>CM030177.1:14941626-15339126 GCA_017639675.1 Aplochiton taeniatus
GTGGAATTCTTTGGTTCTCTGCACTTCAGTTCGCAGAGGCAACAAGGTTAAAAAAAAAAAAAGTGTCTCATCAATTCCTGACCGACTGTGAAGGACTTGTCAGACTGTCTATTGCACACACCATCAGAATAAGTATTAAGTTGTAGACTCTAGGTCCGAAATGTTCAGCATTTCCCTCCTACTTTGGTTACTCCATCTTCCCCTTCCCTATTGCTGTCTGCCTGGTGAACTACATGAAAAAGTAAAACCAAAGCATCGCTGTAACAGCACAATACAACAAACTGGCGGCATAAAAACACACATACACAGACTGTAGGTTCATTTCAAAAGAAATACCCATGCAGTCAGGTGTGAATAGAATATGGAGGGAGAGGCTGACAGTGGCAGAAGAGAGATATAATGTCTGCATTATATGAGTTGGCCTCAAGGATGGGAAATTGTAACCAAACAGATAAATGCGTTTTTGACAAAGGCTGGCAGAATATTTTCTAGTTTCTTCTATCGGCCTCTTTTGCCAGGTAGTAGATTTAACTTGTGAAATAAAAGTTTCTAGTAAATTGTTTCATCCACTGAGGGTGACTGTCAATTTCTTGGCTTACTAGTCTCCACTGAATAATAGCATTGCAAACTATGACCATCTGGTGCGTTAGCAAATAGTCAAGGCATTTTAGACAACTACCAAAGTAGACACATGCTTTATGAAATGAAAATAAACAACTGCCCTTGCCTCAAGGAATTTGTTTGAGAAAAAAGAAACTGCAAATAGCTCGCAACACCAATACAGCTCTAAAAATTTTGCATAAAACATTCTATCCGAATGTTTTCTCTTTATACTTCCACTTAAAAAAAAAAAAATCTTTGCATTATTGATTGTTACACTGAAAGCAGGTGGAGAAATAAGGGAAAACTAGACCAATGGGAAGGTTAATCTTGGGCCACGGGAGAGAAGGAATTGCTGATCGTCTCCCTGGAGGAGTGCGGGATGATTCCCCATTTGAAAATGCCTTGGAAGCCGCAATTTCTAAGCTCTCTTACATGATGTTGTGATGTTTACACATCTATGCATAAACCACCACTGAAACAGAGAAAACAGCAGTACGAGCTTTAATAAAGAGGAGAAAGGCACGAGAAATATGGTGCAGAGAGAGTTAAAATGTTTGCCTGTTCACTTGTTGGCAGGGAGAATTTGGACGGGGGGCGGTGGTAATTGGGGTGTGAAGATGTGTCATTGCCTTTGAGTTCTCTTGAATACCTCATCATTTTGCATGACACGTTTAGAAAGAGGGAGGAGAGTAAAAAAAAAAGTTTGGTAAATAGACTCTTGTCTAATGGTCCACCTCCTGCTTCCCTGAATATCATTCAGACACTCGATTGCCCGCTCGATAAGTAATATTGATTATGTCCATTCCTACAACAAAAGAGCAGCTGTCTCTGTCTCTGTCATTAGTGCTTTAGAGTTGTTCTGTAGCTTCTTGCATTTCACTCGATTCATCTTCCCTCTACTTTCTGTTTTCTCCAAGATATCCTCTTCCCTTTCTCAGCAAATGACTCACTGTATTTTCTTTTCTTCTCCATTTCCCTGGCTGCCAGAATTCTGCCTCCTACCAGTAACACATTCCTGCTGAAGAACCTGGTGTCCGGAGCTGATTACAGCCTCTGTGTCCTGGCAATCTTTGACGACGGCCTCTCCTCGCTGGCCACCACCAAGGTCCTGGGCTGCACCCAGTTCAGCACCAAGGAGGACTTCCCAGAGTGTCGCTCGCTGCAGGCTCATTTCCTGGGCGGCACGCTGACCGTCATGGTGGGCGGAGTCATTGTGGTGACACTGCTCGTGTTCACCGTGGCCATGATGGTGAGACACCGCGTCTGCGGAGACTGCCACGACGACGGCGACTATCCCGCCCACCCCCACGACGACTTCATGCACGCCAAGGGAGGAGTCGATGTGTACGCGCAGACCAATGGGAATGGGACTGGCAGCGTGATGATGGTGGCACTGCCGAAGGGGATGTTGAGCCAGCCGGCTAAGCCACTTCCCTCCAAAGCCAAAGCACAGTCCAGGTCCAGGACAATGGAAAAAGTTAAAGCCAGCCCGGAGCTGCATAGCAAGGATGGCAAAGGTCTGGAGGTTGCCGTCAGAGAAAAAAAATTCCCCCCTTTCACCCCAGAGAGTGAGAGAGTGACTCTGTACTATAGCCCAGCCAACACTTCCCAAACCCTGCCCCACCTGCGCGCTCACAAGGCCCTCAAACACTCAAGTAGGTTCAAACTGCACCACTCTGATGAGAGGGACCGAGACATTGATAAAATGTTTGGTTCAAAGAACAGCCTAACCTCTGAAGGAGAGGGCAAAGCGGGGGCCGGACGTGTGAAAAACTGGAAGGCGGGGGAGCGCCCACCTTTCGGGCCCACGCGGAGCTGCTCTTTTGACGTGGGGGAGATCACCACCACCACCACCACGTGTTACGGATACGCCAAGCGGCTCAGCGTGATTTGGACCAGGCGCAGCCAGTCGCTGCACAGCATGCTAGTCCAGTGTGCCTCCACAGCAGGCTCAGTGAGCAGTGCCGGCAGCGACCGCCCTTCAGGCACCCTGGCACGCGGTTATCTGCATGCCTACAACACCTCCAACTCCAACTCTAACTCAAGTGTGTTTGCCAACGCCGGGGACTTGGACGAGAGTGTTGTGTAGATGGAGCAAATAGATAAGAGAGAGCGAGCCACACAATGGTTTAAAGAATCCAACAAGGTATGGAGACTTGAGTGTAAAAACATCATACAGTCAAGACTAAAGTGCAAAGACAATACGTCATAACGGCAGGACACTAAGAGAACTGGGCAGACAATTATTGTAGCATACTGGACAGCTTAAAAAAAAAAAAAAAAAAAAAAAAAAAAAAAAAAAGGATCTCACTGAGACAATAGACATTTAATCTGATTTAAGGTTGTAATCTGAAAGGATTTAAACAGATGGAGCGCATGGGAATTCAAATGCAAGTTTTTTTGTTGTTGTTTGTTTCAACCAGATTCGAATAAATAATGAAATACAACAATAAATAAAAGCTGCCGCTATTTAACAGCCAGCGTTTCAGACTTTGAATTCGACCCTGTTGAAAAACTTGGCATTAATCCACGCCAACAATGGTAATCTGATGCCAGTTGGTGATTAACGTTTGTTTTTCAAATAGACAAAAGGCTGTTCTCCACAAAGTACTAATCCAAAAGCCAAGGATCCAAAAAGCTGACAGCTATAGAGCAGGGAAGGAAGGAAAGACTGATGGCATATATATATATATATGAATGAGAGAGAGAGAGAGAGAGAGAGAGAGAGAGAGAGAGAGAGAGAGAGAGAGAGAGAGAGAGAGAGAGAGAGAGAGAGAGAGAGAGAGTTCACCTCAATTGATGCCATTTGTCATTTTAAGAGTTTAATGATGAAATATTGCCATAATTTCAAAGTCGTGGTAGATCTTTAACATGAGATGTGTAACCGATGTGGTACATGCACACAGGGGATGGGAAGAGTCCAAGAGAGGGGATATGATGAGATTAGAGATATGATGGGAAGAGTCCAAGAGAGGGGATACGACGAGAGAAGAGGATCACACAAGGTCATTTGCTCCTTTAGCCGGTGGCCAAGGGCAGCCCCATTTTGCCTAATTAAAAATGGCTGATTGGCAGATGAACCAAATCACTGGTAACTGCTCCCAGTGGTGCTACAACAGACAAGCAGTACTGAGACTATTGTTCTGATCATAAAAGATTTAGACCTACATTCTATTATGCTTACAAATCAAGTCAATACAAAGCCTGGCCTTTAAACTGAATAGTACGCACACTCACTTAATTGGACAAGATTAAATAAAGCTGGAGTGATAAAAAAAGAGAAGTGCAGTGAGGACACAGATGGTTCAAAAGTTCAATTACTAAAAACTTGCCAGTTCCAACTTCTAACGCTGGCTATGGAAAGAAGAATGAGTCTGGCACGATTTTCTTGCGATGCTTTCGTCCAATCCATTCACTGAGGCAGCCAGTTATTTTCCAGGGAATTCTAAAGCAAGCTCTCAGACTGGCAGATGGATGCAAGGCGGGGATGGATGCGAAGGGGGATTTAAGTGAGCGTTGACTCCTTCACCTCACTCAGGAGAAAGGGAGCCACAGTGTTCATATGCATTCATCGGTTTTAAACAGACATGTTGGCGGGGAGGAGGGCTGGAGCAACAGGGAAAGAAATTATGGAAAGAAGGAAATTCAAATAGGACATGCGAAAACGTTAAATAGACCAATTCCTACAAATCTTACTTCGTAAAAGAAAAAAAAAGAAAAAAAAACTAAGAATTACTGTAGGTCACTTTAGTTGTGCTTGTACTTCTAATCATTATGTCAAGCTTATTTACACTGCAGTAATACGGTATGCTCCAAACAAAACAATTCATTGCAATTGAACTGGATAACTGGCATTAAAATATGCACACTGACCATGTCGAAGATTTATGCTAATGCAAAGGAAATGGTATGGTTTCAGTTTGTGTGTAAACAAACAAAACTGCCCCAGAAGTATGATTCATGCAAATTACTCATGTAACATACATTATTTAAGCAATCGTAAAAAAATAAATAAACAGCAGCCGCATCATGCGTTAATATTCCTTATTTAACTATTACTCAAACCCATGAGACATTTGAGACTTTGGTAATGCTTAGACGAGTCTGCAGTGAAGCATGAAGCAGTGAAGTATGTCACAATGACAATAAGTGGCACAGCTGTGAAATCTTTAGATCCTTAAAGAACATTGCATCAAAGCGGGCCAGTGAATTATAAGTGTTCCCAACACTTTCAAATTCGAATGACTAAAAACCACCCATGCATAATAAGCGACAGCCTATCTGTGTCTGTTATCGACTTAAGATATGAAATAAAAAGGAGGACGATGCGCGTCTCCATCCTCCATGCGCCCCGGATCTTTCTCTCCTCTTTATGCGTCCGCCCACTCATCTCAATTTCACCCAACTCCTCTTTCTATCTCCATACTCCCAGCTTCGCCATACATCCCTCTATAGTCAGTCCCACCTCCTGGAACCATTTAGAGCAGATTAGAGCTTCAAAGTCTCTTCCAAAAGCCTCACATTGCCAGTACCAGGACAGTATCAAAAAATAAAGGGTTCTGGGGAGATGGTGTTGCCTGCTTATAATAGGTTATATTCAGGTGTGCAACGAATGTGCCTCTCAACGTCCAGGTATTCACACAAGCAGCAATTATAGAAGCAGAAAATAATAAACCAAATACCTAAAAGTATAGACTAGTTAAACAAATTCACCAAGCTATATGGTGGCAAATAGAAAAGACGCCGTTTCTGTACTTTTTAAACAGGATATTTGCACTACTTGCAGCTCATATTTTGTGGAATAAGTCTTGGCAAGTTTCACGAGCTATTTCACTTGCTCTACAGAAGAGCTAGTGGTGGTCACTGGACTACCCTCTTATTTGAACAGGTAATTACATTTCTAGTGGTGTCAGTATAAAGCATTTTTAAAAAGGCAATTTATATAGCAAACACATTAAAAAAGAGGCGTCACTGCCTCTGTCCCAGTTAGGTGAAAGTCCCCTACCCATGTACAGAACGAGAGATGGAGAGGAAGAGAGGGATCGCGAGGAATGGGGTAAGTGGAAAAAAGAAAGTGTAGTTAATGTACGGAAGACAATTAATCTAAAAGCAAGGGAAGAGGTTGCGATTTGGGGACACTCAGATAGTTTGAACTAACTCACCCATACAGAAGGGCTAATCAGTCATCATTAAAGATGTGACAGTGAGTTTGTTAATGCTCTTATAGGGGTCAGCAATGGGGTGAAGGGGGTGGCTGACCTAAAGCAGTTTTAATGGCGTTGGTATTTTGGAGTGTGAAACGGAAGCATGAGAGTTCAGAGGACAGAGAGATAGAAAATGTACTAGGACCACTTTAAGGATAGTCTAAATAGAGAAATTTGGGATGAAGTTAATGAAACTAAAGTTTAGATGGCTGTTATAGAGATCATGCAGATTCTGTACACACACACCCACACCAGTTTGGATTAGTCTGTACTTTCTCCCAGTGTTAATTTGATTTAATTGGATGGTGTACATACAAAATACAACTAGTCCATTGGCAAGTGTTTAGATATGCCTCAGCTTTTCCTGTGTTCTTATTTTAATGATCTTTTATAGTTGGCTTAAAAAGCACAAAGCCTTATGGGTAAAGCGTATTCAGGCTGATTTGGTCATTCTCATACTGGCTCAAGCCTAGACAAAATAGACGTTACAGCTTTAGGAGGAGTTAAAGAGCGAGGAATACTCCCATCCAGGGCTACGCAGAAGGGTCAATGTGCTGCCAACCCTTCATGAGCTCAGCTGTGCCATGGTGCAGCTGCATATAAACACACCAGCACCCACAACCACACAAGCAAACAAACACCAATCAAAAGGTTTCTTTCATACAGTTCAGAATTAGAACTGGCAGATCAAACAAAAAATGTGTGAATGAGTAAAGGGCTCCCTAGACAAACGCTAAAATGCCCAATCGTTATCGCTTAAGACGGTGTCAGTACTAACGTACGTGCGTCAATGTAAACAATGTAGTCCAAGTTCCCTGTGATTCACTTCTTTTGAAGTCTGCATCAAATCTGTCTTCTCTCAAAAAGCAGCGGAATGTTTGTGTTGTCCTTCTATCACACAAACCCAATTGTAATGGAGTGCGACATGAAAGAAATATAATATTTGTTCTGGTCTCATGCGTCGTGTGATTTACACATTTTGCGGAGCACAAAAGATCACAGGCATGATTGGCTTGAAATATACAGCGGGTATTGTTAACCAAATAAAAAATGGACCATTATAAAACAATAAGATAATGTACCTTATGTAGGTCAAAGCTGTAGTGATTAAGAAAACCTTCGAAACTTAAAAATGTATACATACGTAACAATAGTAGCAAGATATTTTGTAAGACATCTAGCTTTTCCAGTTTTTCCCTTACATTTCTTAATATTCTACTAAGCCATTCAACAAAGCCTAAATAATAAAACAAGAGTAAAAAATATATATATTGTAAACAAATAAATAAAAATCAAACAAGTCTGGGCAAGCCAGTATCAGAGTAATTGGCGTTGCATTGATCAGGAGCCCCATTCAGCACCGAGGCAAAAAATGTCAAGGCAATGCTCAGAGAAGATTCTACACATTTTCCTCCTCACTGCACCTCCTGGCCCTTTCTGTGATCCTTTTCATTTGATCATCCCTCTCCACCAACCCCCTCTATAGTCTTGCCACTTTCAGCAGTTTTTCTCAAAGACAATTTCCCCTAACTAAGGATGTCGTGCTAAACTCTTCTGACCATTACACCATAAGGGCATGTCAAGCTTTTTCTCTCATCTTAAAACTTAAACAGCATCAAGGACTTGAGTTTTTCCTCTGATATTTCTTTAATATCTTCATGACTAGATGTAGATCATTATTCAAGGCATTTCACCTAATCATAATTCAGTTGGAGGAGCTTTTCACCATTCGGCCCCATGAAGAATGCATGACCAGTATTTGTTTGTGACCTAACCTTGACGCCGCGCACACGGAATTCAGCCAGGGCTCTGTTCATCTTGGCAGCGGCTGCAGGCAGGTCCTTGCCACTGGCAATGACTTTTACAAGGAGAGAGTCGTAGTGGGGGGAGATGATGGCCCCCTGGAAGGCTGATGCACTGTCGAGCCGAATTCCCATGCCCTCTCCACTTCTGAACACCTGCAGATAAGAGGTGAGAGGGGGTTTAAAAGGTCACATTCTAAACAAACAAGAAAGGTCAGAAAACTATCCGATTCCTTCAAAAGTTTAACAATAGTGCTGTTTTTTCTGGTTTGATGTCAAATCATTCACACTATTAACCAGCAGCAGCCTCAGCTGTGGTATTGCTTTATGTTTACCTAATAGTATCTTTTAATTAAGATTTGAAAGCCCATTTTTCATTGGAGATAACTTTGATTGGGGACCTTTGTTGATTAAACAGAAAATGAGAAGCAAATAAACCCCAAGTTGCAAGCGAAATGTTGACAGAAAAGGAGCTTTCTGGAGAATAGATTTCCATTAGTTTTAGAAAGGATTGTCCTGGACTTAATACATTTTTAAGTTAACTAACAGGCATGATTTTTACCGGCTAACAAATTACTTGATTTTATTGGAAAAATTCGTATGTATTAGTTCATAAATGTGAAAGCACTGGTGAGCGCTACTCCAATTTTCCCGGATGCGTAAAGGGGTGATATTTTTCCGCCACTAGACAGTAATAATATTTGTCCACCAACTATTTATTTCTAATTCAAAGAATCTTATCCATGTTCTTTCTCTTGGAGAGTTACTATTGGTAACATGTAACTTACCCTTGCCT
Organism: Aplochiton taeniatus; assembly: GCA_017639675.1. Taxonomy (NCBI): domain Eukaryota; kingdom Metazoa; phylum Chordata; class Actinopteri; order Galaxiiformes; family Galaxiidae; genus Aplochiton; species Aplochiton taeniatus. The sequence goes on from CM030177.1 coordinate 14,950,032, forward strand.
GCTGGCTATGGCTTAAAATAATTTGGGTTAAGGATGTAAGTCCTTTAACGTATTTGTCTAAATACAAAGACCTAATATTAGTTACTGTAACAAATCCAATTGGCTGAAGAATCAACACATTATGTTCTCATTTCCTGCAGTCAACCATTTGAGAGGGCACATTTCTTACATTTTAAATCGGTACAAGTCAGTTCATTGCAACACTGACTTTGAAGTCAGGAGCTAAACCAAATTGACTATGATCCTAGTTCCGACTAAGCTGGACAAGTAATACCCGTCAATCAAGGCATGCTCCTGAGTGTCAGAAAAGAAGCGTCTGTACCGTTAAAAAGCCACGTGCACATCATTGTCCGACTACATCTTTTGTGCTATCCAAAACACAGCATGGGCATTTACATGACTGCCATCCAAATACAGTATGCACGTATAAAACACGCTCAAGGCGGGTTATGAATGCAACAACACACATTAATATATGCCTATGCAAACAAATACAACCCTCACTGCACTCACCCTAACCTATATAAAAGACGAAACGCCCACCTACACAACATTTAGAATGAGCTCTTAAGAGGGTCAGTTTCACAAACATCCCCTTTCTCACACCCCATGTCTATACTTCATCCGTTACATAAAGCACCGTTAACCCCTTTCTCACACTGATGCTCTGCTGGGAAAAATCTTTGTACAGCGTCGGAACAATCACGGCAGAGAGGGCTTAGTTCACAATTAAACATCAACAGTAGTGCTGAAAGTTATATATCCACTGGCACACGTGGAGAAGAAGAGACAGCTGGGGTTTAACGGAGAAGTCCCGCTGGTGCTGTTCTCTCACCTTTATATTCATGCTTTGCACAGCTCTCTTCATTATGTGTCTTGTATTTAAGGAGAACGCTAAATGTGTGTTCTTCATGAAAACCGCTTTCAAAAGTGTCCGTTTATGATCAAATGTGACAGTGGTTTTATCCTCTTGTTAAGGACTGGCCCTAATATCTGATAAATATCAAAGAATCTCTGCAAAATCTTTTTTGATAAACGTTTAGATAGATGTTTAACTACAGGTTGAGAAAAAAAAAAAAGACGTCAACAGCAAAACCAGTCATTCACTTTGGCGAGGAAAAACAAACTGCAATGGACGCCGAGGTATCCAAATTGCCATGCTGACAACAATGGATGTGCAATAACGTTCACACAACAGTCACTTATGCTTTTTTTTTTTTTACTCCATTCATATATGTGCACGTGTGCGCGAGAAAGAAGTCAGATGAGCAAGGGAACATAATTTAAAGTGGTTATGAAACCAAGATCGGGGTTCAGGAGGGTGCGATAGCCCTTGTTTCTGTCAGGATCCAGTGACAACATAGCACGTCAATCTTTGTTAACAGGGCAACAAAAGATGGCACCCTGCCAATCCAGCCAGCCTCATCTCTTCTCCTCACGGCCCTACCTCATTAGAAACACCAACCCTCTCTCTCTTCCTCAGAAGTAGGTCACTGCACCTATGCTGATTCCCTCCCACTCTGCACCTTTCTGCGGTCAACTTGGCAATAGCCTCTGTGCTGTTGGTGAACCTTGACAACCCCTCTGTAGATCGATCTGCTAAACCGCCAAAGCCCAACAAAGCCTCATGCCACCCTCACTCTAGGGCGCCTTGAATCCAACCCTTGCTTTTCCTCCTGCCTCCCTCAGAGGGCTTCAAACACTCCATCAGTACGACAGGTTGAACTACAGGTTTGCCTGCACTACAGAATATAAAAATGCAGTGTACGGTTGTGTGTTTGTACAGTACTACTACAGAAATGTATGAAGTTTCTTGGGGGACGGCGGTACACAGCAGGAGTGTTATAGTAGAACCCTACGTGACATTCTCCCACCTACAACCCCATTAACACTTTGACAATCCCAGAAAGCTGCTAAATATCTGGCAATGGGACAGGAGATGAAGAAGCCGCAGCCAACGGCAACCCTGATATCAAAAACCATTTAGTAGGCAGCAACTTTCACATTATCGGGCCCGAAAGCTTCCGGGAAATTACAATTGAGGACGGCTTTGGCTTAATTTTTTTTCAATTATGAGAATAAGATCATACATTCAATTGCCCCTTCTGAGTTCTATAAATCCTTACCGGATAAGAGTATTTAAAAACTTGAACTAATACTTAGAGCCAAAGTTGACTGCAGTATCCCACCTCGAGAGTAGATAGGGACGTACTATTACTGTACCCATGTTACAATAAAGTCACATTTGAATGCCTACACGAGCCTCAGACCTCCTGGCATACCACTGCTACGGTATACATTTCTCTCTCTCAAAAAAAAAAGGCTGATGGGTTCGGACCAAACTGTGAATGTTTTCTTTTCTTGTATATGCTATAAATTCTAAAGACAAACTATTAAAAACACGTCTTCCTTAGTATGCAATGCATTGATTCTTCCACAATGTCTTATGCTCCAAAAAATTCAAAAGCTGGTTATACAGAAATGCCATGACTGCAACATAGTATACTTACAAAGGCAATCTGGGTTCACCTATCCTTAAACTGTGGAGCAGTTTGATTAATGTGAGGTATTTAAATTTTTATTTGTTGATTGAATTGATAACCTGAACTTGATTTGGTTTTAAAATGTATCGTTTGCTAATAACCTGTGTAAAAAGGAGCTGAATCTGTTCATAGATAGAAGACTAATGCCACAGTACTACAATGCTAATGTAACAAGAGTTTTCTGAAAAAGTCCAATGCATTACACAAAGATCTTGCAAAAAACAAAGATTGTTATAATGAAAAGAATTCTTTCCTCCTCACAGTCTGGCTTGGCAAAAGCAGCGGATGAGACTTTACCTCCACCACTGCAAAGCCAAATGTTCCGAGTCCACATGCTTTAACGGATCAAACAAATCACAGTGACAGGGCAGCAAAGCACCTCAGCTGCTGTTCGGCAATTAGGACATCAGGAGGAGTCTCATTCCCTGCTCACCCTCCACACTTCAACCACTAAACAAATGCACACACACTCTACACACTCGCAGTGGAGACCCCTATGAGAATTGTGACTTCCATGCCAGTTGAAAGTGACATTATAATGAATAATTTAAAGGTGCGGACGGTAAGAAAACATTGCATAAGGCTCTCAATGTAGAAAGCTCATCCTGCCTTGTTTTAGAGCACCCTGCAATACACAATTTGAAAAAAAGAGGGAGTGTGTACTTCTTGGTCTCTGGAACCAGAAATTGAGGTAACCAACAGGGGTCATCTCATTTTGACTCCAATGCTGAGTCCTTAATGCGACCACTAGAGGATGGGAACTATAGACTAGTTTTGAAAGATTGTGTATCTGAGGAGGATGAAAGACTTGAGTGGACAAGAATACCAAACTTCAGAAGTTGTAGAAGGTAGGAAATAGAACATGGTAGATACTTGGAAACAAGGAACATTTTCTAAATTGAGATGTTGCTAGGAAGGAGAGAAGGCATGGAACACAGTAACTGAAATTTCAAGTGAGATGGAAAACCAAAGCAATATAAGAAGGGGAACAAAATGTAACAATTTCAAATGCATCAGACAGAATGCAAAAGCAAGATCGCGCAAGAGACAGACAGTGAGAGAAAATGAAATGGAAAAGGGGAAATGGAGCGGCTGAGTGGTGGAAGATAAGGGTGGAATAGAGTGTAATAATTTCAGGAGTGCAAGACAAAATTGAAAATTAGAATTGCCAAACAAAGTGGACAGGGATAAAGGTGGGAAGGAAAAGGAATGGAAGGAGGGAGGTAAATAGATGGATGTGGGATAACAGCGAAATAGAGAGCAGGCAGCAAAATATAACCAGAGAGGGTCAGAATAGGTGGTTAAATGGGTGTGAGTTACAAAACTGTAAAGAGAAAGCCATGATTTTATTACCTCCGAAACAGGCCTGCACACAGCAGGGCAGGCCTCTTTTTCAAAAGGGAATAGAATGCCCATCATGGTTAAAATGGATTGGTTTTTATTAGGTAAGGTGCAAGAGGGTAAGAGGGAATGCGCAATGATATTCATTTCAGCGCATCAGCAAACGGGACATTTTCAATTTCCGGTTAGAGCAAGGCATATGGATTTCAGAGAGGTTGTAGTTCTCTTAACAATAGATTTTGCTTTCTTCAAAATGCAAAACATATGTGCTAGTGCTCAAGCTGGTGTGGTAGTCATGGAAAATGTAGTAGCCCATAACAGCTTGCTGTGTCCAAGAATAACACAAATGTGTTGATAGGGACAGAAACAGAACACTAAAACAAGAAGGAAACGTGAGCCTTTGTATGTTGTATGCATTGGATTGGAGCAACATGAAAGATTCAGAGCCATCATTTCACTTTCCAACAGAACCTCAAAGCAGAATATTGAGGTCAGCTTATCCCACAGGTGAGGAGGGAACAATAGCCGTGTAAACGACATGCAAGCCACCTTTGGGAGGCTGGATTGAAGCTGACTGCCAGTCACTCAGTCTGGACAAGATGCCTTCCCCTGAACCCAAAGCGCCATCCAATACCTGGTTGGCCAGTTACTCAAGCATCTTTTGCCTATTGGTGCAATTTCTGTGTCGCAGATGCAAAAATAATCACTTCAATAGGAAACCCTTCTAAGATTACAGGAGTACTAGTGTAGAGTAGTTAAAACATTCTTGCACCAGACATACCAGATTTATAGCTAAATTCCACCAGCAATAACACAACATAGTGAAAGCCAAGAAATTAAGAGATTGTCAACAGTATTAAATCTCATGCTTAAAATTGAAAGAAAATATTTAGTAGATTGTAGCTAGAGAGTGCAGGTTAAATACATTTGGTTAACTCCTAGTACTTTCACACTGCAAAAACACAACAGAACCAGAGTTCTTTGTTCTCATACAACAGAAGGGGGATTGGATGTCAATAATGCAAAAAATAAATAAAAGCTTTCAAACCAGCCATTCTGCAATATTAAAAACAGTAATGCTTTATGCTAGTGGATTTTTTTTCTGTAGGTCTAACATACTTATGCATTGTTATGTATAGACATGCATAGAATGTCATGACTTGTAATAGGCAGACCTGGAGGTACCTAATATGTATGACATTGGAATATTCTCTTATCAAGAGAGTTCATTTCCAAGGAAAGTGAAAAATTACCACAGGTTTGTTGTTTTACTAGACATTTCATCAAGGCTAAGGAAGGAGTCAAGTAAATAAGGTAGATCCTAAAGTGCATTCCTCCTTTAGCTGTTTCCCATGACAGATTAATATAAAAAAAATAAATAAATGTGATTACATTTCACATTTCTCCTCAATCACAACCATATTGATAGTCCTATAAAAGGCTAAAGAACCACAATACATATGGGTTTATTGACATCCATAGTTTTGAGAAAAGGGATAGAATAATACAGAATTAAAAGAAGAACTCCATCTCTATTCGAAAAAAATCTAAAGGAGATCAAAGACTAAATATTCAAAATGGAGGGCTAAAGACAGTTACAGTGAGTCACTCTGTACTCTGAGGGAAGAGGAAGGACATTCTGAAACCTAACCTGTCGGTCCACTCATCTTTGGACAGCCTGTTATCTATCTATTACCATCACTCTCCACTCAATGATTTCATGTTGAGGAATAATGAATTCATGTTGCGGAATAAAACATTCAGTCTTCAAAACCTCGGGATTAATAAGAAGTCTCTAGGACTATGCTGTCACATGAATTACTCCTCAAGTTCTATATTTAATCTTCTGCCTGCGCGAACTAGATAGAAGCCAAAAAATGTGCTATAGTCTCTGGTGTTTAAGCTGTTGACTTTTCTGATTTGTATACAGGTATGAATAAAAATCTAACTTGTTATAAGAAAGATTTTCCAAAACTAGACATACTACTACACAAACTTCTAACATGGTGCACTCAGCCCTGTAGTTTTGGGTACACATACCACTATTTCCAATGCATCTTTATTTTTGTTTACAGTAGAGACATTGAATCTGATATATCTACCACAATTTGAAATGCTGGAGTCCTATCATGGTTTCCATATTTTTTTGGAGGGATGTCAAGTGTCGAGATAGGGTTGGTTTGTGAAAGGCCGACGCAGACTTACCTCCGGGCAGGTAAATGAGTGGTTACCTCAGATAGACGAACCCCTGAGGGGAATATTGTGTATGCTAGAATATTAGCTTTTTAAAGAGAGTACCCAGCTCTCTTACAACCCGAACAGCCAATCTACAACTGCACCAGGGGGTATTTTGAGTAGACGTTAGGACTACTTTTCATAAGAGACCAGGAAAAAGTATCAAATATAAATATTTGTTCAATTATTCACAGCCAAAAGCAACAAACATTGACATCAGGTGTTATGTCCCAAGGTAAAATTGCTGGTCTCCATCAAACACGTGCACGTCCCTAAAAATTGCATTTATATAAAGCAGACATATACATTGAACATTTTGTGCTCGACAATAGTCTGTCAGTTGAACATTGGTGGGTCAGTAGGCATTCAAAAGCAACACCATTCAACAGTCAACCCTTTTTATACTTTTTTTTTATTTGATAAAACTTAATTTTACCCGTGTTAATGCATGTCTATTTTTAATCCAGCTGGTAATCGTATTAACTGTTGTCCTGTTAAAAGCACTTCAATAATGTATTAATTTATAAGGCACTTTTATTTGTTTTAAGATAAGTAGCTGTAACAGTTGCTAGGCTAGTTACCTCAAGACGTCCAGTGTCAGGTTGGAAACCCCGGGCAGGGTCTTCTGTTGTTACTCGGCACTGGATGGCATAGCCATTGATGCGGATCTTATCTTGTCTCAGGCCCATCTCTGGAAGGCTGCGGCCCTCGCACACACGCAGCTGCGCATGAACCAGGTCCACACTGCATAGTGACGAGAGAAATCAAATCACAGCGAAACTAATCAGTAAAAGAGCTAGAATTCACAGTTGCACGCAAGACTACCACTGAGAGAAGGCAACAAATCGGTTCACTGAATGTTTTGATGCCAACCACGTGACAACAGAAACCTTGACATTTGGCATGACATTCAACCGAAAGCTAGAGTGTGGTGACATTCAAACCGATGTTAAGATAGGAGTTTACAGTCCAACACCTCCCTCATAAAAAAGCTGATATTAGATTCATGACACGCACGGCCTGTGGGCAGACTTCTGTAAAAACAAACTGAGAAAGTGTGAGTGAAATGGGACGAATTGCAAGGGGGTTCAACTCGAGGGGAACAGAGCGCAGAGAGGGTCTTATGGGTCTTTAGGGTGAGGGAGATAACTGACAAACTTAACTCTGGGTACTGCCAAGACTCCAAAGGGACCTGAACTATAGTCTGTTCAGTGAACCAGATATGGCCAGGAATATCAATATGGATCATTCTTATTCGACTGAAGGTTGTAAAAAAAACTAAAAACATCATAAATTTAAGAGTGGCTATCAGAAAGTATTATTTCATTGCCAGGATGACCTCAGGAAATAATGTTTGTCTTACTTCCAGAACCTAGTTTCTGATACACAATGGAACAATGCCAGAAAGAGTATCCCATTATTGAAAAAAAAAAAACATAACTTTGCAAAAAAGAGTTTCCTCTATAAATGAGGAAACAAACTACACTGTTGCAAACTTGAAATAACCATAATTTGGATAGCCTATTACAATAGTGATATGATAAACAACAAAGGATGTCTTGATATGACAACTGTTTCATGATAATTACATCTCTCCTAGTAATCTCTGCAGGAATCCAGTAAAAAATTACATTTCCATACTGTTGCCTTCAGTAGCAGATTTCTTGAGACAACAAAATTATTTTTACAACAATGACCAGCATATTGAGGGTGGCAAAAAAAGAAAAAAAAAAAAGAATGGAGTGTGGGAAGGAAAAAATAGGAGAAAATGAGGGCAATGTTGAGGCAGGAGAGACTGCATTGCACAAAACCAAAGATCCTATATGAGCCAAATAGTGAGGGAGAGCGATAGAGTGAAGTGAATAGACAGAAAAGGCTGTGGGGAGGAGGAGGAGGAGGAGGAGGAGGGGACTAATATATTCAGTCTGATTTCCTATTCCACTTTAATTGCTGATGCCAGGCAGCAAATGGGGTGCTGGTGTCGATGTGTGGCAGAAAATTATTCCCCACTCCAGCCGGAGAAACATAGTCCTTGGACTGAAAAAAAAGTGCCTTTCTCCTTTACATCTTTGCGTGGCTAAGATTCAGGTCATCTTTGAAGCAGTGCCACAAACCACCTACAAGATACTCTAACACCCTTTTCACATTCTCCCGTGTCTGTCTAAAAAGTCTGCTCCAACCCCCTCCTGCAATTTTCCGTTCCCAATTTCAAGCAGTGGAGACAAACAAACCCAGCTGCAGTCTAGCCACCACTCCATGATTAAAAACCCATTACAGAGTGGGTGACAAGACAGCCCACATAGAGATGTAAACACAGAAGATGATTGAGTAAGTTCTTAGAGGGCAGGGCCAGTTAGTTTTAGGCATGCATTCTGACAAAAGCATTCCTTAACAAAAGAGCACACTGTGATAAAGCTCTGTAAGGGCTAAGTGCAGGCATCCTTGTTTATTTAAACCTTTATTAACCAGGTAGTCACATTGAGATAAAACAAATATTGTACAAGAGAGACCTGGCTAAGAGGGCAGCAGAAAAAAAACAAAAACATAACGGATGTTCAAGTCTGAGCTGTTGTTCAGATGTGAGGGAAGAGTTAGAGTGAAGGCCAGGTCACCACAGATATAACGTGCTTCACTGAGATACTGAAAGCCAATGCAATGATGTAATTTGTTTAGACGATACACTTGTTTCAACTTTAATATCTCACTATTTTGAGTACAGACGACTAACACTCAGAGAGATCAATATACAGTCATCTGAAAGCAATGGGTATTAGGTTCAGATAACAATGGAAGCAGGCTTTATCAGAATGAGTGGGTGCAACATTCAAAAAATAAGTACACCAAAGGATCTAACAAATTTGCACCTGTAGAAGCCCAGTGAGCATTGTTGAAATGTCAACAAATAAACTCAAGCAAGAGCATCAGTTAGAATAAGTAGAATAAATATGCCTAAATACTAGTTATTTGCATGAGTGGCCAATTTTTAAAAAGATGCCGTAGATAGGCAGCTACATTAATGGCACAAAGTACATTAAATGATAGTAATCCATATAATTAATATAAAATATCGACGCAGAATAAATACAAATAAAAAAAACAGGAGATATGGGCAGTCTCTTGAGGTCATGGTATACATGGCTCTATCGAAAACCTAAAAAGACCAGAGTGCATTATGATCACATGCATTTCTCCATCCAATCTCTTGGAACATCCATTCTGCAGAATGCCAATTGCCATCTGACAGTTTCAATTTCACATGACAAGATGGGCATTTATAATGAATGAATCTACATTCCTTCCACACAAGTAGAGCACAAATGGGAGTTTGGGCCAGAAGGAGAGTGGGGGAAAAAAGAAAGCAAATTACTGATATTCTAACAATGCAATATATTTGAGTGTGCATTTGTGTGTTGATAAATCGCAATGGAAAACAACTACAACGATTAAATTAACCTATTTGGCATTTATGGCATCTGCTCAACCCATATGATGCAACTGCTATCGGTACCAAACCTGCTAATGCGTGGATATAGAGAGATATATATATATATATATATATATATATATATATATATATATATATATATATATATATATATATATATATATATATATATATATATATATATATATATATATATATATATATATATATATATATATGTCTACAAATGTCATTGTAGCTGGTATATGTGTATGAGTGTATATGTATATACATACATATGTATATATATGTGTGTGTGTGTGTGTCTGTCTGTGTATACATATATATACATACCGTTCTATATATATTTATATTTTTTGTTTACTGTAAATAACAACTTTAATGTTTATTCTTGTAGAGCTTGTTGTCCTTGTTTTTAGCTATATGTTTGTCTATTTCCGTGTTAGTACTTGAGCAAAGAAAGACCGGAGTCAAATTCCTTGTATGTGTACGCATACTTGGTCAATAAAGCTGATTCTGAGAGCTAGAGCTAGAGCTAGAGCTAGAGCTAGAGCTAGAGCTAGATATATATAGATAGATATAGATATAGATATAGATATAGATATAGATATATATATAGATATATATATAGATATATATATATATATATATATATATATATATATATATATATATATATATATATATATATATGTCTACAAATGTCATTGTAGCTGGTATATGTGTATGAGTGTATATGTATATACATACATATGTATATATATGTGTGTGTGTGTGTGTCTGTCTGTGTATACATATATATACATACCGTTCTATATATATTTATATTTTTTGTTTACTGTAAATAACAACTTTAATGTTTATTCTTGTAGAGCTTGTTGTCCTTGTTTTTAGCTATATGTTTGTCTATTTCCGTGTTAGTACTTGAGCAAAGAAAGACCGGAGTCAAATTCCTTGTATGTGTACGCATACTTGGTCAATAAAGCTGATTCTGAGAGCTAGAGCTAGAGCTAGAGCTAGAGCTAGAGCTAGATATATATAGATATAGATATAGATATATATATAGATATAGATATATATATATATATATCGGTCGTTTCACCAAAAGTCTGAATAAGCTTGTTTCATGGTAAATTCATTTTTCATTCATCTTCCCCATTGGCATTATGCACATTATCCCCAAAGTATGCCATCATTAGAGCCAACACTCATCTATCCTTCCTATGCGTTTGTTTATGTTTGAATGACATGGAATAAGTAGATATTGACAAATACCGTTTTCAAAAGGATTCTAAATACTCTGCTGATATTGGGTAGTGCTCAGTGTTACTACATCTCAACCTCTATGACGGCCGAAGTCCCAGACCAGTGGTTCTAAACCCAGTCCTCAACTGAATTGTATGAGTTTTCACGGTTTCAACTCACGTTTTCAAGGTAGTTCGCCAAAATGTACATTTTGAAGTGTCAAATGAACTTAACACTAAGTGGTAAATAAGGCTGCTAACATGCAGTTCGACTTTGTAAGGCTAATGCGCGGCATAGGAACTATTTTTATTGCAAAACTTAATTAACACGATATTATACTGTACATTAATATACAATCTTGCAGATAATCCACACATAATACTAACTAAAAATGTCAAGATCGAAGGGAAACACCAAACAAGGTTCTCCTTCAGGGGAACGTGCGCGCTAGAGCGCAAAGAATGGGAAATTTTGAGTGGGAGTGTGTTGATAAATTGTTCTATTGTTGTTTTGTTATATAGTAGAAAATATGTTGGATGTTGAATTTTTATTCTATTTAGAGTAGCCTATTATTTTACATGGTCTCGCACTCATTTGGTTGTGACCGTAAGCGAGATTAGGGGCTGGTGGGTTAAGATGGGCCCGCTCACCATACATCAGTTGCTTAGTGTTATAGGGTAGGCTACCTGCTTCTAATTATTTAGCTAGCACTGTTCGTATTACTGGACTCATCCCTTCCCCCTGTCACAACACGTTGGTTATATGCCATGTAGCGAATCTCCAATTTGGTGGGAAATTATGTTAAGAGTGTCTAACTAAAATAGGTGTTTTACACAACTAATCAGGACGAGTGAACAGAACGTATATTAAAGTTGTCCATATTGTGAACTTGCATTGCTAAGTTGAAACCACCAGTACTCATAAGTCCTGTTAAATTACAGAGAGCAATCAAAAGCTACACTGGACTTAAAATTATGAGTTGAACTAACTAGTATATCTAATTTAATTTGAATTGAAACTTTGAGGCAGCAATTGAACTTAAGTGTTTAAGTTGAACCAGGTTGATTTTTTTTTTGTGCAGTGCTAGCACACCTGCTGTAATTAGTCAAGGTCTTGCTGTAAGTGTCTTAATTACATCAGGTGTGCTAGCACTGGGGAAGATCAAATACCTGGAATGGCTGGGGGGTACTTGAGGACTGGATTGAGAGCCACTGTCCTAGACCACAGGACACTTGCTTTTGCCCATACAGCTCATGGACAAAGAACTCCCAAATGGTTTCTCTAACAGTCTCCTATAGCATCTCCTAACATGCTTCTACATTATTACGTATTTTTTAAAGAAAGGGAACATAATATTTAATGAGCATAAAGCTACACAAGAGTAAATCATTACATCAGGTCAAATACATTATTCTGTCAAATAACAGTGAAAAGGCTTAAAACCTGCACTTTCTTTGTAGCTTTAGTCCAAATTCTGAAGGCTGTGCTTTGATAGAAAACAAAACAAGTCTTAACACGTGATAAATGTGTTTAAAAAAAAAAAAAAAAAAAAGACTAAAGCCTAGTTTAAGAAAATGCACTTACCTTTGTTTAATTTATGTATTGCATTGGAGCTTTAACAATATCTATACACATCTAGATACCCTGTTAAAAGCCCCCAAATTTGTGATTTATTTATTTAGGCAAGTATTTATTACATTACAGAAATGTATCGCTATGAATTCTTGCGATGAAGTGCCCAGTCTTCTTGAAAACTAACTCCTATTAAATTTTAAGAACAACCTTAACTTATACGAACTCCAAACCCTGGTAGTCAGTGAGGTAAAAGGGGAGTGTCTGTGACTCACTCTGTGATCTCCTCCGTAACCGTGTGCTCAACTTGTAGGCGGGAGTTGACCTCAATGAAGTAGTACTTGCCATGTTTATCCACCAAAAACTCCACTGTACCAGCGTTTTCATAGCCAACCTGCAGCAGACAAGCAAGCAAACCAATTAGTCACGAACAGGCACATCTCATCTGGGGCCTCAAGCTGTGCTGATGAGGAATGTCATGAGTAATTTGGAACAATTAGCGTGAGAAAAAAGCAATGTGTTCTGAAGAACACAAAAGTATGCTAATATACTGTCAAATAACAGAAGTTATCTGCACTTTGCACCTTCAATTATGAAAGGATTTTGTTTGGAATTGGTAGTGTGGTTTCTTTCATCAGTCTGTGTCTTTAGGGTGAAGTTACACAGAAAAAAACGTAGTCAAATCGGTAGAAAGGTTTTGTTTTTTAAAACATACAACTGCCGCCATTACATAGTTCAAAGAAAAACCGAATGTCGACATGGTTCCACACAGGGTGATTGAGAATACTTGTATTACCTTAACATTCTCATGTTGATTAGTATGACAAAATGATTAACCAACCTCCTATCTAGTTGCAAGAAGACCCTTGCGTACAAAACAAAGAGGGAAAAAAAAAAATAATAATAAATAAATAAATATAAAAAAATCGAACGAGAAACGTTAAGTAAACAAGTTTACAGTGTGATGTCTACAGTCGACATCAAGATGCAAATGCCAGACATTAGTCCGTAGAGATGACAGAGCACCTAAAGCTCAGCCAGGCAGCCAGCAGGATATATCATTTATCAGACCTTCTCCTTCTCCACAGCGCTGCAGGGACCGTAGGCTGCATGGTGCTGGCCAGAGAAATTCAGTGAAATCTGATCCAATTTATCACAAAAATTCATTCCCTTCTCTACAAAAATAAATAAATAAACTCCCTGCCAAGCATGCACTCATCTATTTGCAGTCACCAATGTGAGTTAATATTAAAGCAAATGCACACCAGAATGTTTCTCTATTTAGTAATATGTCTATATCAGTCGCTGCAGCACAGCAATAAGGCTTAGAGATTGCCAAAGATATGTCAATAACACTATGCTGGCCTGTGCAGTCAAATTGGATTGCATAAAAAAAATGTCTATGCCATGGCAATTTCTGTGTAGTTATGATGCAATTACTATGGTATCAATGCATTGAAACAATGATAAAATATCAGCAAAGGGATTTATAAATCGCATGGTAATAACGTTCAGTGTTCTGAATGAATACACTGACTGAAAAGGGTGATTTGAATTTCTTAATTTGTTTTCAACGTAATAACTAAAGCCCTTTAAACCATGAACTTCATGTAATACTGAAACTTCTGACCCCCAAAAATTTGATGATTTGCCCAGAAGGCCTAGAACATAGCATTTCTATATGGTTTTAATTCAGGACTATTTAACCTGCCAATGGATAAATAAATAAAATCCTACCAAGACTACTTATTTAATGAGGCCAATTAAAAAAACGAACAAATAAATAAATGCACAGCAGATTTCTTTGCAGGATAACACCAACACTACCATAATTAAACCAGCACTGATCAGGCTACACCACTGCAAGAGGTTCGTGCCCATCCCTAATTTGAATACTTTATATCTATACACGGCCACTCACCGCAGACTGTACAAATGTAGTAGACAAGATTCAAGAGGCTACACTGTTGGGGCTTAGGAGTCCTATAGCACCACAAAGACCAACATGTGAATAGTGATGATTGATTAGAGGTCATGTTGGACGTGAAGCTCATTTTGATTAATTGTATCTTTTAAATTTACATTGCTACCTTTTCCATACCTAGTTTAAGTAAATTATTGTTTTTCTTTTCTTTTTCAGGTGACGGTTAAGTATTCGTGCAGAGCTGTCGAAAATAGCCTGCAGGAATATCTCACAGGTTAATAAATAGAATATTTCTCAATTTTTATTATCTGGCCGTGCTGTGGCTCTGAGACTTCATTGCTCACCATTAAGCCTTCCGGAGGTGTTGTGGGCTCAATTTAACCAAACATTCGGGATTGGAAGGTGCCCACCTGCACACCCCAATGACATATCTGCTCTGAATCCAAATTCTAAATATTGGTTTTTAGAAGTGCTCACCTTGGATTATGGTATAATCGATATTATAAAACTGTCTTGTGTATTATGAAATTGCAGCTGGAAAAACAAGGTGAATAACAAGAATTACTTTTTTTCATGCCAGGAAGAACATATGAACATTGTGACCTATCTCACACAATGAGCAGTGAGTCAAGAATACATAGTCTTTTAAAGGAAAAGGAGATGCATTTCAGGGGTACAAATGGGCATAATAAGGGGACAGAGCAGCATGAGGGAGCTGGAACAGAAGCAAAGGAGTAGGAGGATACTTTAGTCAAAGCTGTGAACCCCTACCTGTGCTTAGGAGTCTTGTGCCAGAGCTGCTGTCACCATGGAAACCTTCAATACTTAAACGGAGCCAAAAGAAATAAACCATGGTTGTCCTACCCTTATTATGAGGTTTTGTGTAGTAGTTTTATAATTTTTTGACCTTTTTAGAATAGCTCACAGTTTCAGGTTTCATTTGCTCTTGTTGCACCACTTACTGAAGAATTTACACCCTTTGAGCAAAAGAAGAACTGGCATGGCCAATCATTTGAAAGACGTTCAGAAAAACAGTCGGATTCAGGGCCATTTACATCACCATGGTGCACAATGACATCTTGGACTACATCTCTTAGTAAAAAGACTTTATAAAACAGGTGATAACAACTATGCCGTATTTCAGTGAAGTGAAAAAAAGACAAAACCACACCGCAAAGGCTACAAGATTGTGTGACTTGGAAATTTGGACCAAAGTAAGAAAGAATAAGATGCAAAGATTATTTTTAACGCAATAGCGGTATATAATGCTTATAATGTATTCACCAGGGATCAAAGTCCTGAAAACAACGATTTTGAAGGCTACGTTGCCTGCTCAGAGCAGTTCAGAGACTTGAGTTGCCGCAACATCAGATTCTCTCAAAGAGGCAGAGAGCTCCAAAAGAAACATAGCTCACTGTAGACTTCAATTGATGTGTTGTGACGGAGTCACTATAATTGATAAATTACAGATAGGCCTTTACTTTTTTTGTTAATAACTTCTATTTACCTATATCAAGAAAATTAAAAGCTCTACTTATGTAAAACAGTTAGCACCGGAACACTGGGAATTGCAAACGTTGTTTTACTATGTAATAGATCAGGAAAAAAAGGGAATTTGGGAAGAATTAGAGCTTTGTGGCCCAACAAACCCTATGTGCTAAGCAGGGGCATAAGGTTTCTCTCCACCGCCTGTGAATGTCCAACTATAACTACATATAAAACTACAATTATAAATACGTATATACAAACGAATGAGTGCTAAGACCAACCACATTCAAATCAAACCAAATGTCTCCTGACCACGCGTGAAAGCTGTCTACAAGTAAACTGTACGTTTTTCAAAGAGTGGTTTTCTTATCTTTAAGCGCAGCCAAATAATCCAGATTTTTACTAATCCAGATTTTTCACCACCATATGACTGCACAGATGGAGAACCATTTTTCAATTCTCTGCCTTCTGAACACCCTTTCTTTCTATCGTCACATATGAGCACACACAAAAACACTTAGTACACTAAGGTACTAATATTTTCCAGCCTGACAAACTATCGACTTGGCAGATGGAGGGGGACACCGGTCACTGCAGTGTGTCTTAGCGCAAGGAAAGATGCCATCTAGAATGAAGGATTTTTTGCTTCTAAGGCATAACCAGCCAATAAAATGAAAGAAAAAAAAACCTGATATAGATTAACTGCTTCATCCTTAGCATGATTTCATAAGAGAAGCTTAATATTCAATTCACTGAATATTAAATAGCCTATTATTCCTAATTACTTGCACCCACTCCAACGGTCTCCTCATCCCTAAACTCGATAGCACAACCAACATAAAAAGGGATGTCAAGACAAAGCTCCTTTATAAGAAAACCCAAGGCCCTTGCAGCAAGCCCACATGGTTCACAAGACCTTCTCCACCTTTTCAAATAAACAGTATTAACGAGAATGTCACTGACGAGTGGATTCATGATGAGGATAATTACATCCTGCATACAGACTACTGCAGTATTCCCCATATAAAAAGACCAACATGTTCCCTATTGTTTGTGGGAGTGGCAATGCTTGTCCAAAGTAGTCTACCAGCATGCTCCTTCAGTATTGTTAAATACTGCCATCAAGTGTATCCATTGAAACCTGCAGGGGTGACTTCAGCACAGCCGTTTTGAATTGGGCTCTAGTCTGTCTATGATCCAATCTTTGACCCCACTTCCTGTACTACCCCCTACTGTCCCACAGAGAAACTTGGCTCGCCATGAAGTCTCCACCCATTCTCTTGCACAATATTCACGTTCAACAACCTTTTCATAACACAAGCCACTTTTTAAAAAATTGTGCTGGGGCTGATACTTTCCTGTCGTTCTTTTCTCGACACTCAAATAGAAACAAAACAAGTACTCGGCTACAAAGACTGAAAGCAGACACTCACATGTAAGATAAACGAGAAAACAAGCATCTAATTGAAATCCCATTCCATTATACAACTTCACAATAGTCTTTACCAAGCCTGGGAGGGAACAAAAAGGGAACCCACCCCTGAGGGAGTCTTAGTTACAGTTCAAAGAAAGCATTCACTTGTGTGTGTGTGTGTGTGTGTGTGTGTGTGTGTGTGTGTGTGTGTGTGTGTGTGTGTGTGTGTGTAATGAAGCTGCACCAGTCTGGCCAGGTTGACAGAGTCCGCTGTGAGTCTGTCTCGGAGATGTGGGTCCAGTTGTGTTGCTGGGGCCACCTCCACCACCTTCTGATGCCTCCTCTGGATAGAGCAGTCCCTCTCATAAAGGTGGATAACATTGCCATACTTGTCCCCTAGATGTAGTGGGACAAAAGTACAGGCTCAATGTACTGCAGGGTAAATGTATTAAGACAAGAAAGATTGTTTTGGGAATATTTCTGTCCACTTTTCATTTACAATTTATTTTGAATAGTTATTCTGGGATATAAACAACACTGCCATTTCCCAAATGATGTCATATCTCAGAATTGTGCTCTAATTCTACACAGATTTGGATAGTCATAAAAAATAACCCACCTAGAATCTGCACCTCAATGTGCCTGGGTTTCTCAATAAACTTCTCCACAAACAAAGCACCATTTCCAAACGCCGCCAGAGCCTCCGAGTACGCCCGCTGGTAATTCTCTTCCAGTTCCTAAACATCCATTTGTCATGAGATTACATTTAATCGTTAATGATCATTTGTTAATAATCCCTACAGTAGTTTTGGAGTGCTAATCTGTGTACAACCCTAGACATAGGCAAATACCATCTTACAGTCGTCTCACACACACACACACACACACACACACACACACACACACACACACACACACACACACACCCCTTTTGATGAAACACATTTGATTACCTCATACTCCTTCACAACTCTCATCCCCCTTCCTCCACCACCATAGGCTGCCTTGAAGATGATGGGGAAGCCATAGGTGTTGGAAAACTCCTGGGCCTCCTGGAGGCAGGTGATGGGGGCGTTGGTCCCTGGTACCACTGGTACTCCTGGGGGGAGAGGCAGGGCATGACTAACGCACAGTAATTAGGTGATTGCATCAGTATGAATATGATCAGCTGGCTATGGAACACCATTGTTCTCCATTACTGAAATATGAATTTTCAACGACGCTTGCTGCCTGGCCACTAAGTTTGACTAACTTTCCAACTCGTTGCCTATGGCAGTGAGATGGGTATTTCTATGACAAAAAGCCAACAGGTTTTGGATTATTGCAGAAAATAAACTGTGGCAAACAAAAGTTTGATACCAACACGTTTTGTTCAGCGAGAATTTTTACAAATGTTTTCCATCATATGTCAGTGCTGTACTTTGTTTCGCAAGCAAACAGAGTTTAATAGAGAGCCTTTTCCTGAATTCAGAAAAATACAGCCGTTGCTAACCAGGTGCAGGCTGCGGTCGAACAAGCTACTAAAGCTGAAGAGCATAGCAGCTGTACTTGAGCTGCTGCAGAGAAAAACAGTACATGCTAAAATGCAATGAGTGAGACTGCGCAGTTTCTGCTGTCAAGTATGACCCTCCAGCCAAGAATATGGATGAATGTGCGCAATTAACTCTGATCAGGAAACCTTTGCGCATTCTGACAGTGGAAGGCTGTAAACCAATTTTAGAAAATATCAAAGTTGATCTGGAAGAGACAGCAGAGACCTGCTGGGCCAAGGAGCTGAGTAAGTAGCTAGCTAGCTAATATAATGTCATGTTGAAAAACAAACATTTAGATCTCTGGATCAATTTGAGGCTGTATATGCTGCAGTAATGTTAGATAGCGGCTCCTCCTAAATTAGTTTCAGTCATGCAAGCTAACGTTAGGAAATATTCCTTTGCTTAGTTAGGTAACGTTAGCTATCCAAGTTGTTCTGGTACTTAACGCAATTTTCTTTATAAAGTTTGCTAGTACCAGTGTAGAATTTTGCAATGGGAACAGAGGTTGTAGCATAATGTAATTCATGGCCAACATAGGCTCATAGCTTTAGTTGGGCACTGGGGGGAGGTGACAAGGTAAGGGGGAGTTTGGTTCACGCAATGAGCTATGGGCATTGTGGTTTACAGTTAATTTACAATTTAAATGCCCAAACTCGTTCCATTTACTTACTTCATTTGGCATAAACAACACGTTTTCTGAAATCGGTTAAGTATTCCTTTAAACATCACCACCACTAAGCTTCCAACTAGTAATTTAATTTTGCGTGCTTACACCCACAACCTTTTAAGTTTTATTAAGACACTGGTTAGAAACCGTGACTCTGACCACTGTATTAATTAAACTTAATGAATTTAAATATATGGTATTTAACCTAACCCTAAACCAAAACCCTATACTCTACAATCAAAAAAATCTGTATTTCTAGTTCTTTGTAGTAATTGTAAACAAAATATTCATGTATTCAGCACAGTTGAATGCATATTTGCCATACTTTTGCAATGACTTTTCTATTTATTTGCCACTGCTTTCAACCAATATTTTGTTAGACCACACGTACAGGTCCTAAGACAATACACATAGCCTAATGGGGATGATCTCAGAAGGAGGACAAATGAGCATCCGGCTCAAAGCTGTTTTGGTACACAAACACAAAGTTTCAAAACCGGACTGTCCGGCCTAAAGCCAGACTGATGGCCACCGTACATATGACACTAACTTTACCGTGGCCACTAACAATGTCACCGTGAATCAATACAAGACAGTTGGCAACCTTAGCTACTATTGCTTACATTGCCATGTTAAAAATAGCAAGCCCACTGTCTTCACAACCCCGTTGCTTGCGAGGCAGGCCTCCGCATGATGGAAAGCTATCACATGGCATTTTCCAAAAATGCATTTCTAGTTTCAGCACTGAATTTGCAATTTAAATTTGCCCCGATTTTTTTTAACCCCCTCCAATATCTAACAAGGAGAGCACTATTAAGGTAGAGATGTGTCAAGTTATTTCAGCTTGCCTGCGCTGATGGCGATGGCCCTGGCCTCCACTTTGTCCCCCATCTTGCGCACCACGTCAGGAGCAGGACCAATAAAGCGAACCCCAGCATCAACACAAGCTTGGGCAAAATCAGCTCGCTCGGAGAGAAAGCCGTAGCCAGGATGAATGGCATCCACATCATTTTCCTATAAACAACAGCAAGAAAATGTCAAGAAAGAAAGTGAGCCAAAACCAATCTAGTCAAATTGCACTGGTTGTCTTCTTGTGCTTACCTTGGCCACTTTGATAATGTCAGGAATGTCTAGGTAAGCAGCCACGGGTGCCAGGCCCTTGCCGATGAGGTAGGCTTCGTCCGCCTTCTGTCGATGCATCTGTCCCGTGTCTTGTTCAGAGTAAACAGCCACTGTGCGGATCCCCAGCTCAGTACAAGCCCGGAACACACGGATGGCTATCTCACCTGAAAGCGCAGCAGAAAAAGAACATCATGTGTAACACTATGCAGGGCATCAACCAGAACATTTGCACAAAACAAGAGTGTCACGCATTTTTCTATTCATTTGTCAATTCTTAAAGGAATTGTAAGAACAAGATTAATTTCCCCACAATGATTTATAAATTGGTGTAGAAAGCAGCTCAATCTTCCTTTATAATAAAGACAATGATTTACCTGCATGGTAGGGACTTTTTAATCTATAGGTCAAACATTCAGATTCGTGGGGATTTAGGGCTATATGTTTGTGGGGAAATTGTATAATTACCCTGTTTACTTCGTAAGCCTACAGGTTAAAAGGCAGCGTATCACCTGAAAGATCATTAATTCAATTTTCCCTGGTGGCATGGCCATTTTCACTGAACTCTCTCTAAAGTGCAGGTTTGCTTTGTCTAAAATGCACGTGGCAGTACATTCATTCTTACATCCTTCCTTTCCCAAGGACACTTTTACACATCCCAAAAGTTGCATCTATTTTCGTGTGTGTGCTTCATTTATACATGAGACTTCAGTAAAAATTATAAACTGAGCAAAATGTTATTAGAATGCATAGTTAGAACGGTTATCCAAGGACAAATATAGGAACATGGGTCAGTCATACATTGGTTTGATCATTTTTTTGTGTTATCAGGCACACAAGTTACCCTTTCTTCTTGGAAATGACAATCATCTAAAAGTAGGTAGAAAGGTTACTATACCTCTGTTGGCCACCATTACTTTTTTAATCGGTTTGTACTCCAGGGTCAGAGGAGAAGAGTGCTTTGAACGGGACGGACAGCATGCTCTTCGAACAGCCAGCAGGCCCAAGGCCGATCGAAAGCTTCCAACCTGTAGCAGCATCTGTTTACCATGACAGCAAGGGGGACAGGTAAAATAGGCCAAACAGTTGAGGACATCCATACACATTAAATACAGGATATATAGGAACTAGGTAGTGCATACTACCATGAGCTTTAAACAAAAACTGGGCAATCTTAAACTTAACCTTAAGATAACCGCCAAGGAAATTCAGTAGCAACTCATATTATTGAACGGACAAACATTGGATAAGATACAGGCTTATCTCAGAGACTAAATGATAAGAAGTCAAGTGTTAAGTCAAGGTTAAAAAAGGTGAATCAGCCAAGAAAAGTTGGACTTGGCTTTTATATTGTAGCCTGATACACTTACATTGTACACAAGCCTTGTCTACAATATATTATACTAATTTATTTGTTTCTAGCTAATATAGGCCTGGTGAATGCTGTAAAGATGGCAATAAGCCTGAACTCTATATTTTAAACTTACTGAATTTTACATTTGCATTGCAGTACGTCTGCAAGCAAAATGTCAAATAAGGAGGAAAAAAACTAAAACCTTTTCCCATCTGTACCAACAGATTCAGCTAATAACTAAGGCTGCACACAGCACGACTGAGGAATTATAGTGAAGCAAAAGGGGGCCAAGTAGAAAACAAACATTCAAGGCCTTTGTCCAAAGATAAAGAGAAAGCTAAGAACTGTGTGGAGGCACAGAAAAGCTTTGAATTTAAACAAGATTAAATATAGTAGTCAAGTCTGCGAGAAGTCTAAAAATGAATCTAAGCCTCACCAACCTAAATTATTAAAAGTTCTGATACAGCTGGGTATTGACAGTGACAAGAACATAACCGTCTGCCAACAAGCAGGCTTGACATACAATAAGTAAGACTATTTAATGTCAAGCCCAAACAAGACACTAGCAAAAATAATTAGTCTAAAGTCTAGACTAAGCCATGAAAAAGTAAACTAGCAGAAATCCTACCAGTAAATTAACATCTTTAAAAATCGACAAACTTAGTGGTTCAAAGGCAACAAAAATAAACATGGCAGTCAATAAAGATTGCACAATGTTGCGTTGCAAAGCACATGGTTCAAAGGTCTAAATGTTGGGCTCCTGGAGTGCCTAAAAGCTTAGGTCTACTTACACTAGTATTTAAGTGTCTAAAGTCTTGTGGATATTTGAATTTACATAAGTACACCACAAAGTATTTTACAGTAATGAGGCAACAATCACTGAAAACAGTGGTGCCAATAATATTTTGCCAAAGAAAAATAGGTCTCAAAACTGAAGTTGAGTCCTTGCTGAAGCAGACAGGTAGAGAGAAATTCGGGAACTGTATCCCTGAAAAGTATTTCTTGGGTGCAAAGAAAAAGGCTACACAACTTGAATTTGTTAAATCTGAGACAGAGGACAAGACTGTCAAAAAATGTGTGGACAGAAAATATATACAGTGTATCTTGAGACATCTAAAAAAGCAGTAGAATAGGGTAAAACTATGAAAAAAGATGTTTGACCAAGCGAAACGTTTTGAAAAGAAGAGAGCAAGCCAAGTTGTAATCTGATCGCACATTTGCAATTGGACCCCTTGAGAACTTTTTTAGCTTAACTCAGGTGTAGACTCAGACCAAAAAAACGGATAATGGTTGCCAATAATGTAGGTTTAGGATTGCTATAACATCACCTTATAACATCAGTTATGTGGCAATTGCGAATTTTAAATGACTGCCTTCAAGGCAGCTTACTGTCTGAACAAGTAAGAATTATATCAATCATGACATTGCAGAAAACCTACAAATACAGGCATAAAGAGTAAACCGAATTAGTATAGCGAAAATCTCATGACATTTCTTTTCATTCTCCACGTGTAAAATAAACTACAATTGTAGCATGTTAGTTTGTTTTGTAAACGTATCCCTATCTGCTTAGGTGGGGTCGAAGATAAGACCTGTATTTTGGACTGTCAGTTACTGTAACTGTTGCACCGTTGAGGTGTGTACATAAAGATAGAGATTAAGATAAATTGAATAATTACTACACTGCCCTGTTTTTGCAGCGCTAACAAACTTATTCATGTTTACTGCAAAAAATATTCTTTCAGGGTGGACCAAAAAATTAAAATCAATGCACGCAGGTCACAACTACTAGCTTTAAGTTAACTTGTCTTAGTACTCCTTTCTGTCTAGGTTGCAACCTGTGTTGGCTGCACAGTGACTTGGACATGGAACGATGCGTTACTGGTTTTAACCATTCCATAAAACTTCACGCAAAATAACATCCATTTCTTGTGACTGCAAAGTTTTAATTTGTAACCGGACCTAATGTAACGTTTTTAGTTTCTTTTTTTTTGTTGCTTGCTAACAGCTTATTTGCTAGCTAACCGACGCCACTCATTCAGTTAGCTTAGCGAGCTAACGGGTTAGTCAGGATGGCTAGCCGAACGTAAGCTTGCTACTAGTCTGTTAACATATTCGTAACGTTTGCAAGCTGACACTGACAGTCTTGATTGTACACTTTATTGGCTAGTTAATGTTAGGGTTATCCTAAATTAAAACGTACCTTGGCGTCCACCTCAGAGGGTGCACCTGACAAGTCTTGTTTGAATGACCGAGACTTGAGGTAAGGATTTTCAAGTCTGCGCAGCGCTAGCTACTTTATACACTGACATATATTAAAACCTACCAGATGACTCGACCAGACGCCCACCCTGCTTCGCTACTTTCTATTGGCCCCTGGCCCTGCCTCGGAATGTCCCTCCTACCAGTTTTACTTGAGTAACCGCTTAAGAGCATGCACATTAACATTATTATTTGCATTGAAAAGTTGTAGTGTATTAGCTCATGTCATGAAGGGACCTCGCTCATCATAGCAGTTTCTGAGTAAGTTTGAACTGATTGTTAACCTTTCGGGTAATTTACCCCCGCTACTCTTTAGTGGATTTACTACTCCTTATGAAATTGGAAATTAGCCAAAGGGAAAATGTGATCAGATGTTGATTGTGTAGGAAATAGTATTGATATAAATGCAACCACTGAACTCCACTAGGCTGTCAAAAAGTAGTCATTTTACTACGAAAAAGTACCTGACGCCATTATCAGTAGCTGGATTAATTTTGCCAGTCTATTCTGTAAAGACATTGTTGGTCATAGGTCCTAGTAACCTTTCATTGTAATGTGAATGATGACAGGACACTTAGTATATAGAAACACTTGTCATAGATTTTATCAGGAAAGCTGACACAAGTTATAACTGTGGAATGCATAATCTTCCCAAAGCATTTAAAGGACAGGGTAAAGACAAAATCATAGCTGACCGTCTTTAAAAAATATTTTAAGACAGTTTAAGACATACAGAAAAAAAACATTATCTGGGGAAAGTAATTGAAATATGCCAAACAATTCACATGCAATATGGAGTGACCAGACACATTGTGCAGCTTAAGACCATAATTCACAAAAACACAAGTTAGGTATAAAATGACAAGCAGCAAACTAAGAATACATTATTAAATCAGCCTTCCATCAATACGTACTGCAATATTTTTTCCATATCTTTTTAAAAGCACATTGAATACATTAGTGGAGCATTAAGCAGTTTGGTGGGACGGTTGAAGTTCAAGGTCACTTTTACAGCTGCACATTGTATTTGTGGTTCTCTAACCCTTCCAACACCAAATGAGTTCAAGTATGCCGAATTCATTATTTGATACACAACCAGAGCAGTTGTGACTTCAGAATCCTTTCTCCATAATAAATACCCACAGATGGCAAAGATGCAGCAGGTTAGTGGACACCTTCGACAATGCCCACTGTAGTCTCATCTGACTTTGAGTTTCCAAATAGAGTATGCACGGCAATTGGTCATAGCTATAAATTATATTACTAGATCAGATAAATATAATAAACAATTATTTTATGATTCATCATGAAATTAAAAAAAAACAGCGCAAACATGCTCATACACAACATGGAGGTAAGGGTCTGTTGTCTAAAATCTGGTCCTGTGTACTTAGTTCAAACTTCAAAAGATGCATGAAAATAAGTCATAGCAACAATAAAGCAGGGCAAGCAAGCACAATCGAAAATAGGATGCAAAATCACAAAAACATTCCCAAAGAAATCATGCTGTATATAATTTATACTATTATATATTGATGTATATAATTGTACAAAACATTGTTATTTGTTCCTTTTGATTAAATAGTAAGAATGTATTATTCTGTGTTAGTTGATATCTTGCATTATAGTAGCAAACTCAATTGATGTTCTATAGATACACTTATAGCTCATGTGCATGAACCAAGCAACATTGCCAGTTAAAAAAAAAAATGGGGGGGGGGGGGGGGGGGGGGTAGTTAGTACGCTGCTAATTGAGTGTTGACAGTGAAAGTGCTGCTCACTGTTTGGTTTAATGTGTTGTAAAGGTAATTTTGGTGTCCAAGTTTTACTTTGCCGTCATCATTTGAACAAACTCTGAAAGAAAGATAAACAATCATCAGAATGGTTTCTAGTGCATTCTTGCAGGGAGATTAAATTGCACACAACTATCATGCTGGTAAGTTCTGATGTGACCCCCCTGCAGCCATTACATTACAATGTAAAGAGTACCCCTTAAAAGGGAATTGCAAAAGCTACAATATTTTTATTTTATTATAGCTCCAAATATTAACTGACCTTCGTAGTTTACTTGACCGTCTCCATCAATATCAGCCTCTCGTATCATTTCGTCTACCTCTTCATCTGTCAGTTTCTCGCCGAGGTTGGTCATCACATGACGCAACTCTGCTGCACTGATATAGCCATTACCATCCTATAGCGCGGGGGGGGGGGGGGGTAATTTTTACAATTACATAAATTCACAAAACAAACATGCCACTTCTATTTACTATTACTTGGCTTTTTTGTAATTACTGTAATTCAATACAATTAACATTCCCCAGCACAACCAACACCGACTTTAGAGAATATTTTTTTACGTAAAAAATTTAAACTGTACACGCAGAAGTGGTTGGGCGTTCCGAGAGGTAAACCGGTACATTAACTCTTATTTTATTTTGGCTGACCTTATCAAAGACTCTGAATGCTTCTCTTATCTCTTCCTCACTGTCTGTGTCCTTCATTTTTCTGGCCATCATTGTCAGAAACTCAGGGAAGTCAATGGTCCCATTTCCTGTGGAATAGAAAGCAAAGGAATGTCATAGAGATTTAGTCTTCAAAGTGTAGTCGGTTTCCCCCAAAAATCTGAATGTTCAATTTCCTTCACTTTGAGGGAGTTTGTTGTGTATGTTCCAGGGGACAGACTGTTAGAGCCAATATCAATGTTAGGCAAATCATTGCATGTTTACAAAATCACAACATCTATTGCCTGTATGAAATCATAGCAAATGTACATAATTTTAGCTTTGGTGGAATAAAAACATGTGAATAATGATGTCAATGAACATCATAAACAACAATACATCCTGCAAGTCTTGCTGGAGCCCTTGCTTGGGTCAACCAGTGAGAAACAACAATCATGTCATGACATGTCAAATTTAATTTATAAAGAAATGTTTCAGCAATGTTACAAACTGCCATTTCATGTTAAAGTTGGTGTACTTGTGTATAGTACGAAATATGTTTGTAGTCCTCAAGAATTAACCTACAAATGATTGGTAAAGGACAAATTGCCTTAAGCCTATGCAACAACAAATAGACGGCATTGCAGAGATGCAGCATAGGAGATTTTTATGTGATGTGAAGACCAACGTTGACTGCTAATCCATTAAATTAGCCCACTGAATTCATTACTCAGTTGTCACCAAGTAGTCAGCGCCTCCAAAGTGTAAGGATTCATTAACAAATAAAACTAAGCAGCTGGCATTGTAACGGCTTGCTCAGTAATTCAGAAAAGTAGTCATATCAACTGCTTCAGTGCCTTTCAAAGAAATGGAGATCCTGCTGAATTGAATAGAACAGAATAGGTTCTCCACATAACATTTTCAGGCAGCCTATTCTAATCTCAGAGGCCCTAATGGCAAAGCCCTTTACCCCTTTGAGTTCAGTCCAGACGAAGATTTATCAGGCCGTTGTCAAAAGATCCAAGGCTATTCTCATAGAGCAGGACATTAGGCTGCATAAGCTCTTTGCAATGAGTAGCAATTGACACCTTTTAAAATATGCTTTAAATATGCTGGTTCAGGTTTTCATGTGAATCCATCAAATATTATCCCAAACTGTGACAAATCCTCTATTATTACCCAGCATTTTGGAGCAAGTATGTCAAGTAAAGCAAGGCAATGAACAGTTAAGCAAGTCCCACCATCAGCATCCACTTCATTGATCATGTCTTGCAGTTCAGCTTCTGTAGGGTTTTGACCCAGAGATCGCATCACTGTGCCCAGTTCTTTGGTGGTAATAGTGCCATCTCCATCCTTGTCGAACAGTGAGAAAGCCTCCTTGAACTCTGTAGGAACATTTGCATAAGTCATTGTAGACCGATAAGAAAGTAGTCACAGCAAAGGGCATTTGTTTCATTCATATATCGATTATTGTTCTTCACAGGTCTTACCAGCAATTTGCTCCTCTGTCAGCTGGTCTGCCTAGAATACAGCATACACTATGAGTTATGTCAACATAACAGTGAAACCAATTGCAAGTTATATTGAAAGAACATGATACGTTGGTATGACGACTTTCATTCTGTCATTCACTCTCCTATCAATAATTTCAGTGAATAGCATTGCTTTGCGACATTATTTTGACTGTATATTTACCAACGCATGTAGCAACGTTGTGTCTTGATCAGTAAAGAGGCTAATGAACTGTTTTAGTGCTGTCGAATGCACACGAAACACTACTTGCATCCTAACATCAACCTTGTAGTGTATCCTAAGTACATTCTAAGAAAATGCAACCTAAATTCACAACGTCAGGCATTAGGCCAACAGCACGTTCCTTAGCTAGCTTGTGTTGTGCACACGCCACTAACGTTTCTCGTTAGCCCATTTAGCTAGGTAACGTTCGCTAGCTAGCTAGCATGCTAATGCTTAGCAGCAAATACAACCAATACCACCAAATCGTTCGATGAATGATATGATTATTTTCGCCCGTTTTAAACTTACAGTCAATGTTGTGTGACTCACCATTTTATATTAAACAGAATACAATTAACGTTACTATGCTCTCTAAATTGTAATGTCTAATAATACTGGTCCCTTCTATGTGAACAAGTCTTCCGCGCGTTGCTTCGCTAGAATGACGTGATAAGGAGATGGGTCTTCTTGCTTAGAAACGTGATGAAGTATCACTCCGCATTTAGATGTAAGGCTCCGTTTTCTATCGCTGAGCTTGCTATACTGCTATAACACAACACTCAACCTTATCAAACAGTAGTTTAAAAATATTTTGTTTTGAAAAAGCGGCACCATAAATATCGCAGTTAATTTACTAATATACATTTTGCGATGACGCATAAATCCATGGGAGTGGAGATGTGCGCCGTGTGAGTTACGACTGGCTGGCTGCTAGACTCCTACATTTTTAAAGGCTTCGAGTAAAGTTAGAGATCATGGTAAGGGCGACAATCACTTCATGAACTTTAGCTAATCCTGGCCCTTTGAGACAGCTGTATTCTCTGTGTATGTTTGTGTGTAATAACGATATTAAGTTGAAAGATAGCCACAGCACATTCATGCTAATAATGTGGTTGTCCTTCCACGCCCAAACATACTTATTGATTCTAACTGATAAGCGTATAGCCTATACTAAACTACCTTACCCACCCAGTAATTATACAAACTATCCCAAGATTGCAATAATTTAGTTTATTTCGCGTGTTTCATGTCATGCTTTAAACAAGAGGACAATGCTTGTATTTTGTCAGCAAACAAAAAACGTTACCACAGTGACAACCATTAAAATACTCTGGAGAGAAAGAAATGCCGCTCAGGGAAACAAATTGTCCATCGAATTTGTATGAAACGGAATGTAACAATAATGCCTAAAAAACACGTACATCTTTAAAAAATCTCCAAAACTTGTTTATCATTAGTAAAAGCAATGGACTTCAACATTTTAAATGTAACAGAATACCCCAAAACGCTATTCAAATCTCCATACAACCTTGTAATGCACATTCAAAAGCCACAAATAGACAACTAGTTGGCATAAAGAACGCTCCTCCTGCTTTAAGAGGAGTAGGGGAACTTCAACAGAAGACCCTCCCCTGAGCCTAACTCAAGTGCTGACAGCTCAACAGAGCCATTTCTGGATTTGTCAGTGCTCATCTGGACCCCTGCCTGCTGAGGCAGGTCAGCGTGGACCAGCTGTAGAGTCACTGCATCACTGCCCCAGTTGAAAGCAGCTATGTAGCGTTCACTCTGGTCCCATGTCCGGAGGTAGGCCAGGGCAGAGGTGGAGTTGAAAAGAGGGATGTAGTCTCCATGTTGAAGAGAGCGTTCCTTTCCACGCAGTCCACTCATTGATTTGAAAAAGTTGCGGGAAATCAACCTCTCCTTTCTTTCATCCTGGACATTGGGGAGAACCGTTCACATTAAACGTTAATACAAAATACAATTGTCCAATTGTAAAAGAATAGACGTGCACTCTTAATTTATTGTCTATTTTCCCATACAATGATCATGTTCTCAAACTCACCTCAAGTGTCCCATTTAATTCAGAATCTGAGGAGTCCCAGAGCATCACAGGAAACGTTGTACCCTTCAAATTAACAAGAACAACAGTAAATCAGTTGGATTTTAAAGAGCTTTATCATTCTACAACAAATCAATAGGTCACCGTGTATACTCAAGTATTTGTGTTTGTAAAAACTCCTTCCTCACCTCATCAAGCAAGCCAATCTCATCCCCATAGTTGAAAAACGGGGTTCCTGGCAGTGTGAGCAGGAGCAACTGATTGAGTTTGACCAGTGATGTTCCCACCAGGGAAGCCAGATGGCCCTTTGTTCTTTCGCCAATGTTCCATGCTAGCTTTGTCTGCAGTTGGGAGCCATACAGAAACTTGACAGCATCTGCCCTCTCCATTGCATCGCTAACGCCAGATCTCAGGATCCCGGAGAGAAGAAGGTCCACCCCGCTGGAGTTCAGGAGGTTAGCCACCTCAACTGCAGAGGTTCTCTCGGTTACTCCAATTAGGACCCTAGGATTTGAAGGTTATTCAACTCATTTAAAAATGTCCAGGAGCCAAAAGTAACTTTTGAACAATGAACTGGTTGTGGAAAAGTGTGACACTAAACACAATGTATTGTACCTTCAAATATTCCCTACACCAAACTTCCACTATGTGGTGCTATTTGCACAGCCGTTTGTCCAGAAGAGCAATTGCTATTATACAGTGTATGGCTGGTTGAGTGGTACCATGTACCCAGCGGTTTGTAATGCACTAACCTCTTTGGTGTTCCCTCTGTCGTGTTCTGGACAATAGCCCGGATGTCACTCCAAAGAGAAGGAACCAGGCTGGCCACATGTTCAACCCCTGACAGCTGAATGCCATCCACACCTTGGTCCAGCCAGAACACCATTGCATACTTGGGAGTAGAGGGTTTCAAAAATTAATCACAATGCTTAATTAACACGATTGCATCAAATCTCGTCGATGATAAAGTTGCGACAAAAAGAGTCTTCCCTTACCTTGAGTCTCTCAGCTACAATAGTAACACTGTCATTAGAGAACCAAGGCACAGTTCCCATGTAGTTTGGAGTCAGATCCAACACCACAGAAATACCTAAAAAATAAGTCAGTGTAAGCACAATTGCGGGAACACGTTTGTGGTAAGAGCTAAAGAAATTCACATAAAATTCAACAACAAGCTACAATTTAGTCAAACAGTTTAGTAGGGCAGCAAAACACCCACATGATTACACTAAAACCCTAGGGGATTACCCTCTCCTCAGAAGATATAAGGAGTTTTCCTAAAAAGCAGCAATACTCACTCTTTTTGTGGGCAACTTGAAGGAGCCCTTTGAAATGTTCCAGGGTTCCAGCGTCTGGAGAAATCTCCTCAAACTTCATATTATTAGGGTCATCTACAGGGGCAACATGAATGGGCCCAACCACCAGGCCCTTCACCTTTAGCTGGGTCAAACTATCCATCTTCTGCTCCAAACCTGGCAACAAAAAAAGTATTAATTACAATGCATAAAATCAATATAGCAGTGCTTCAAGGATATGGTAAACAGACAACTGAAATGTGCTATAAGCTGTTTAGTTCACAATTAAGGGGGTGGGGGCATCATTACATTACATAATGTGTAACCCCACAACAACAAAAAATCTCAAACTGGATAGACTAGTTGAGATTAGTAAAGATGTTGGGTGATGGAATGGGTCTGGTTAAACAGGACGGTCTCCACCCGTTTCTGAGGCAATGAACAGGTTTATGCACAGGCATTTCTCTAATGCCTGGAACATATTACTACTGTTCTTCCAAACAGTCCATTCCTCTCTTGTGTAGGCTCCTTTGCTATATGTGGCCCTGACATTGAGTCCAATATATTAAGGGGGGTAATATTTATTTTCAGTAAAGACTGTTTATAAAGAGGAAGAGTTAACACTAAAGAATATACCTTGTTACATACATTAATAGCTTACCCTTCAGATTCTGTGACTCAGAAAAAGCCTTTATATCTCCAATCTGGTAGAGTGGACCATAATTCCACCAGTTCATCTCAGGAAGGTCCTTACAACGAGGGGCCTGAATAATAATTGCAACAGCTCCTGCAAGCATTCCCAGCCAGCCCAGCCAAAACAGAATCAGAAGCGCCCAGCGGGTGCGGACCCACCTGTGAAATGCCATCAAAGGCAGGCAAATATCATGTAAGTGGAAATGGCACATCCTTTCCAGGTATATTCACTACACTTTTTAAGCAACATAGGCCCAAGTATACTTGAGTTCTTTAATTTAAATGTAAAATGATTCCCTACATAGTAATCGTTTGCAAACTAACAAAAATAGTCTTACCCTGGTGTCCCAGCAACTCTTAGAAGTTCATCTTTGGATAGGCCAGTAAATTTACTCTCAACTTCCTCAGGAATTTTCACTTTGATGCTTCCATTTTTCTCAGTTCCTGTGGGGGAGCTGACAACTCCATTCCCAGCTTCCCCACTGGTCATTGGCTGCTTTTCCTGGTCCAGCTCATTCAGTTCGACGTCCTTCATATCAACTTCTGCCTCATCCTTACTCATTTTGATGATTGGCGTCTAGGTCCTTTAAAATATGTGACATATTAGATAATAAACTATCATGCCCCAGGCTAACAGTTACATGCTGATTTGAAATTATTCCAAGGCTGAAACCCGTCTCGTCTGAAACGGTGACAAGGACGTCACAAATCCAAACTACTACCAAGATTTCCGCCGAGTTAGCGCATCACTAGCTAGCGCGGAGAGACAACGGAAAGATAAAAGCGTACATCCGCCAGGCTAAGCGCATGTTAGATGTAGATTTTAGTTCTCTATTACGTCATCAGGCGTTCTGCCGCAGTGACGCGAGCGTGTATTTCCTACACTTGCGTTGATGTAATATTGCATCAGTTTTTCTCCAATTGTGAGCTTCTTGTGACAAAACTAAATTAACCTAAACATTACAACTATTATTGATAACAGTCAACATAGGTCGCGATGTTGCTCTATTGAAGCTCAAGTTTAAGCCTATAACCTTAAAACCGGATCGGTCCAGTTTTTATTCTAGCGTGCGCGGTTATATGGTTTACTGTATGTTGGATATTTTGTTGTTTAGGCTCTAACGTTACATGCTAAAACCCCAATACACCGAAGCGTTTTCGACGTTCCCATGTTAAAACAAAATGTTCCCATGTTAAAACAAAATGTACCTTATCTTTAATAGGCATATACTACAATAATTGTCCTTCTAGCTATTTAATTTAAAGTAGGTCCACATTCAGATTAATAGCTATTCTGTTTATATTCTTACCCGAATACGTTTCAATGATAGGGTTCCAGCAAGATAGTAGTCGCTAATGCAGAGGTTTAACGTGAATGTATCCTCACCACGCTGGTGGTTGTGTTTTATATCCAAGCCGTGCGCCTTCCGCCGTACGCCAACCATGCCGCTTTTAAGGAGGACCGTACTAGTAAATCACTAATCAAACCTTCCATAGTCTTTGAGCAAATTAAATCTATGGCTAATCTAGGCACTCCATTAAATCAAATACGTTCCTCGTTGTCATAATGTGTTCTCATCCAGGTGATAATGATGCATTCTATTTGTAGAATTTGAATCATTTGACTACACCACCTTAAAAATCCCGCATAATAACCTCCTAGACACCAACCGATTTCCATGTTTTCATGAGCTTGCAAGAAATGTCACAAACAGATTCTAGGCTTAGCATTGCCGTCGGCAGAAATTATATGATAACATATAAGCAATTTGTCTTATGTTATATGATAGCCTAGTCTGTTTAAAATATTAATGCAATTATTTTAGACTGTTAGGCAAATACAGTTCCTAGGCAAACAATAACACCTTTAGGAGGCAAATAAGCCTTTGGAACTAGACAATGCTGCGAATATCCTCGTTTATCAGGCATTCTGTTGGCCATTTTCTGTTCATTGTACTTGAGTTGAAGACCAGTTTATGTCCATCTTGTAAACTTTCACCCAGAATCTTTGCTCCCAAATGTCAAAACGTGGCTACAGTCTTGGGCCTAAAGCCTCTTTTTCCTAATCTACTGGACCCTTGGTGACTAAGTCACGTGCTAAAAACACATTCGAATTAAGAACTCTGAATGATGGAATTTAGACTTCAAGTGAGATTTTGTATTATTTTAGTTTTTTTCCTTGGTTTCTGTAAAACCAATCTGGTTTGGTCTGTTCTTGTGTTGTGTACACTTTAAGATTGTCCCCTTGTAAAGACAATCGTAAACCAATCAATACAAAGGCCTTGTATGGTGTGACCTATTAGGTGTTTATAAGCTTTTACCTTCTAATGGAATGTTAGTCTGTAATTTAAACGTCTTCTGCTCAATTTATAAAGCCTATTTTTTAAATTTCATTCATACCTCCTTGCGTCTCCCAGGACAATGTCTACATTGTTCACAGTATTAAACAGCTGACAACTTTATAAAAATAAAAAAAAACATGTTTCCATATCCCATCAGTTTGACAACCTAAGAAATATAACCTATTTTGTTAATATTGCAGTCCTATAGGGGCCAATGGCCTATGTCCCCGATTTGCATTTTTTATATAAAGTAACTTATTAAATATAATTTGAGAGCTAACACAACACAATCAACAGTTGGCTCTGTCAACATGGGTGTCTAATTAAAAATGTCTTACTAAAACAGCCCAAACAAAAAGGCTGGTTAATCAAGCATGATCAAGCATCAACAAGTGAGCTCTCTCTTGTGATTAAGGAAACCATCATGTGAATCAGTACGTCATGTAAAACCTTCATTTACATTTTTCTTAGGCAGCTCTGAACCAGGTAATCCACCATCTTTTAAGATGGAGAGCCAGATATAGGACTATGATAACACTTGTACAGCACGTGAGCCTAGGAATCTAACCTCGAGGGACAGGCAAGGTGGTGGAACATGCTAGGGGGTCAACATGTGTTGGCACTGTGCATGTGCAGGATATGTCAGCATGTGCTTTCTAGTTGTTTACCTCCAGCTTCTGTTTTTAGAACTCTCTGCAATGATGAAGGAAAATAGTAACCAAAAATAAGTTCAGCAAAGTACCACCCACTAGTAGGCGGAGAAAGGCTTTGGGCTATCCGGTATCATGTCAACACAGCAGAGCACAATGTGTCCCCGCTGTTTTCTATGAAAACACATGCTGCTACTGGAGGGTAGCACGTTTTTGGCAAGGTCATTAAAGGCACAGTTCACCCAAATATTACCACTGTATTTTGTTATCTTAAAAAAGGACATCATCGTTTTTCAAATGTTTTTATAAATATATGTATTATTTGTATGTATGTATATATATACGGTCCCAGAAGACCTTTACATTACAGACTAACATTCCATTAGAAGGGAAAAGCTTATAAACACCTAACACCTATATATTTATATATATATTATATATATATATATAATAATATACAGTATATGTATATATCTGTGTTATGGTGGGCACCAATTTTTTAAATAGGTTGTACACGTACAAATCAATCCAATCAGTTCCTGATACATGTAGTCTTGGAAATGTAATTGATCTCTGAACTGGGGCTGCTGACAGCTGGAACTAAAGATATACATTTGTCTTTGTGAGTTTACAACAGCTTTATTCCATATACTCTTTACAAATAGCAAGGTAGCCTACTTGACACATTCAAATCAAACTTTGTTTAAGAAACTTGGGAACAGCATATCCAAACATGTTTCAACTTGAGTGTCCTTCTATTTTAGTAGGTGAAAAAGTCTCGTGCATGAGCCAGTGTGCCTATAATTGCTTGATACATGCCCGCTTACAGTGACCTATTTATGGAAAGGGGTGAACCAGTATTTCCCTACTTGGTGACACCATCACATGTCACACCACCATCCAGTTTTAAACCGTTGTGGACTTTTTGCTCTTATACAACTGATCTTAAATTTGCAGCGTAGAGAGGAAATAGAAATTAAATGAGACATTCTGGGTTGTGTTGGCTACAGCTCAGTAAATCTAAACTCAGTGCCTTCCAGATTGATATATGCAAGTTGGGAGTCAGATAGATTTGATCTCATTTCCTTTCTCCATTCTTTACTGAAACGGATATTAATTCTTGGCTTCATTCATCTTGCAGTTCCATTCAGTGTTATATTTATCCATGAATACTATATAAAACATCAAATGAAACAATATTGGAATCCCAATAATTGTTGAAATATTATGTTAGATATAAGTTGTGTAAGTGAATACAGTATGCTGCAACTGGTTGACATTGATTTAGTAATGATTAGCTGGCTTTTACTTGCAAGTATAAAATACCCTAAAACACGTCACTGTATTCACCCTTCACAACTTTGTTAGTGTTAATGTAATGTTACTCTGATATCATATTACTCTGATATCATGCATATTTTTATACACACTCTTCTCAGTTTTCATTGTATTTTAGAGACTTAGAGACGCAGCACCCCTCCATGACCACGTTGCTGTGCTTGCATCCACAATGGGGCACAAAGAACACAAAATCCAACTATAGGGAATATTTAAACAGACAGTAAGAAACACACAACTTAAAATGTAATGTGGCAGACATACAAAACAGAGACAGAGAAAGACAGAGAGATAAACAGAAACAGAATGAAAGAGAGAGAGATAGAGACAGAGACAGCACATTGTTCATTTCCATGGGATATTGCACAACACGGTCTGATATGTGTTATAGTGTTAGCACAATAGAACACTTACCTTGGGGCCTCTAAATGCCAATAAAAATGCATGGGATTCTTTCGAATATCTAATTAAGGGTTTCTAATGAACTAAAATGCCTGAGTAGGACTTTTGTTACCAATTGAATAACTTGAGAAATAGTGCATCCATTGTGAACCACAGAGTGCTCTAGAAACGCTTAAGACGAAATGCTCTAACAGAGAATGCTCCACCGACATAGTCGAATGCTGAAATGTTTGGGATGGCATTGCCATGGCTTCTGGTCCTGGAACTTGTACTGTACGCTGGATGTTTCATCTGTGGAATAATTTCAGCTGCCTCCTTGACAGTCACTCAGGTATGCCTACGAATAATCAACACATTAAAATTGGTGCTATCCTAAACTTCAAAACTGCAAGAGGCTACCAGACCTCATTTAGAGATCAGCATAGAAATGGGAGCCTTAAATATTTCATCACCATCATTTAACACACTGCAAACATGACAACTGTTACAATCAATGATCTGCCTTTTAGACAACTATCTTAA
Source organism: Aplochiton taeniatus (assembly GCA_017639675.1). Classification (NCBI taxonomy): domain Eukaryota; kingdom Metazoa; phylum Chordata; class Actinopteri; order Galaxiiformes; family Galaxiidae; genus Aplochiton; species Aplochiton taeniatus. The sequence goes on from CM030177.1 coordinate 14,987,430, forward strand.
CTGGACACATTGGGAAGGTCAGATGAAACGAGCTAAGAGCTGAAAAAAACAAATGAAAGAAAATAGCTCACTTTCTAAGCTCACTTTCCAAGTTTATTTTCCATGTCTGAACCAAGGTTTATACCCCATTTCGAATGGAATTGTGTGTATTCAGAGACATTTTACACCTGTTGTCTACATGCAAATTCATGGGAGTTTCGTAACCTTGCATTTTTTGTTAATCTAAGATACATGTTGCATCCTTAACCTAGGGATCAATTAATTCTTTATGTAACAGACAGCCTTCATCAAGCTTACCCTTAAACAATCCTTATGTGAGGACTTGGGGAGGTTTTACTTGCGTTGATGGAGTGCATTTTAGCATGCACTAAGATCGGCCCTCATTTGTTATCTCTTCACACCACACAGAACACTGTGTTATTTGATCTGTACATTTTGTTTTATATATATAACAGTCTGTTTTACAGTAATACGTATGTGTTTATTGTATTTTTAGGGACACTTTGCTGGGCAATGTATTCTGTATGGGACTATTCAGAGCAATGAATCTGGTGGACCCCTAGTCCTGGAGAGCCCGAGCAATCCGTCCCTATGCTACTTTGTTTCAGCCATCTCTGTTTTTGTAGCCATCTATTGTTTCTCCCTCATCCTCTTTTGGGTCTATACTAGCTGTGTGGACGAGGAAGTTAAGAGGCAAGTGGCTCATAGGTTACACTGAGGACAAAGAAACACAAATCTACCAGACGTAAAACTCTGATTCACAATCATATATGCATGTTATATTATTGTGTTGCTACACTGATGTAAGAAAAAATCAAACAACAAAAGGGAAGTAATTGCTCAATGCTATGCTTAAATAATTAGCCAGCCAGGGTGGAATTAGCAGACAAGCATTCCTCCAATGTGATCCCAGTCTTTTCTCCTTTATCCAGGGAAAGGTTGTGGTTGAATGTGACTCTGGGTGTATATGGAATGCTTTTGTTTTTTCTGGCTGTGTCCGGATGTATCCTGAGAACTGGGAGGGATCGTCTTTGTCTTTCTGCCCTTTATAATATCCACTCTATCAACAGGTGAGCTTGCTTTTTTCTTTTCTTATTGTCATTATTCACAGTTTAGCCGTACTTTCATTGGGTTACAAAAATATAGCTTATGTGTCTTGATGGTACTAAGAAATTAACTGTGCTTCAGTTGTGAGGAAGCAGAGAATAAAACCTGGGTCGGTGCTTACAGTGGAAACCAGTTTTACACTGGCTTATACAGTGCAGAGGTATGTTCATTAACTTAGCTCACACATTCTCACACATTTTTACAGCCACTGGTGTCCTTTTCAAATATAATCGTTGTGTTTTTTTCTCTCTCTCATTCCTGTCTGTTATAGAAATCAGTGTGGGTGAGCTTCTTCTTGTGGCTGTTGATTGTGGCTGTGGTGCTTGTCCAGAGGCGCCATAGCTCAGAGCTAGGGTCTGAGTGGGGTGTGTCTGAAACAGCGCCCTTCTTTCATCGGCGTGTCTGATTAACTCACAATTACTGCAGCCTTGCCTCCAATAGGCCAGTATTGTAGTATTGAAGCGATCTCTTCCAGTCGGTTCATGCCAAAACAACATAGTAAAGGGGGATAAACTTCTATGGGAAACCAAAGTGAAGTATGTTCATATTCACAATTAATAATAAATAACAAATGTAATTATTGGTTGTGATCATTTTTTATTAGTTGGGGATAAATTGGGCTGGGGGGCTTTGTAATTACAATTTCAAAGTATCGCAAATAACTTGTCAACCATAACCATTGTGAGCTAACCTGTTATATCTCATAATTGCTTGCTGAGTTTTCTAGCTTGCCTGTCTTTTGCGTCAAATGAAGTCTTAACGTCCAGCATCTGGTCCAAATATCTGCGCATTATGGTCATTTCTGCTTCGACGGCTTGGCTTTGCTCTCGTAGTCTCAGGCCCTCCTCCCTCAGCTGGGTTGTCACCAGGACCAGCTGGCTGCTCTGCTCCTGGCACTGTGTCTGAAGCCGAGCAGCCTCCGCCAGCAGGCTCTCGAAGCTGTGCACAAAACCATCCACCTGCTCCTTAGACATGGAACTTGAAGCGTATACAAGCTAAGAGAGATAAGAGGAGCTACAGGGAGTTCGAGGCAAAAGGGAAGCTTTTTTTGGTGGGTTGTGGGAAAACGATGGCACAAGGGTTTTAAAGGGGGCAGGAAAAAAAGAATAACATGTCAATACAAGTATTTTACTGTTCAAACTATTATTTGACTGAAGTCTTGGTAAAACCACTGTTTTCTTGGTTTTATGTAAACATAAATGCTAACATAAATGTGTGTATGACAATCTGGTAGGATTTATCTGCTGCTAGATAAGGATTTGAAAGCGGCTTACTGAGGAGCTTATCACTCTGTTTCTGTTTGGCTGTCATACATTAATTGAAACCAATAGCCATTTACCCCAGAAATAAAACATTGACATCTATACAACATTTGAATAGTACCTAAATGTTGTTGGTTTTTGTGAGGTATTATTTTGCTGTTCCAATGCCAATAGGTAACCAAAAAAATAAATGTAAGTCAAAGAATAGCTTAAATCAAATTACCGAGAATAGTAGACAACTTACCAAACAATCTCAACAGCTACTACTATGCTACCGCAGTTTGTGAAATTGTGAATCATGAAGTTGATGAGGAGCTGTGTAAATCATATGTGTTCTCACTTCAGCTCGTCTTTAGTTTAACCAGCTTATAGTTGGAGGGAGGAGAAAAGTAAGCAGTGTGATTGCGTCAGATCTATAATTAATAAATAAGCCAAATAAAAAAAATCGCTGGAAATCACTTTTGTTGCTGTATGTAAAACAACTATTTTGTGGCATTCATACTGTGTACTAAAAATACAATCTGCAATAATTAGTACAGTTCGAATGTTACAATTTAAAATATTCATACTACATACTTCACCACAAGGTGGAGTTGTTACAATGTTTCTCACATTAAATGATGCAGTGCCAGGTCTTTGAAGTACTACAATCGAAAAGCAGGAATAGCACACACGTTTACACAGTATCAATTATTGAATTTTTCTGTAACAGAATATAATGCCATAAGAATATAAGCAAAAAGTCAGTCAGTCAAGTTGATCTTTAATAACGTTCTGCCATCCATGATCTTCACCAACAGAAATGTGTTCAAAAACAGTTGAGGGTAGCAGTAGACACATTATTTCAAAAGCTGGTATGTCTTACAAGTTAAGGGGATTGTGTTGGGTAACCCTACTTTGTTACCGTTCAGTTGAATGCTTGACAATGCCAGGACAATAGTATATGCGTTTTTGTGCCACTGAAGATGTGATGGTACCTGCTCTGTTTTTCTTGATATGGAAGTTGTTGGCATACGGATTCCTGTCTTTGAACCATTATGCTGTTTAGTCTTGGTAAATAATATTGGCATCCCTTTTTTGAAGAAAATATTTCCATGTTAAAATGGTTGAAATAAAAAAATCTGTATCAATAAATTAATCTGTCTGGTTTACAGTGAAATAACACAAAAAGCTGACAAATCTACTATGTCTTCCTGTATTCTATACAGAAATCCTGAAATGACCCAGACAATCCTATTGACATATTTTATAGGTAGTTAAAAATACTTGGCGTTGAAGCAGGTGATTTTCCTTTACTTTGGACTTTAACTCTACTGTGGAGAACAATTTAAAATAGACTCAATCTGTGGACTTTTTTTTCGGTTTTGTCTCACTTTTGTGTAAAACAATGATCATGGAAAAAAGAAAGACTGCCAGAATACAGTGAGGACAAGTATAGGCACACTTTTATCCAAAGCTCTTTACAATTTGCACACTCAACTAGAGTACATAAAGAAAAACAACAAACTGCATGTATTTGGTCCACAATGACAATCATTTTGACATTTGACATATAATGACAAAAGAGACCTCAGTTGGACCCACCTGGTTAAAATGATTACATTTAATTTACTGGTAAATTACAGTAGGAATTGTGATTATTTAAAGATACTGCAAGGGTGCCAATATGTATATGTCAATCAGTGTATGAATGCAGGTGTCTTGATGGACAAATAAATTGGTACCCTTGCAGTATTTTAAAATATATTTATTTGTAATTTGGTCAATTTGTGCTCATATTCTAGTAGAATTGTGCACTAGGTGGTGAAATCATGCAAAAATATTTGATAACATTTTATTTTGTATGGATGCTAGATCATGCTAGATGGTAAGATTCATAGGTTTTCAATGTTGAAAAGGTCTTTGAGTGGGAAAATTTGTGGCAGAATTCTGCTCAATTGCTCACGCAATATGGCAAAACTACTTACATGTTAGTTTTAGGATGGTTCGCTTTGACAAAAAATATCTTGTGCTCATATTCATTATATTGTAGATTTTACTACTTAAAATGTTTAACATTTTATCCCATGGTTCACAAAACTACGACTCACCAAGGAATATCACTACAACACCATGTTTGATAAGTAATAGTTGCCATTCTAAAGATTTATAAAAGGTATTACCTAACCATAAGGCATAAGAGGAAGTTCAGAAAGATTTTAAATTGCATGGCCTTTTGTGCCCCAAAAAACACAGTCATTACTAACCTCTATTGTGATTACGTAGAGTACCAGACAAATAAACAGAAAATACTCCTTATGTTTAAGTGTCAGATGATTAAGACAAGTTGGCGTATTTTTTTATTACATTCTTACAGGCTTATTAACATAAGGCAGGTATTTTGCTGTTGCCTGTATTATGTATTCTAAGTTTTATGTTACTGACAAAAAAAGAGAAACTATTTTAGAAACTGAATAAAGCACAGTATAGAGAAGAATTAACAATAAACATCTGAATTGCTGCTACAATCAACTATAATCTCTATCACTGTACTTACATTGCCCCGCCTACTACTACACTGGCCCACTCCACATATGTATTATAATACATATTTAGTACATTATGCTAATTGTATTATTATTCTAGTTTTTTTTTTATAATTCATGACTAATACTACATTTCTGTGTGGCAAAGCTGCAAATGTCAATGTCAATGCACATTTCTCTACAGTTGAAGTGTTCAGTGTCTTTACATTGGTATCTCAGTTTCACCAGGCAACAATAAAATAAAATCTTAGCAAATCCAACTTTCCATTAAATCATGGTTTTAAATTGTAGGTAAAAGTAGCACAAACTGCACATCATTTTGTGACATCATTCATATAAATTGATTAATGAAAAGAAATGGCAATAGATTTTGTGATTAGATATCACTGGAAAAAAAAAAGAAGCAACATTTTACTATTATATAAATACTAAAATATCATAAATAAATTCTGTATCGTAAAACTCAGCTCAGCTGTTATTGTTGCACTGTGCAACAATCATTGTTCATGATCACAAACTCTCATACTATGCTTAGCTCAATATTCCACATACAGATCAATACAGGCCTCTAGAAAAAACTGTTTCCTGTTGTCCTTCTTCTCTAAAACATTTAGTCACTTGTCAATTTTACTTTTTGCATTACATATCTCATGCTATATCCATCCCATTGCTTTGATAATGTACTGTCTTTGGTTAACACGGTGACTATCTTGAGTCCAGGTCTGCCCCTCTATGACAGCTCTCCTCACCGTGGACAATTAACACAGGAAAGTGGACAGCATCCTGATAGGCCGGTGGTCTCTCTGTCACCCCCTCCCTGACCTCATCCCCCCCCTCTTCCATTTCCTGAAATCTATCCTCCTCCAGCCGGAGGCTGGGGTCATGTTCATCATATCCCCCTCCAACTAGAACCCCTTGGGTCTCTTCGTTTCCACGGCGATGGCCAAGGCCCAGGAAGCTCCCGTCGTCCCCCCTACCTCCAAGCCCTCCACCGATACTGCGAGAGTGGAAGAGGCAGGCTTGGCGCACTGTGTGCAAACGACCCAGAGAGAATCCACTGCGGCTGAGAGCCAGTCTTCCCCCGCCATGCCTGCCTACAGTCCCAGTGGGCAAGGAACTCGCCCCCATCGCAACGTTCCCTCTGACTCGCGAGGGGAGCGAGTAGCTACTGGAGGACCTGCAGCAGCGAGGGCAGCTCTGGAGGACATAGCTGGAGTTGCGCCTCATTAGGCCGTGTGCTGCTGTGCTGTTAGTGTTGAGGTCCATGAGCAAGGCCTCTGAGTAACTAGGCACCATCTGCTGGTTGCAGCGAATGTGCCACTCCAGTTCTGTGATGTCCACTGTGTTGACCCTAGAGATGACCCGTAGCCTGGGTCCGCCACGCTCTCTGTTGCCCAAAATCGGGCGGTAGTTGCCAATCTGGGCGCTGTCGCTGGCATCCTCGTTCTCGCCAAAAAGCTTCTCCACATGGTAGTGCACATATGCCGTGCGGTATTCTGCCACCACACGCAGAGGCCAGGATAACAGCAGTGCAGAGGCCAGCCAGAACATGCGCCTACGGGAGAACCAGGGTTGACGTGCAGGGTCAGGAAAAGCCAGCATGTTCTCGCGGAAGTCCACGTTCTTTAAGTGCATGCCCTCACGGGCCTCCATGTAGTCATCCAGCCCCTCGTTGTCTGCAAAGAAGCGTGCGCGCTGTGTGAGGTAGGCGGCCTCAGCGCAAGCACTGGCAAAACTGAAGCACTTAGTAAAACGCAGGCGGGTGGCAGGGTGCTCAAGGAGCCCAAGAAGCTCCTTGGAGACATCTTTGACACCGTGCCTCGAGTAGTCAAATTCAGAGCTAGCTGCATGTGTGTTAACCCGCTCGTGGTACACCTGTGTTGTGGTGTAGGCGTCCCCATTGCGGTAGCGAGTTACCTGCCTTGTCCGTCGAACATAGTGGTAGCTGATGGCCTTCCACCAGATACAAGGCATGGCCTGCTGCAACCTCTGGACCCGATCGTACACTTGGCTTATCTCCACCCTTGCCATAGAGGCTGTTTTAGAGTAGCAGTGCCAACACTCCACCAGGTAGACAATATAGAGCATGACCAGGAAGGCAACTGGGATATAGATATAACCGTTGGAGCAGGGGCTGTCGTGGTACAGGCGGGCCCGGCCACCATAGTACAGACCATGGTCGTCAGCCGCCATCACAGTGACTCGGTAGAGGGAGCACCATCCGAGAGTGCCGAAACAGCCAAACATCAGCAGCGTGAGGAGCAGGCACTTCCAGTGAGACTCTCCGCACAATGACCCGGGGAGGGATGGTTTACAAGGGCGCTGCTACAGGGGAAAGGGGAATAAGATATGGTAGGCGTACAAGGGAAGGACAGTTAATTTGTCGCCTGAATAATATGAGTAAGTTAAGATATATCACGATTAAAGCTGGATGTTAATTGAAGAAGGTGCAGTGAATGGATTCATTTTGAGCTGGGTGTGCAGACAGCAAGCACAATTTAGGGCTGTGATGTCACAGACATAGATGCATTGCTAGCATAGCAATTTCAGTAATCCAAGTGAAAACATATGCAATACAAAGTTTACTTAAAGATAATGGTTTAACAATAGAAACATTTTGGAAGGGGAATATACTCAAACTGGTGTCACCTAGTACAAAAGACGGTCGGAACATTGTTATCTTATTAGCACATAAAACGAAACAACAGAAGAAGCAAGCAGTGCACGATGACTGTATGGAAAGTCTGCCTTCTTGCTTCCCTCTTTATCCCTAGAAATGGACTATTCCAGTCTCAAGAGGCACATTTCCTGGCAGTGTAATGCATACTGGGCAGCCCCTTTTAAACACAGAGTCTTAGTGGGCATTTGGAGAAGGGTGATGCTTTTAAAATGAATTAGGGTGGGTGAGGGAGAGTGCAGTCTGTTGCCTTTGGCGGTCAATGGGACTGAGGCCATTCATATTCTACATGCTAGGGTGCACTTTGACAGTGAGTGAAGTGATGGAGCATGCTCATAACGTCATTTCAGAATAAGATTATCCTACAAAATCCCCTTTATTGTAAAACAAAGCCAAAAACCAACTGGTCATGTATGTTTTACATTAAAGCAGTCATGCCCTATGTACCAAGCGAATATCGCTGCAAAAACAGCAGCTCCACTACATATTATATTTGATCTACATTCAGATGTGCTAATGTTTTTGCTGGTGTAGGACTTGCAATTGTAAATAATTGTGTCTTTAATGCAAATAAGTTGTGGGCTTGAGGAAACTGGACAGTGCAGATGTAGCTGGAGCTTGTGCACAAGCATGCATTAGCAGAAGACCTAAAGTGTGTTGGCTGATGTCTATATAATGATGATGGGCCATCGTTGCACTTATCAGGCACTTAAAAGTAATTAGCTAGGAAGAGCTAAAGGCAAAAGCAGTGAGTGGAAGAGAGAAGGGTGTTTAACGTACAATTTTTTTTATCGGTAGGGCTATTAAGTGCATCCTTCTTCTATTTAGCTCCTTCCTCCTACTTTTATTGCCATCAATAGCCCTAGTACTACAAACATTTAAATACAAAGGGTAACTCTACTAATGATAACTAGTTTGACATATTTAAAACACAGAAAATCCACTACAGTTACACTAGCAGTCAATAGGGTGGATGCATTGCCCTGATCTGCACAGTCTCCCTTTACAAAGGCCTTTTTGGTAATAGGAAACTCTCAAGTTATTGATCAGAATCTGAGAAATATGACCAGTTATGGTTTGATTAACTTATTTGTATTTTGAGTCGCTAGACATCTTAGGGCCAACCGTTTGTCTCATTGCTGAATGGGTCTTGTAATTCAGTAGTACATTGATGCCAGTGGGGAAAGTTGTTGGCTACTTATTTCCTGTTGGAGAGCAGACAGACTACTGTTGTAAGCTCTCATAGGCAAAAACAACATGTAACGGCCAGTTTTCTATAATTATGGCTTAGACCTACTCTTTCTAAAAGTAACCTGGATGCGAAAGCATAGATAGGCTTGCATAAGTCGGTTTGCCTAAAACTAGGACCATCAAAAATGCTTAGTCAACATGCTGTTTTGATAGTGGTGCGATATTATTGGAAGCGTGCCTCTCACATTAGCTCACTTGCATTGCTTATTTGATCCATACATGCATCATCCAATGGTAGTTAGTACTTTAATTTATTAAATGGAAGACACACACTACCTCTTCTCTCCCACCCCCGTCAAGTAAGGGGGCTTCTCCGGTCACTGTAATTGAAGGCATCCTCCTTCTTTCTTCACTTGCTACAACTTGACATAAGAGTAGTTCGGCCGACGACTTTGAACAGAAATCCCTTCGCTGGACAGTCCAAATGCAATGCCCATAGCTAGAGGAAGCTGCTCCCACCTTTCCAAAAATAATTACCTAGGGCTAGGACTGCATCACCCGCTAGTATTCTACCACCCCAAGGTGATAACAGTTATGTTAAAATCCCTCTGATGTTTTAAGGTCCCCGGATATTGCTTTACAGTAGTCCATCAAGTCAAGGCACCCGATGCTCTCGTCGTGCATACATCGTGTTAATGTAAGGTGGAGGCACCCTATGCACAGAATTCTTTTGCGCCATCATCGATAAACTGGCGAGAAATATTCAGTAGCCTATAGATACTTGCGAAACATGACATTTGAGTCTGAGGGCTGTGCCATTAGCGTCTTGTTCCCAGTCTTGTTCATGTTTACTCCAAATTCTCACTTTTTCCAGATATCACCTGCTAATTTCATCCGTCGCTGGTGCTGACGTCATATAGATTGTGGACACTTTGCGCAGAAAGATGGGAAGCACGCCCCCATGCTTGTCAACTCCGGTAGCAGATCCCTGTCTTTTCTGAGATGACACAATCCTATAACCGGTCCCATATGAAATGGCCCTTGAAGCCTAATACCACCGAACCTTATGCAAACATTCCAGAATAGTCTTCGGTTCGGTATTGTCGCAGTGGCTAGCTAGACGATAATTACAAGATCGACAGGATTGGATCCACCAGTTAGACTGTTATGGTTGTTATACTTTAGTAGCTATTAACGGATTGCTTGTTATACGTTAACTGGTATAATACTTACATTTAAATACGATTCACAATTACCATTCTTCAAAAGCCAAATAGTACCGTTGTCCATGTGATAACGTTTTCAAGTAGCATCAATCTAGACAATTGTTTGCCTACAATGAACTCTCAAGCACATCGAATATGGGGAAAGAAGCCACACACAAGTTAAACCAAAACCAGCAGGTAAATGTAAGCGCATTTTTCTTTATTGTAACATTAGACAAAGACAAAACACTCACAATGCATCAATCCACACTTTCTTCACAGGCTTGGTCCAAATACAAACTCTTTATTCACTATCTACCCAAAGCTCATTTCAATCTTTTATGAACCTATGCGACAAAAAAGAAATGAGTTGTAGGACACAGGATCTTGTTCCAATAAATGATGTAATTGCAGTTTGACAGAACCATTAAGAAACTTTGGGATTTCATGGTTAAAAAAAAAGATGACATTGGGGAAACAACTGAGTAACTCTATAAACATGCTTGATATAAATTTGGCAAAGGTATTACTAACATACTAAAAGGTGCACCATGGAACAAGTTGCAGAAAATATATCATTCAACAGGAATACATTTATCCATGATGACACAATGCATCATATCAAGTACAGAAGGCCAGTTCGTAGTTGTTTTTCTCATTTTTATTCCATTATAACTAGTTAAACTAAAATGTGAATATGCTGCACAGTGCACCTTTAAGTGTAAAAACAAAAAAATAAACCAAGGAATGTGCACATAAGGGATCCGTGCCATAAACAGACAGTACAACCCTGGCTGCATATGAATAGGCCTTAGTTTGATGTTGCCTGGTCAATTACTCAAGTACATTTTACAATACATGACTGTCTCTGAAGGCAATTATTAAAACGAATTACCACTAATTACACTGTATACCATTAATTACCACTGCTTGAGTTTTGGTGACTACTGAACGATAAAAAGATTTGAAAGGTGGATAATGACATTTGTAATTGTTTAATAATTAATAATACTGCTCTTACATTGTGAAAAGTGGAATGAGGTGGCCTTAACCTTGAACTGTAAACCACTGATTGCAATGTGTTCTTCATAAAACAGGAGAATGCCCAACCCACAAGCCCCCCCCGACCCCCTAATTCCTTTCCATTCTGGAATGAATAATCTAACCCCTGTTTTCATTTAATTGGACTGTGGTTTATATAGGTCCTCCTTCAAGAGTGACCACAGTAGAGCCTCCAAGCTTGTCTGCTAGGGTGCGCCTGTCTTTGATGTCCTCCAAACCATTGACTTGCCATTCGTGCTTGATACCTGAAGTAGAGCATTGTTTACAAATCACAACACTACATTACACATGGACATACTGTTATTTCCCAATAGCTTAATGTGGTCTCACTTACCTGTGAAATTTTTCTTTATGGCATCCTTCGAGCTGGCATAGATCATTTTGCTTTTTAGTGGAGCACTCTCTGGAGCCCTACGTATTGAAAATGAACAGATCAGTGTTTAACACTCACAGCTGTAGCAGTAGGGCTGAAATGAATCTCATTCGATCGAAAGCTTAGTTTCTCAATTTATAAAAGCAATTATGTAGATCATTTCTTGGACTTAAGCTGTAGCAATTGCTAAGAAATTGATCAAATATTACAAGCTTGAGTTAAAACGTGTTTAGATATAATTTGAAAGCCTACTGTCTAAGCTATTGTCCCAGGCTATACAATGAAATTATGCATATGTAAGTTTGTTAAAGATAGTTATTGTAGTCAAATACAGAAATTATACGAACTGGATTGTCATAAAGGAGATAAAACCAAAGTTGAGTGTCATCATAAGTCATTATTTTAGGTAGAATTAAAATATTTTTGAATACATGTAATTGATTGTCAACATTGTGTACAGGTACAACATGTTTTGTCTACATTTACAGATGTGTTTCCATTGCGCCTTCCTATTTCCTTTTATCCAATCTAGATGTGTACAGAAGGATCTTTCTGTGGAGCCTTTTTCAGATGCAACAAATTGTTTCACATCACAACTGGATAAGTGAGTATATGTTTGTACAGTTGAGCATTGCTGAAAGTAATTTCCACTGTACTTGTGTGGTGTTAAGCGTCCTACTATAGTAAGCAATGTGCCTACAGCTTACCAAAAAATGAACACAAGGTCCTCTTTTTTGGTTTCCTTGGTTTCATAGGTGGCATCGTAAAGTGCATAGCGGCAGTCATCTGGTGGCAGCATCTTTACAAAGTGCAAGTAGGGATCATCAACTGTTACTCCCACATCCCCTTGCAGGATTTCTTGGCCCTCCTCAAGAATTATATTTTTCTTGTCTTCACTCAGACAGAAAAGCACAGCCTTCTTTCTCTTTTTCTTCTCATCCTCATTTGCCTGGGCCTTGCGCACCTTCATCTCTCTGAAGACTGTGATGACTTCATCGGTCACTGTTACTCCGGATGCCTAAGAGAAAATGTTAATGTAACTAACTATTGGTAATTTATTTGTAACAATAGTTTGATTAAAAAGCAAACTGTTAGGAGCTGAAAACTCATTCAATCTAGGTTCTAACGGACAGGGCGGGGTCGAATTACGTAGGCAGGTTGCAAACATTCGATGAATCCTGCAAGTGCGTGTATTTGGTGTAAAACTGAATTTTTAAGCGGTAGCGAACCACTTCGACAATATAGGTCGATAACTGTTGGCGAACAAGACTGCCAATTGAAGTATTTTTTGTTCCAGTAACGAGTTAGCTAACAAGCTGTTCGGTAGTTAGCCAATTGCACGTTAGATTTGCGTTTTACACAAACCAGCAAACATAAGTTACATTGACTATGTTCCAGGTCTATGTTCCAGGTTTACCTAAACCACAGCTTGAAATTATACCCCAATTTAACGTTGATGAAAAAATACGCCTGAAAAAGCAAATTCATGAATGCTATCTATTTTAGCTACGATTAGCTAGCTAGCTATAGCTAGCATTCCATGAAATAGTCAGGGTCGCATATGATGACTGGTTAAATAAGTCCCGGCCTCAGTGATTGTTGCAGCAACATGTGCGTGTAGACAATATCTTGAAATCGTAAACATGTGTCCTAACAGTTAACGTTCGTTTGGGTTGCTAGCTGATACAGATTTGCAGGTACAATTTTACTCGAACTTCACGGTACATCATGGGCGTTTAGCGTCAGGAAAACGCGCCGAGTAGAGACATCTTAGATGCTTCACAAAACTACCTCTAATGCGTAGCCAGTGTAGGTGCATTGAAGCACATGGCTTAGATTATATTCAAATCTACGAGATGCAATGTAAAATACCATACAGTCTACGAACTAGTCACCATTTGTTAGCTTGCGCATCCGTTGTGAGGATCAAATCCATAATATAGACAGTTCCCAGTGTCAATTGAATTGGGGGAAATTATTATTTCTCAAAATGCTATCGTATACGCTTAATATACACACCATTGACTGATATTTCGTTGAATTGTATGATTAAATCAATGACGTAGGTGCAACCAAGACGCATTAAAAAACACAAATGTGCCGTTAACTTACCATTTCAGATTCCTTTGTGTATCACCAGCCGGTCAAGGATGGAAGCAGAAATGTTCTGTTCCTCACAGCTCAGCTCCGGGGCAGCGGACACGCGCTTGATGATGGGCACCAGAACAAAGAGAACAGCCTGTGTCAATCAAGCAAATGCAAAAAAAAAAAAAAAAAAAAAAGAACAAAGAAATAATGCTTGTCAGGAAACTGTTTTACCGATACGATGATACAATACATTTATTAATATTACATGTTGCAGTGCAGGTGCAGTGCAGCTTGCCCCAGTTTAACAAAATTCTAGCTTGCAGCATCATGCGTATCTCCGTAAAGCATTGGAGTTTTCCAGAGGATCGAAACAGTTCTGAATACTTGTAAATAGATGTAAACACAATTCGGGTTAGCTAGAAGACCTGCTGATTTATCTGAACAAATAATTTAGATTTTAAAAATAAAAAATACAATTATATACTAGACATATTTGTCCCAGATCTCTTGCCGTACGCGGCAAATAAACATGGCGACGTCCGGCAGGCTGCACATAAACGAATGTTAAGTATCAGGTTTGTAGTTACTAGTTTTCAGGTTGCCAAGGTTGAATCACTTCTAAAAACTAGAAATGGCGTTGTTTCAGCGATTGTGGTGTTGCTCGCATGAGAATGTGTCAAATCGCCTGCTAAATGTGTTATTAGCAGTCAAAAGAGGCTCAATGCCAAATGCTACTAGCACTATGTCCACCAAATACATCTGCACAGGAAATTCATTCAATTCAAGCCACTCAGAACTGAGAGTCAAGATTTCTAGAGAGAGTCTGAGCAATAAATCACTTAGTCCTGTCAATACTGTGGTTTCATTTAGGAGAGTTCAAATGCCTTTTTCCAACAACTTTTCTACGTCAACGCCCATCCTAAAGGACGTGATTTTGTTCGAACACGACCGAACAACATTTTTTCGCCTCTTAGCAATATTCTGTGCTGGTCAGTTGCTTTTCTGGACATATCTCGCCCACTTTGCCTACACGGGATTAAAAGACACACGTGAAAGTGTCTCACATACACGAAAAGTGGCCACTACTGGCTTGGCTGGGTTGTGGAGTTTTGAAATGAACCTGGGGTCAAATACTTGGAGATACGGATTTACAGTGACATGCCTTGCAATTGGTAGGAATAGTAGTGTTTAACAATATTGTTTTCAATCGAATGACATGGGCTCATCAACTTCTGTTTGATTGCAAACTATCTCTTTCTTTCAGGAGCAGGAATTGTGGGACTTGGTGTTCTATTCTGTGGCCGGTCAGTTAGCCAAGTGGTATTGCACAAAGGAGGCAGGATGGTCACATTGTCAACACAGTCCCCCATTGGGCCAGACAAGGGGCGAAGAATAACTATTCCCTTGTCCCAAGTGGCCTGCTATGCTCACAGACAGGAGTCACCAACTTTCATTCCTCTCCGTGTGAAGGGATACAAGTTCTATTTTTTACTGGACAAAGAAGGAACACTGAACAATGCTAAACTTTTTGATGTTACGGTTGGGGCATACCGACCATTTTAATTTGTTGTATGCAAAAGTTTGGGAAAGATAGATATACAGTGGGGGAAATTTGTATTTAATTATTGTAGTTTAAAAGTAAAAAAGCATAGCCTATACATTTCAAATGTAAGTGTAACAAATGTGTGGACTTGGGTTCATGGCCAAAGAATTGAATGGAGCCCAAAGTTGGCTACGTGATATTGAATTATGGCACTAAAAAGCACGTATTAATTCAGCTGATGCTCAGAAAGGTCCTTAGGTACTAGCTGTACCGCTTAACTTGACATTTTGCGTGTAGCGATCAATAGGCTCTGGTTATTCGGTGTTGCAGTTGGTTTGAAACAAGTCTAGGAAGAACACTGTAGAATGAGGTTGCTTGGGCGCTACCCAGCCCTGTGATACCTCGATAAAACGACTTGATCCACAGCTATTACAGAAACCTATTTAGGTTTACAAACAATACAATTTGTTTCCTTAAGTTAGGGTAGGTCTATTTAAACCTTCAAGGGTAATTTAATTGGGCTAAGTTTCTGTTCATTTTATATTATAGGTATCGTAAAGATGGGGGGTTGGCAAATTACCCAAAATAGAATTAACTAAAAACAGTTTACTTGTGTAATTTCCATATTCACATGTCATGGCAGTATGCCAACACAGCAATGGCAGTATACCAGCACAGCAATGGAGGCCAAAAAGACCTCTTTTGACGATTTGTCTAATTCGATGTGCCCCACCATTCTATGTTAAACTGAATAAATTACATTTTCCAGTGGACTAAACTACAAGGTTTATTGGTTTGATTAAACTTTGTTTAGGGAAATATATTTTCGAGCATGTATAACAATTCAATTCTCGCTATATAAATACTTTGTTCCTTACCAAAGCGTGCTTTATGGGGTTATATGATTTATAAATTAAGATTGATAAACTGTTAATGTATTTACTGTTAGGCCTACTTCGATATATTTATAAATAGGGTTTATTTTGAATTGTTTGATATAACTCAAATACATTTCCGCAATACTTGTCTAATATTGGTCTGTTAAATTATTGCCACAAAGTTTTCCCAAAAATTAAATAGGCCTTCACAATTCAAAAGTAGGCTAGTACAAAGTAGAGAGCGTTACAGACATAACCTTTAACGGCTGTCATATTATGTAGTGATGCGTTTCGTGAAAATAACGGTTATTTAAAACGTTATTTTCAGCACCATGGCCAGGTCCCAGATCACGGTCTACGACGTTCTCATTCATATTTTGGGTTTACGAAAAAAAGTTGGCTTTGAACGAGTTGTTTCGCAACAGCAATACGCACGAACGTTACCATTAATGCCTTTTACCCCACTACTGTAGGTGGCGGTGAGGTTCTAGAAGCGTAGCCCATACATAGCTTATCTCCACTAATTCCACGGACTTGCTCTGTAGAAAGCTTCTGTGAGCGACCGATATATGCCTTATGCTTTGTAGCACTGTCAAATATTCAATTATTCATAGTCTATAAGAATAATCGATCAACGCTTAGAATTTGAGAAATAGTTTTGTTCGGAAATGTTAAACTACATTTATAAATGTTCATCCTCGCCTTTGCGCAAGTCCCACAGTAGAGATTGGAGCCATAGTCGCGCAGACAGTGCTTGACCTACACAATAATGAAAGCTTATATAGCCTAATCTTTTTTCTGTTTGTAAAAGATGTCTATGGACCTAGACGTGTTTGTACGTAATTCAACAGTGTTGGACCATGAGGTTTATCAGCTTTGGTTAAAGGGCCATACAGGTTTGTATTTTTGTCCCTATAGATTGTAACCCTTTAGTCTCTGTTACTAGGAACTATCTGGTTATGGTCAGTTAGCCAAAACCCCCAAATTCTTGAACTCATTCATACTCCACAGCCAGCGATGCTGTACGAATGCGTGTAGAGGGTGGAGTACTTATGAGGTGTGAGGCCAGTGGAGAGGTACTCTACAGCGATACCATGGACCAATTCAGAACATTCCAGATGTGTGAGCGCTTCTTACACTGCCCCACTACAATGGCCCACCAGTTGCTATTTCAGATTACATCTGAACATCAGAGCATGCTAATTGAAAGGTGTGACTTGTTGGTGTATATGTCTGTCTGACTGTCTGGATAACTGGATTTCTGGCGAATTGTATGTGTCTATCTAATTGTACTCAAACTGTGACTAATTTATCATTTGGTGCAGGTATTATGAGTTTGACTACACATTTGCTAGAGAGGTGCTGGGGAAGAAGCTCTCTAAAGGGACGAAAAAAGACCTGGATGATATCAGCACCAAAACTGGGATCACACTGAAAAGCTGTAGACGGCAGGTGGGATCTTTATGTGTCTGACCTCCTAACAAGGAGTTACAGGTTAAGCATCATAAACCAAGTTATTTAATAATAATGACAGTTATAGTAGAGCTAAAACAATCTACGTATTATGATAATATTTTATGCTATGCAATTTATGTTGTGATGTTTTTATGTTTTGCAATTTAACATTGCATTGTAACATAAGTTTTCCCGGAAACTATTTTTATCTGTAGTTTGATAATTTTAAGCGAGTGTTCAAAACAGTGGAGGAATTGAAGGGCCCCCTTGTGGAAAATATTCAGCGTCACTTTTTGCTCTCCGACAATCTTGCAAGGTAAATTCATCAAACTTTCAAAATTCTATGAGAAGAAATGGTTGTGTTTCCAATGCTTCTGTTAGAATATTTCAGACTCATTTTAGAAAAGAATTTAACTTATGACAAATAGCTATGGTACCCTACTTTGTTTGGGATCCTTACCTCAGGAGTTCAAGTGTTGGTGTTATTATGTTCAAGGGAGGTTCTTTACGCCATTCATCCTCCCTTCAAATGATCTTATTTGGAACAAACATAACTTTTTTATATATGCGTTTTATCAACTAAGAGATTTGTTTTGTGTTGTCACTTACTTTCTTGCCATCTTAGATGACCGAGGATCAGAATTGGGCACTGAGTTAATTTCTGTTTACCAGTCTGATCCATCGGTGCAAAATCAAATAAGTAAAGATTTTTGTTGCCAAATGATGGCTTATACAACCACAATTATAACTGATTATGACTTTCTCTATCTGTAGGGATTATGCAGCTGTTGTGTTCTTTGCACACATGCGTTTTGACACAGGAAAAAAGAAGCTTCAGCATCTTTCCTATCAGGACTTTGCCATCTGTGCCTGGCATCTTATTAATTATTGGACAGTTGGAGCTGTAGGTGAGTAATTTATTTTATTAAAGATAATTGTGTGAACATTTTGAACAATTTTGAACAGTAAATGGTACATGTCTATTATTCACTTTTCCCAATTCTCCCTCTGTGCCACCTTAAACTGAATATGGCTCTTCGTTGACCTATATTGAACTGTGCCAGAAATACCAATTATAACAGGGACTATCATAACCAACACCACTATAGTAAAAAAAAAAAAAAAAAGCACTGTCCCATTGTTCAAACATTCAGGCTTGTATATTCTAAAATGGTTTCCGACTTCTCACTTTTGGTGCTAAACATAAAGAGTCAACATCTTCCCTGTTTGGAGTTGTATAGCTCCCAAAGGATTTCATTGCAGCAGTGTTCAGAATACTTTCAGTTTAAGGCTGTTGTTGACACCATACTCTCCTCTTCTCATAGACAGCATGATGGAGGATATCGACGTTGAATTGGAGAAGGAGTTCCTGCAAGAACTTAAGGATGTGAAAATACTTGTTACTGAAAAAGATATGCTGGAGCAGCATAAAAAGTATGAGTGTGCAGGCCTTCTCGCAAGTTTCTGAATTCTTTTGTGATTATTGTTCTTCACTTTTACACTTTTGTGCCCTTCATGTTTCCATTGTAAGTTTGGTGTGTGCCGCACTTAGAGGCAAGATCACAGTAATGAATGAGATGGAGGCTAACTTCAAAGTAAGCAACCCCTATAATTTGGATACATTGTAGGCCCACATATTTTCTACTGAGGAAAAATGTATTTTATGCAGGTTAAATTGTCTATTACTACACAATATAGTTTGTCAAAGTTGCCTATAAAAACATTTTGTGTCTATGTCACCATTGTTTTAACTGTTTTAATTAACCAGCTCTTTGTCCTTTCTTTATTTCTTTAGAATCTTTCAAGAGCCCTGATCCATATTTCATCAAAGCTAACACACAGCAAAGATGTCAGAGACTTCTTCTATGACCTGGTGGAGAAGGTACAATTTGATTGGAGGGTGATTTTGAGGCACTTCTAAACATTGATTGAAACGGTGATTTTTCCGATTTTCAAAGAAGTGAAACAAGGGGGTTAACGTTACTAGGATTTTTTATGATAGGATTAACCAAACAATCACATTCATTGATACTATATAGTTATCAATAATTACTGCTGATATTTAACATTGATGGATTTAGTAGTCTCAGATTCCCGAAACAACAAATGAACAAATCACCTTAATTGTCCTTGGGGTATTTAAGTGTGTGTTGTCTAATTTGAATGTTCTCTTATTCAAAGTTTATAGAGCCATGCCGGTCAGATCGGTGGACCGTTGGGGATCTCAGACTCTTCCTCACTCATTACACCAACGCAGCCCACTGTATTGGTGCATTCAGGTGTGTGTTTGCTTATGTGCGAAGCATGCATGCAGGCATGTGCATCCATAATTGTTTTGAGGCAGTGTGTAGAAGTGCACATTATATTTCTTCTCTTCTCTTTCGCTCCCTAAGGAGTCAACATATCTGGGACAGATACATGGGCGTCATCAAAAGCTGTATCGTCAAACTGTACCATGATTAGCTGTACAGACCACCTCAATGAACCACTCTAGCTCTATCTAGAGTATATCGAATATAGAATGTCTCTTTCCCTCTGCCACTTACTACTGATAACCAGGGATGAATAAGGGTCCTTTCTATTTAATTATCTACCTCTGTTCCTCCTAATCCTTTGTTTTAGTTATATTATCCCATTCAATAACCTTGTAAGTAACCAGGACAGGTATGTCCTAATGAGTGAATTGTGACTTTAATGAAGTAAAAGTATGTGTTGCACAGATGTCAACTGTTTGTGTCTAAGCAGTGTGTTGTGGTTCTTAGCAGCAGGGGGCTAGAGCTGGTCAGTGTACTCTTAGAGGGGGTCGAGCCTGAGACTTTACTGCCCTATAAAACCCCTTCAAGGAGACAGCTGTCAGGCTACCCTGCCCCTTGTTCTCTGTTTTGCCAAATGGCCATTAAAACATTTCTCAACAAAGTGTCCCCCTTTTTGTCTTTTGCCTGAAGACAGAGCCACAGGATAAGTTTGGCTGAATGCACTGTCCAGATGTAGTCACAGAAAAAGGTATACGTGATAGAGATGAGAGCATGTGACTAGCCTACTGCAGAAGTAGCTGCTGTTGAATACTGTCTTTTTTCAGCTTGCTAATTTGTCTACACATTCCTCTGGGCCCCACTTCCCAGGCAGTAAATATCCAACGGTGTCTTCACACACATTCAGCGGAATAGTGGGATTAGTGAGGGGAAAAAATTAAAACGTTTAGAATTTTACATTGCATTGCATAGGCACAACATGCCTTGCTACAAAGCATTCACTTTCTCTTGTCTAGAGATGGAATTAAACATTTGGGCCACATGCTGATGTTAAAAATGTTAAATCCTAGACCCAGTGAAGCTTGAGAAAGCAAATAACCAAACAAGAGGGTTAAGAAGGGCAAGGCTGAGTAAGGAGGTAGTTTAGGGCTAGGAGTGGGCTGTCTCTTTGCCCCCCTTTCTCAACCCCAACCCTCTTTGTTCCTAATGTCTGAAACATGCTTTCAAACTTTTTCTCACAAATTCAGAGAGCCACTTTCAAACACTTAGCTCACCCATGTAGGTTTAGTAAAGAACATTAAAGGCAGGATCTTTAAAACTAAGACAGCAAAAAGAGTGAAGAGTGGAAAAAATGGTGGGAAATTTAAAGGTAGCCAATTAAGCCTATGTTTCTCAATGACGTTTCTCAATGAAGGAAAAGTGCAAAAGGCTAAAAGGAGCCCAACATTAAATGCAAATCGCATTGTGAACCTAGAGTCACCAAAGTCTGAGTGAGTAGCCTGTGGTATTATTGTTTGAAATTATTCCTTGTCTATATTTTAGTCATTAAATGCAGTTGTTTATTTTATTCATTCATTTTGTCCCAGCAACTTTCCCATTTCTAAAACATGCAGAGTATTTGCTTGTGTGGTATTCTGGTTTTTGTTAATACATTTCCATCTTTCGACCCCATCCTTTATTTATATGTGTTAAAATTGCAGGATCGTGAGGTTACTGATCTCATCAGCCCAATTTATTTTTTATGAATTCTATCTTGGTTCTGTGAAGAGGGCTCCCTGCGTGAATCCATTCTCTGCCCTGCATGATTCAACCTCAACTCTAAACACATTTGACCAAGCTTTAAAATATTTTTTTTTTAAACAGAGGAATTTTGGAAAAACAGGTCACAACCCCCTCTGAGCTAGCCTAATTGCTTTAATCTTCACATGAGAGATGATAGGCTTGGTTTTCCCATTACAACAAGGGGTCGGTTCAGTCCAATTTTTATCCTTGCCATTGAAACAACCAAACTACGAGTAACGATAAGTTATATTATTATAATTATTTTTCAATAATTTCCCCTCTGCTGTGTGCAAATACTTATCTCTGTTGTCAGAACTTCAAAAATAAGTGTTTCTCTCTCATTTATGGTCCATGTCAAATATGTTAACATATTTTGTGCATTCATATATAATAATTTCCTTTTTTGTGTGTCTTCTGCAGATTCTGGATTTACTACTTTTGATTCTGCTCTACTTGCTTTACCTGTGTAGTTCTCTTTTGAATGGTGACTGAGTGGAACCTCCCTATCATATATACTTTTATAGGTATTACAGTAGATAAGAGAGAGAATGCATAGAGAATTTTGCTTGCTTTTCATGTGTTTGGGTCTGTTGCTCATCCATGGTAGCATAGCCCAATCCCCTGAAGGCGATGCCTACACGGTAAGGACAAATGGAATCCATTGTTTCCTACTATGTATCCTCTTTTTAAAGAGCAATATTAATTCTCCTCTCCACCATGTTTCTAATGATATAATGTTGAGAATGGCACATGACCTTGCATTGCCCACGCTACTGTGTGCCTGTATGTTCTTTCACATAGAGCAGAGATTGGTGTCAAATAGTTTAAGCCAATACTGCTTAGTGTGAATGATACACATTACTCATTTCTTTTCTCTCTCTCTCTCTCTCTCTCTCTCTCTTTCTTCCTTTCTCAGGAGTGCACAGATGGCTATGAGTGGGATGTTCACAGCCAGCACTGTAAAGGTGGGTGGATGATAGAGTTTGTTCTGTAATGTCAGAGAAAGGGATGTGCAAGAAAGTGGTGTGCCGTTCTATGGTGTTAAACTTAAAATAGATCCTGGGGAAATGTCACCCGAGGACAAGTTCATTCAGAACCATGCTAGGGTCCTTCTATCTGCACTCTGTATCACCTTCTTTATGAACTGCTTTCATGTCACACCTAAATAATTAGTCGTTTTTTCTCATTGTTTCCCGCTGTTTTTTATTTGGTTTTCTTTTGTCAAGCAGACATTAACGAGTGCGCCACCATTCCACAAGCATGCCAGGGGGAGATGAAGTGCTTCAACCACTATGGGGGCTACCTCTGCCTCCCTCGCTCGGCCTCTGTCATAACAGCCCCTGAACCTTCGAGGCCGTCGGCAGCCAACACCTCACCGGAGTCCAACGAGGCCTTCAACCCATGCCCTGTGGGCTACGAGGCCCAGGGAGAGGTCTGCGTTGGTGAGTTACACAGACAAGTCTGCAGAGGCACCGCGGAGGCAGGTGCTCAGCGGTGGCACATAGGCCAGTGAGAGAGAAAGTATTTGCATAGTGGTGGGAGTGGGGTGAAATGCTTGTAAGTGAGACTGGGAACGTGAATCACCCTAGAACAGCTTGGCCAGAATGGTGATCTGTTGCTTGCTTGTGTCCGGCCGTTCCTGTGTGTGCGCCTTCACTGGAAGTTTACACAATACATAATGATGTGTTCCTCTGCAGATGTGGACGAGTGTGAAATGGATCTGCATGACTGCCAGCCAAGTCAACAGTGCCACAACACCGTTGGCGCATACAGCTGTCAATGTCCAGACGGATACAACAAAATTGGCATTGAATGTGTTGGTGAGACGTGTGCCCTCCCCAAGTCCTCATAAATGTCTTTTATAAATGAATTCTATTTTCTTTATATGCTTCACCTACCCCGTCTCTGCTCTGCTCTTCTGGGTTTTCAGACATTGATGAATGCCGATACAGGTACTGTCAGCATCGCTGCATAAATGTGCCTGGCTCTTTCTCCTGTGTGTGTGAGCCTGGATTTCAGCTGTCTGGAAACAATCGATCATGTGGAGGTGAGTCCCCTTACCTTGGTGACACTTGATGTCGGCTTTGGCACACTGTTACTAAGAAAAGATACGACTGTGAGAGTGTTTTGGCCTGTGTATACGTAGATTAGTCCATCCAAATCTCTATTCAGAGCAAGTTACATTGACAGTCAAGTTGCTCCAACCTTATGCCTGCGTCAAATCTCTCTTCATCTAAGACTCTGTTCTCTCCTATACATTCAGATGTTAACGAGTGTGAAATGGGCGCCCCTTGCCAACAGAGATGTTACAACACATATGGAACTTTTCTCTGCCGATGTGACCAGGGTTTCGAGCTGGGACCAGATGGTGCCTCATGCAATGGTTTGAATTGTTGGAATGTTGTCTGTCAACCCCTCAGCGTTTCCTGTATGTCTGCCAATTCCATATTTGTGCAATGGTGTGAATCAATGGATGTTACGTGGGTAAATATCCCCTTTGTCCAAATGAGACGTCTTTTTTATTTGCTTAGAATTTGCTTTTATCTTTTGTCACCATTGCAGATATAGACGAGTGCAGCTACTCCAGTTACATGTGCCAGTTTCACTGTGTCAATGAGCCTGGAAAATTCTCTTGTGCCTGCCCAGAGGGCTATCAACTGCAGGGAACAAGACTTTGCCAGGGTAAGCACTGTCACGATAGGCATGCACACACACAACCACACATACAATCACACACAATTACTCACTCACACACGCACGCACACAAACACATTCTCCAAGGCCTGTTCATTGTCCCTTTTTCCCTTTATTTAGATGTGAATGAGTGTGAGACAGGCACACATCAGTGTGGGGAGGGCCAGACCTGTGTTAATATCCATGGAGGCTATCATTGCGTTGAATCCAACCGCTGCCAGGAACCTTATGTACAGGTTTCTGACAAGTAAGAAACATGCAAACATTATTTGAAATGCCCTATGTCTTTCCATGCTGCAGTATGTCTTTCCATGCTGTTTTCATACCATATAACTATCAGTTCAAAGCAGTCATAGTTATATCACTTACTGAAATGGACCCTAAATATATGGACCGGATTACTAAAAGTTACATAATTGTAATTGGTGACCAAACTAATCTGAACTTGTCTTTGCACGGCTCCCTGTGTCTAGCCGCTGTATCTGCCCAGTAGTGAAGCTAGAGTGCAAGGAGCTCCCATTTTCCATCGTTCACCGCTATATGAGCATCACCTCAGAGCGCTCGGTCCCCTCAGACATTTTCCAGATCCAGGCAACAAGTGTCTACCCTGGAGCTTACAACACCTTCCGCATTCGCTCCGGGGATGATAATGGGGAATTCTACATACGGGTGAGTGTGTGGGAGGGAGTGCTGCTCGCCATCTCAGAAACAGATATATATACCAACAACAATCAGTGTGTGTGTGTGTGTGTGTGTGTGTGTGTGTGTGGTGTGTGTGTGTGTGCATGTGTGTGTGCGTGCATGCGTGCGTGCGTGCGTGCGTGCGTGTGTTGGGGCATGCGTGCATGCATGCACGTGCAGTAGGCTGGCGAGTGCATTCGTAAGGGAGCATTACTGATGAATGAGTCAGAGCTCTATTTCCTTCGCAGCCATACATGGTCCTTTACAAGCACCCGAGACACAGGGCTGATCATTTCACACTGAGAACAAAGCCCAATATCCAGAAAGACCTCTGTAGCGACCTGTCGTATTACGTCCTGGTGTACCTGAAAATTTGCAACTGAAAGTCAATTCAATTTTAAATACTTCTCTGCGTGTTGTATACATCTTTTTCAGTTCATCCTAGAATCGATTGTGTAAAGTGTAATCAGAGGAGGAAGAATCATCCGTATTTCCAGCAACCATTGATGTTCACATTGGCACAATGTTTTCTGAAATGTTTTCTGAACTTAGCATTATATATTAATTTCATCAGTTAAAAGTACATTAATGTTTTGATATTCTATAAAAAAAAGAAAGCATTTTTTTTTTACTTAAATTACGAAATCTGTCCTAAGCAGATCCATCCAATCAATTCCCATTTAACATACTTTCAATGTTTTCCATCATTGTATCCTCTCACAGCAAATTAACAACATCAGTGCTATGTTGGTTCTGTCCCGTGCTGTGACCGGACCCAAGGAGTACATCCTGGACCTGGAGATGGTGTCTGTCAACCCACTCATGAGCTACCAGACCAGCTCCGCCTTGCGACTGTCCGTTTTTGTCGGGCCGTACGCCTTCTAACAAAGGAAGTGGCAGCCAGGCAGGAAGAGGGTTTTTGGCAGGAAAGAGTAGTGCAGTGAGTGAGTGAGTGAGTGAGTGAGTGAGTGAGTGAGTGAGAGAGAGAGAGAGAGAGAGAGAGAGAGAGAGAGAGAGAGAGAGAGAGAGAGAGAGAGAGAGAGAGAGAGAGAGAGAACGAGAGAACAAGATGTGAAATCAGATGTTGTGAGAGGGATCTGTACGTGGAACATTTGCCAGACTCATTCTCCTGTGACAAATGCAACAAGAACCCACTAGTAGTTGAGTTGTGGCCTTTCATAATCCAGTGAGTCACAACTCTTTTGTTTTTTGTTCCTTCTATAACACATAAACACAGTAGCACACATGTGTGATACTGTCCCTATACAGAAAAGTTAAAGTTCTTAACATCATGATTATATTGCTATAACCTGGCACTGACACTGGTATAGCTTAGTCTGTGACCCAGTATTCATCCGAACTCAGTCATGTCACCTCTTTAACCATTATCAATAGACCGGAAAGTTATTCAGGGCTTATTGTTTGTTACCAAGGCAACTCAGTGAATATCACATCTTAAAATTAAAATGTTAGTTCAAGGCTTTCATGACTTCTCTTTCTCAACACTCATCCTGTCAAAGCAGCTATACCACATTCAATGTCAGCCCCCTTCTTTTGAGGGATTTGAGTTCTAACTTAAAGGACTTGGAACAAAAATATATTAAAAGAGGCATTTTGGAAGCCTAGTAACTGTTGTCCCTCTTTTCTCTCCAATGCAAATGCTCCTTGTCTCCTAAAAAACTCACTTCTGTTAACTTACTTCAATCAAAAAGCTTTTGTTCCCTCTTTCACTTAAAAATATATACTATGATCCAGAAATGCAATATTTTTGCCCTTCCACTTATTATGTGAAGAAGTCTGGAATATTATTGTATGATTACCTCAAGAACAGGCCTTAAAATTATTATATGCATGATCAGTAAACACCCCCGGCAACAATGGGTAAAATATCCCCTGAAAATAAATGCAAGCCATGATATTAAGGTAACTCTTACAGGCTTTGTGATCGTAACCACCGGAAACACTAAGGCAAGATGATTTATACAGCAATTTCAGTGTTATTTCAATCAGCAAATAGATCCTATGAGTGCGACTGAAAATCTCACTTGATAATTTCAGCACTTAAGGTGAATCATCACAATTGTATTCATATCACTAGTCAGAGCTGAATGCACCCACAAATAGATGTTGGCTAGTGCTGAATCATTCCCTTGTTCTCACTGAAGGCAGTGGCCATTTAGTCAGCTCAATTAATAAGATGTAGGACAAGTGGAAGTAGGAGCACCTCAATATCCCCACATAGTGGCAGAAACAAAAGAAGCCAGAGCCTCTTCACCACCACAACTACGCTCGGTGTATACTGCATTTTTACGAATAAGGCGTAATGGCTGATGTAATGAATAATTCACTAATCAATAAAACTACCTATATTAAGACACACTGATATCCTCCCACATTTTAACAATGTATTACCGTATTACCATAATACTCGTTTCCATAACCCTGACTAATTTAATTGAGAAAATGTAGTTAAGTTTTGTTTTTTTGTAGCTTTCATAGCGGATAGTGGACATACGGTATGTAGGTGGGCAGGAGAAACAGATGGCTGTGGGTGGGACATTGGGGGCAATGTTTGGGGGGCACACCTGGGATTGGAGAGGGATTTCATCAGATTATGCATTGGTATAAACAGTTTGGGACGATATACCTGTAAGTGATTCAGTTGCACCAGGTCAATGTTGCAAATTAAAACCGATTTTTACATAAACAGCTTAATTGGTTTGCATATTCTGTTCATTTTATTCTGATCACAATTGTCATCCAGCTTACACAGACATTGAAATGTTGCAAGTCTTTCTCATTCAAGTGCATACTTCTAAATTCAACCGTTGGTCTACTATAAGTTATATATGAGCATTTACAGTTTATGTATAGTATCATAATCATGTCATTTGGACAGAGACTAACACATACTGTAAGTTTAATAAGGCTCGAACCAACAGTTTTCACAGGAGATTTTAGGATGTAATTCATCACACCAAATCTTACAAAAATCGGGTTTATTTTCTGTTCACATGTTTTTTCTATTCAACTGCATGCACTTTGGCAAGTTACGAGGTAGCATTTTTTCAGTTTCTGTGGGTCACAATCAACTAGTGTATGATGAGTACATGGGAGGAAATGGTACTTGCTGGAAAATAATGAACACTAAATGTAGAGTGATTAAATATGTATTCTTTTTCATTCTAGAGTTTAGCTTCAGGTATTTAATACTCCAAACAGTATTATAGTTTCAACAGATGGCTAACAACCCACGCTAACAACAGCTTTCCCTTCAGGGACTTGGGTCAAAACAAAAAAAATGGTTCTCCTCTCAGCAGACTGCTATCCCATGGGTACACACCAAATAAAAGTGGAAAGAAATAAACCTAAATACCTTTGGCCGACATAGGGTACCAAAAAAGGCCTGTTTTGTAAACAGAAAAAAATGATGTACCTTTCTTAACAAAACAATCTCTTGAGCAGACATTTTGAGGACCTTGACTGAACAGGTGAAATTCAAAACCTGGTCTTCTATATGGAAACCCAGACTTCTTCACTGATAAACTGCTTCACTCCAAGTTATTTGACCCAGTGAATACAATTCTGAAATATTTGCATGCGGTTGTCATATAAACTATCCCGATACCTACCTACATATCAAATATATTAAATAAATCTGTATCTTCATAATATGTAGTGTGGGATGAAGTTTTCTTACCAAATCCTGCACTGTTTACTTGGCAAGAAAGGGGAGGAGTGTAGGTGTATGAGACTATATAAAGCACAGCATTTTCATGCTTTCAAACTGCTATCGCATGCCTCCAAGAGCATCAACCAGTGGATGCTTGTGCCTGTGATGCCGTTAACATTTGATGCTAAAGTGGTTTACAATAGCCCAATTTTCTCTATCTACTTTAACAAATATTTGATGTAAACCTAATGAAGAAGAAACAGAGGGAGAGAGGATTAATTTTCTGAATTGCATCAGGTCAGACTTTTGCCATGACAATGTATCGGTCTACGAAAGGGGCATCGAAAGCTCGCAGGGATCAAATCAATGCTGAGATACGGAACCTCCAGGAGTTGCTGCCCATCACCGATATTGACAAAGCTAAACTTTCCTATCTTCACATCATGTCACTAGCCTGTATGTGCGCCAGAAAATCCTTGTTCTTCTCTCAAGGTAATGATTACAAATAAAGTAGTTTAGGCTTATAGGTCTTCACTAGCACGGCACAAAAGTTGCATCTGTGTCGGGAAAAAAAAATGAAAAAGTAAATGACGGGTATAGTCGTTTTCTATCTTGGAAATGTTAGTGGTGTCGCAAATGTTAATGTGACTTTTTTGCTCAATCAGGTGCACTTCACGACAATTGCATGGACCCTGGACCTGTTTCATTTCAGGAGCTGTCGGAACTCATGTGCGAATTCTCAGGTTTCTTAATGCTCCTAACCGGAGACGGCAAGCTTATCCATCTTTCCGACAACGTTGTAGACTATCTCGGACTTTGTATGGTAAGTCTTTGAAAGCTTTCGAAAAAAATATTGAAAGCCATTTACAGTAGCCCTTTAGACACCGCAAATTATTTTAAGGAGCTGTCCTTTCAGCACCACTCCGGCTGACAGATGCGTGTCATTTTGTTAACCTAAATGCGATCTTTACAATGAGTTTGGTGCTCCAGCTAGGGATATGCTATATTTTTTATTTTGATGGGTAAGCTTTACTTGTGAGAATTTTGAAGTATTTTGTTGGTGCTTTGAATGTCAAATATTAACAGTTCCAGTTCTCTGTGACACAATGCAAAAAACGTTGACTTAACCTCACTTCTTTTTAAGGTTGATTTGGCTGCGCAGAGTGATAGTGTGTACGATATCATTGATCCAAGTGACCACTTCATTATGAGAAGCATCCTTACACCAATTGCTACTCCAAACACAGGTAAGACAACACAAGCATTGTTTTTGTCCCCCGCATTATTATTACAAAAATGTGTGAAGAAATTGAAAGCAAATCTCTCTTTTATATATTAGATCGTCTTTACCGATGCCGCTTCAACATCTCCAAATACATCAGACGCCAGGAATTAGGGGACAAGCTCATGCTGGTTCGGGCTCGCTGTCTGACCCCTCCAAGCTCTCCAACATACTGGACCTCCAACCCTGTGTGGCTGTGTTTTTGCACCCCTCTAAAGACACAACCACTCACAGTCCCAAGCAGCCCCCTCTTAATCAGTCCATCCAAACAGCCCTTTCTTCAAGCCTGTTTCCATTCGCAACATCACAGGGACATGAGGATTTGGGATGTCCATGACAGGTAAAGTCAGTTCTCTTTTTGTCATATTAGTCAATAGTATTAAGGTTCTTTCTTATATGTTTCAGAATTCAGTTGGGGTTTAATGATTCACTGTTATCACTTTCTCAGTGTGAGTATTTACTTGGGCTACAAGGTGGATTTTCTATGTTCCCGGTCATGGTACAGCCTTTTACATCCAAGGGATCTTTTTTGTGCATCTGACTGCCATCGAAACCTTTGTGAGTATTTTCTAAATTGCAAATATTTTACACACCTGTATTTGCCCAGTGGAAAGCATCAACTGTCAATGTCTGTAATTAACAGTCACTTTAAAACATTCAAAAGTTACACCGCCCAACCCTTACAAAGAGTAAGGATAATAGCTTCTTCCATCTTTGTGTCTGTAGTAAGTGATGGAGGGTTCAAAAAGAGAGAGATCGTTGTGCAAATGGAAGCAGCAGACCATGCCTGGGTATGGCTCTATATGGTCCTCCAACTCAGTTATGGGGAGCACCCCATCTTCTGCACCAACTACATCATCAGGTAACCAATGAACCAATGAGAAAGCAACTGCGATTTGTTGTATTTTAGTCTTTTACGAAAACAAATAAATATCCAAGAATAAATTAACTATCTCTCGCTCTCTTTCTCTCTCTCTCTCTCTCTCTCGCTCTCTCTCTCTCTCTCTCGCTCTCTCTCTCTCTCTCGCTCTCTCTCTCTCTCTCTCTCTCTCTCGCTCTCTCTCTCTCTCTCTCTGTCTCTCTCTCACACACACACACTCTCACTCTCTGTGTCTCTCAGTGAGTCAGAGGCATCTTCATTGCGTCAGCAGCTGTATTGGGAAGAGAAGAGCCAGTATGCTGGTTTGAAGCTGCAGTCCTTTGAGACTCTATCCAGTCCAGACCAGGTCTTCACCCCCAGCAGTAGTGGTTTATCAACGCAGTCCTTTGACTTCAACATGTCCATCACTAGGGTTAACTCTTATGAGGAGACAACAGAGCCAGTTGGAAATGGTCCTCCTTCCAGTCTGTCATCTGTAGAGGATGGGAACTTCTTTCAGAGACACAGAGATGAGCACTGGAGTCTGTTTTATGGAGCATCTGAAAGCTCCTCCTCGGCCTCAATGAGTGAACCCGAGCCAGATGTCCTGACTCAAAGTATTTCCAACCCGCTTGCCAGCCAGCCAGGGACTAAACACAACTCTCCTGTTGAAGTGCGAACTCTACGGATGACACAACTCCTTCAACATATGGATGCATGTTCATGTAGTACCCCTCACACAAATGTACAATCAAGCGGCTCCCATACCATTAGTGAGAAGCCGCTGAAATCCAGTGCAGATTCTTCCAATGCAACTGTAGTACCCCAAAACCCTCATATAATGGCGTCACATAGACATAGTAAACAGAAGTTTTCAAAGGCCATTACGCCTGACTGTTCCATTTGGCTTAAAACTGTATCTAACAGCAACACTACAGGCTTGCCAAAGATTATGGGCCCCATGTATGTGGATGTGCCTACTGACAGTGTGTTGACTCCAGAATCCTCAACCCAACCACTTCCCCACTCTACTTTTTTCTTGGTGGAGAGAGAACTGGATCAAGAACAAAAAGACATTTCACATTTGGCCAAATATATCAGCTCTTTAGCTGACGGATTCTACTGCAATAGGCCTGTACCCAAACCAACCCAGCCCATCCTCTCTCCTTCAACTAGTTCTGTACAAAGCCTACCCTTCACCCATACCACCTCTGGGGAAGGAGATAATTACACTTGGAGAGGAGTTGACCCCGCTCAAGATCCAGAGGATGTTTCTCTGTTTGAGGAGAACTTGCTATTAGAGACCCTTATTGAAGACCTCTCGTCTTCCCCTGTGCCCCACTCCTTGTGCTCCACCACCTCTATCTCCCCTTCATCTTCTCCCTCCCAATACTTACCGTTGACGCCATTGGGTGTCTGTCCACCTTCTAACTCGATAGTTGGTGGAAACCATTTTAGTAGCGTTCAGTTGGCGCAGTCTAATTATATGTCAGTGGATGGGACTATGAGAGCGTTCAGGGCAGGATATGCAAATGTTAGGGAACCATCAGAGATTAAAATCGACGTGCCACTGCATGATTTAACTAGGAATCTCACAGCCTCCCCACAGCGGAACTCAACCTTTGCATATCCAGCTCCCATACTCGACTTGTCTCAAGCTCAGTTCCTCATGGAGGAATTGGCTGCTACAGACCCGATGTTTGAGGCAGACTTCTCAATCCCCCCGTCTTGGGGTAACACCCTGAGTTGTATCAACTCCCAGTCAACCCCAAACACACGGAACTTCCACCAAGGTAAGGGATCAGAAGATAGTGTCATCATTATTTATCTGAGAGCAAAACATGTTGACTAATATCAACTTAATGAACAGAATTGTAACTATTTCTCTTTTTCAATTATTTTCTCAGGTGGAAGTCAACGTGATGCTATGGTCTAAAATAAGTCTGTGACTTATTTATTTAAAGTATGGCATATTGTCATATTTCTTGCAGTGGTCACTTGAAAAGATGAAGTGTTCCTGATTCATTCCAATTGTTGCAGCACAGCTTCTTAAATATATGTGTACAATTTTATTTACAATAATGAGAAGGTAAAGTAAAATCCTTGTGCCCGCATAAAGTTGGTGACATTTTACAATGTGTTAATGTTATCATGCGAGTATATGCAGATCCTGTTATTCAAAGAAAATTAATTGCATCTGCATATCAGACTTGATTATTCAAAATAAATTTTTTCAGGAGCATGATTGAAACAAAAACGCAAAAATGTTGGCGCATTTTCAAAGCTGCATTTTCTGTACGAGATTTCTTTTTACACATAAACAACCATGACGGTTGTCAAAGTAGACACAATTTAGCGTGCCTACTGTAGAGTACAGGAATGATTCCTATTATAATAAAAAACTGTGATATGTTGTACGATATTTTGATGTGATATTGTACATGTATACATTGTGTAAGAATGCAAATCTTTCTTTGGGAAAATACAAAATGATTTATGAAGAGAACTTACTGCAATGTAAACAGAGTAGGCCTACCATATTTGTAGGTTCTATAATGTTGTTTTAATAAAGATGGGTTTATCCTTTCTCCTGTTCCTGAATTTGTAACATATATATCATATATCATCACATATAGCTAAAGAGTCTAAGCATTACTTAGTAATTCATGTAAATTCACTTGTTCTAAATCATACCTTCAAGCTATTTTCTCTCTCCTTTTTGCACTTCTATTGTGGTATTAGAGTCAGGGACACTGATGACGTACACAGTGACGCATGATGTGTGATCTTGTCTCTTAGAAACAATCTGTAGCTCACGATGTTCAACGGTACATTCACATAGTTTTGTTTTGCACAAACACACACAAACCCACACAGACACTCCAGTAGCCTGTACGAGGAAAATACAAAACACAAATGATCATAAATGTATCCTCTACTGGACATGGATTTCTGGTCATGCATTTTTTAACCATTTTTTGCTAAAGTATTTTTTATACCCCAAATCTTCTAGATAAATAAATGTACATAGTGAAATCTTTGTTTTTAACAAGATCTCCAGAGCATATACCCAATCCTCAGTTTACATTATCTTTGGACTTGGGATGACATTTACATTAAATGATTTCTTCCTCCCATTAAGATCAGTAAAGAGCAATAAATTAGTTAGCGTCCTCAGATGCTTTCATAGCTTGAGATATATATATAAATCTTATATATATATATATATATAATATATATATATATATATATATATATATATATATATATATATATATATATATATATATATACGAGAGAGAGAGAGAGAGAGAGAGAGAGAGAGAGAGAGATGGTTAATTTATTCTTGGATATTTAGATATTTAGAGAGAGAGAGAGTGAAAGAAAGAGAAGGGTTGGAATGTGTTTGCAAATGGAGGTACCGTGCAGTAGGTCCCTCAAAAAATATAAGATTAATTTTAAAGAAACGTTATGATGGAGAGACCAAAAGCAGTAGCCTACTGTAATGTGCTGTTAGCTCAGGCCTATTATATGGATTAATTGGGCTTTTTCTGTCTCTCTTGAGTTCTGTCCTTTAGCCAATAAACGTGATTGAATAAGAACATTGCATATCTAGTGATCTCTGGGTTTGTCCCGTGTACTTTCCTGTCCTTGAGAAAACTGAAGAAGTCCACAAATAGATGGAACCTGAATGAAAGAGAAATACACGGACCACAAAATGTTCTTGAGGGCACAAAGGAGATGTTGTGACTCACCCCTCTCTCCTTCCACTTACTCTTGTTGGTAACTCAGAAAGTCCATTGATCTTCCCCCTTTTCACACATCCATGTTCTCTCTCTCTGTTTCATTCCTCTACCCCATCAATGAAACTATCTCGTTATGACTCATTTGGACTATAAGCGTACTCATCACTTCTTATTATCTTGTACCTCGCCCCCACAATGCTTTGTAATCAGGCACTCACTCATATTGTCTGCTTCACCCCATGCAGTTGATGATTACATGAAGGATATTACACCCACTTACAACCATTCTCATAAAACATAACTTAGGTTTCTTAATCAGCTCGTATTGTTCTTCTTTATGTTCCTCAAATTACTCATTATTCAGGAAGTTACTATTTTTTTACTCTCCCTTTAGAGGTGGAGGTGGAAGGGAAATGACAGATTAGCCTATTGTTAATACTTTTAATTAGTTTGATTCCAGGATGGAATGGAGGTGTCAAAACATGTTTAGGCTATAGAGACTCGGGAGGATGCTGAGCCAAAAGCACTTGCACAAAGGCGATACTTTGTTAACATTGTCTGAATCAATACATTTTTTTTTTTAGCATCGTTGAATCTTGAGGTTAAGGATTTCGTCATGTGTTCTTGCCGGTGGTAGATGTACACCTATTACTCACAAAATAAGGGCACACTTCATTTACAACATTGCGTGCATTTAGGCTTCTATTTTTCTTGATTATCTGTGTTTCAGCAAAAAAATGACATTTTTAAAGTAAAAAAATTACTTACATTAAAATAGAATTCTTGCGTAAAATCGAAATGAAAATGATCAGTACAAAGACAAAATCTCCTCGGTCCACACCACATGGTATTTGCCCGTTAGAGGGCAGAAGTTTTCTTCTTTGTTGTTATTCTTCTTCCTTTTCAAAATCCTTGACACCAAACTGATTAAACACTTCCGGTAGGCACGATCATACAAGCTAGTCCTTGAACATATTAAATCACTATGAAATAGCACTTATTTCTTAATTTCACTTTGTTTACTAAGATTTTGCTGAGGATACGGTGTCCATCCGTCCGCTAAGAAGTACCATAGCAGGTAAATATTTCCGTTATATTGGTTTGTGTGAACGCAATATGTCCTAACCATTTACTGTATAGATAAACTTAACCAGCTAGGGGACACTTATAAACAGGAGATAGAGTTCAGTAACTTATTTGATGCATGTGTCAATGCTACATTAATTTAACCAAAGAGTTAAAACCTTACGTTTTGTTGCTCTTGTAGAGATGGTGTCATTAGGAAATCTGAGACCAATGTTGACATCCGTTATACAAGGTAAGTTATCAAAGCTCATCAGTGCTCCACCATTGGACCTTCTAACGTCATGAATAATTTATTCTAAATACCTTCTATAACTATATAGATTAGAGTGTCCTTTTTAGAGATCCGAAATTCTAAAGTAAAATATTTGAACACAGACATTGTAAACGTAGCTCATAAGGCATGTTTTGGGGAAATTAGCCAGTCAAGACTGCTTGATAAGATGAAGTCAATATGTAAACTACTTTCCTAGTCTTTTTTTTTTTGGTCCTAAACCCCCAAACCCCCTTACTCAGTTTGTTTTAGTTCAGTGAACTCTTTTTCTATTTTGCTTTCAACATCCATGGGCAAAAAAGGAAGGAAAGGATGGATAAAGAGTCTTAAGGTGTTGCCTTAAATGTTTGCAATTTTTTTTTAGCGTCCAAAGTTTTCTCGCTTTGGAATGGACCTCTCCTCTCAAGAACCATGGCTACCCTTAATCAGATGCACAGAAAAGGAAAGCCTTCACCACCCCAACCAAAGGTCAGCGCAATCTTTGGCCGTCCTCAGATGAAGGCTGTGATTTTGAAAACGATGATCAGGAAACCCAAGAAGCCCAACTCAGCCAATCGTAAATGTGCCAGAGTGCGTCTTTCTAATGGAAAAGAGGCAGTGGTTTTCATCCCTGGTGAGGGACACAACCTTCAAGAGCATAATGTGGTGCTGGTGCAAGGGGGGAGAACACAGGACCTTCCAGGAGTGAAACTGACTGTGGTCCGGGGAAAATATGACTGCGCACATGTTGTGAAGAAGAAGCAATAGACTTTCTGATAAAATTGAGTTAGGGAGGGGGACAGTTATGCCTGATGACGCATCAGTGTAACAGATGTTTAATAAATGCATGTACTGTCATATTCCATATTGTCATCTAAACTGATCAAACATTTTCTTTATTTTGAATTAATGTGTTGGATAATGCATCATCAAACTAACTTACCAAAACAGACTGACTATGTTTCAAAGTCTAAAAAGTAATTATCATAATGTAGTGACCGTGGAACTACAGTGACACCCAACCTTATAAATTTAGCTCAGTAGACTTGTATGTCGTTTACTGACGTGTGTAGTAGTTTGAGAATCGAACGCACCCATCCAGGAGATAACGGGGTGTTGGGTTCGCTTGATTAGAGACCTAGTCATACGCGGAATCCTTTAAAGATCAGCGGTCGAAATAGAAACGGAGCCACGCTTTATTACTGACAGAGTTAGTGCGTTGCCTTGTAAAAAACAGTGGGCGATGTGTTTTTCTTTCTATACCAGTTCCAAGATTGTTTTAAAAGGCAATGTCATAGTTCCAGATTCCGCACCCCGTCTACGAAGCCGGACACCACGGTGCTAGTAACCGTGCACACCAACATTACGTGAAACGCGTGCTAGAGGAGGAGCTAGTTGTTTGAAAGTGGCGGGCATACACATCCATGATAGGCAAGCTCAACACTGTAACGTTCATTTGAATAAAGCAAAATTAGCGTTGGTTGGATAGAGGTATTGTATCAAATTAACGGCAAAACATGAAGGCGAGATAGTGTTAGACAACTAGTTAGCTAACGTTTAGAGCAACTTTGCTTTGGATTCGTAGATATTGCTGCCCAGTATGCAGAATTCTATCTAGCTATCTAGCTGCAACTTCTACATAATACACACAATTAGCTATGCCTAGGGAAAGCAACTAAGCTAGTTAGCTATTTTGTACGTTGGCTAGTAACGTTACCGAACGCCTCTCCACTTTCCGTTATTGTTTCAACGTGACAGCGAAAACAGGTACAAATTAAGTCAGTTTTTTATTGCATGCTAGTGCTAATTATCAATTGTATTATAAGTTAATTGTTTGCGTTACAGCTAAGGTTAGTTGTTAGTAACGTTTGTTATGACATTAGCGTTACTTCTTGGCCACTTTACAAATGGTATGTTCCTATGGCTCGTTTTGTATCAACAATAACGTAAATTCACATCCAGCGGCATGACAAGAGAAGACGATAAGGCCATCCCCGTGAGGGTTGCCCTTCGATGTCGTCCCTTGGTGCCGAAAGAAATTAATGAGGGGTGCCAAAGTTGTCTCACATTTGTCCCTGGGGAGCCGCAGGTAACGTTAAGCAACCTAACATGGCCATGCATGTCAGTCCATTGCCTAAACTACGTTAGTTATGAAGATAATAATGCAATGTTAAACATTTTCGTTTCTAAGGTTATTGTTGGCAACGAGAAGGCATTCACGTATGATTATGTGTTTGATCCAATGGCTGAACAAGAGGAAGTATTTAATAATGCTGTGGCCCCTTTGTTGAGTGGGCTTTTCAAAGGTATTTATTTTTCAACTTTTTCTTGATGATTGTTCATAGGCCATTGTCATTCTTTTGAGTGTCATCAAAGCTTTTCAATCTGAGTCATCTACCACCTTTTCTCTGAAGTGGATATCAGAAATAACGTAGAATGTAATATTTCTAGGCTATCATGCTACAGTGCTTGCTTATGGGCAGACTGGGTCAGGAAAGACTTTCTCTATGGGAGGAACGTACACATCAGCACAAGAGAATGAGCCATCTGTTGGAGTCATCCCAAGAGTGGTCAAAAAAATCTTTCTAGAAAGGGAGAAGAGGACTGATTGTGAATTCTCTCTTGCAGTGTCTTACCTGGAGGTATCTGGTCTTCTCTTGTTTCTGCATGATGATGTCTTGCTATTTAAATCTTATTATGTTTGCAGATGTTGTTGGTTTCAACAATAATCAGAGGGAAAATGGGTTTGAGCAAGGGTTTTTAATCTAACTCAGCGTAATTGCTTTTTGTTTTCATACAGATCTACAATGAAGATATCCTGGACTTACTTAGCCCATCAAAAGATAGACCAGCCATAAGCATACGGGAAGATCCCAAGGACGGTATTAAGGCGAGTGCCTGAAAAGTGGATACATTATTCACTTTTTCTTTACCAAGCTCCGCACTTAGGGGATGCTGTCGTGAAAGTGCACTGGCTATAGAACTAGTAATGTTCTTTTCCAATACATGTCATTTTGTACCTCCATTAAAACATCTCTCACTCATTCTAGATTGTGGGTCTGACTGAAAGGGACGTGTGCTCAGCCTCTGAGATGGTGAACTGCCTGGAGCTGGGGAACTCCCTCCGTACAGTTGGCTCCACCGCGATGAACGCTGCCTCTTCCCGTTCCCATGCCATCTTCACCATCACCATGGAGCAGCGAAGAGGGGGAGACAAGTCAGTTTCTTCTTCACTTTCCAATGTTGAACGATGATACAAGTGTTCACTATAAA
The DNA here is from genome assembly GCA_017639675.1 of Aplochiton taeniatus. NCBI lineage: Eukaryota > Metazoa > Chordata > Actinopteri > Galaxiiformes > Galaxiidae > Aplochiton > Aplochiton taeniatus. The sequence continues at coordinate 15,026,374 of CM030177.1, forward strand.
TTAATAAAACCACGTTACTTTTTCTTTTTGTAATGTATATCTGAACCTACTATATGGATTATAGGACCGACTGGATTGTGTCTAAATTGCACTTGGTGGATCTTGCTGGCTCTGAGAGGCAGAAAAAAACCAAAGCGGAAGGAGATCGTCTGAAGGAGGGTAAGCAGTGGACGTGCAGAAGCACTAGTATAAACTGTAGGCCTGCTGCTTGTGCATGGCTAATCCTAAAACATGCGATAACAGTTTTTTTTATGAAACGGACATGGTAATACATATGAGATACTGAAAGAAAATGATTGTGTAGCATGTGTTTTTGATTCTTGTGGATATTTAAATATACCATATTTAACATATCCCCTGTGCTATTAACAGCCGTAAGCTATCACACATTAGATTTATATCAGACCCTATGTCACCACCATTTTGACGCCTTTTAAATACACTTTTGTAGGCATCAGCATCAACAAAGGTCTTCTTTCCTTGGGTAACGTGATCAGCGCTCTGGGGGATGAGAGCAAAAAAGCCACCTTTGTTCCTTACAGGGACTCCAAGCTGACTCGCCTGCTGCAAGGTCAGAAATAATAGATGGACACATTCCAAAATATTATTATTTTGTTTAAACTCACAGGGTAAAGATATTTATTTGGTTATAGTGTATCACAACAAATCCTTCACAAAATAGTTTCTTTTTAAGGGTTGAGTTGTTTTGGATAACCTGCTGGGAAAAAACACATTCATCACCTAGTTTAGGTTTTCTTACTTTTAAGAAATTCCATTAATAAATACCATTGTTAAAATATTCCTTAAGCTACACCATTATTCTGAAAATGTCCTGATCTTTCCATCAGATTCCCTGGGAGGTAACAGCCATACCTTGATGATTGCATGCATTAGCCCGGCGGACTCCAACATTGAGGAGACTATTAACACACTGCGTTATGCGGACCGAGCTCGTAAGATCAAAAACAAACCTGTTGTCAACGTGGACCCTAGAGCTGCTGAGATGAAACGCCTGAAGCTGCAGGTAGGCCTTCAGCCCTACACAGTCGTGTAACAGGATCATCAGAAATTGGAGTCATTTGCGTGTCTGATTGGTAGTGTTGAGATGATTGTTGATGTTGACAGGTGCAAGAGCTGCAAGTGATGCTGCTGCATGCCCGTGGGGGAGTTGTTCCTGAGCTGTCTGGGTAAGGTTTTAAAAAGCATCACTGCACAGCTCCATTTAAGCAACTCCTACGTTCTAATTGTAGACAAGTTATTCCCTTTGAGTGTGGACAGACAGTTAGTGTTGTAAATTGCTCAGCCCTACAAAAAGTGTCTGTTTCTGTACTCCCCTCATGTAAAGTTCTTTGTGTCTGGAAAAAGCGCTATATAAATATAATTTATCATTATTATAAGAAATGTTTTTTTGGAAGCAGATTTGCAACCTACTGTATATTTTCACTCCCTTGGTATAACAGGTCAGAACCCACAGAGAATCTGTCCAAACTCATGGAGAGGACCCGCACACTGCAGAATCAGAATAATAAATTGAGCAGGGAGTTGAGCGAGGCGGTGGGACAGACTGCTGTCATGTTTGAAAGGATCATCATGGTGAGGACATATGCTAGACTTGGCCCTCGCCAAAGGCCCCTCTCTTGAGCTACTACATTTTGTTATGCAGTCCTTAAGGTCTGCTGTGTACTAATAGTAACCCTAACATGCTGTTTCTTTTCTGACTGTAGAGTGAGCAGGTAAACGAGAAACTGCAGTGCAAATTAGAAGAGCTGAAGGAACATGCAGCGTAAGTTTCAACCGTTCACGACATTTACTTTGTTCGGATACATTAGTTATTCTATGTAAGTGTCCTGACTTGTAAGCATGAAAATCTCCTGGCAATTAAACATTTAAAACATTTGGTCTCTAATGTTTTTAAGTGGTTGTTTTTAAATTAACCTACTTTCTCTGCAGATGTAAAGTGGACCTACAAAGAGTAGTGGAGACATTGGAGGACCAGGAGCTCAAAGAGAATGTGGAAGTAATCAGGAACCTGCAGAACCTTATTCTGGAGCTCCAGGTAGAGCTAGAAAAGAGTAGACGTGGATGATGTAGAGCCTGACTTTACTTTTTTACAATCTTGCTTTTAGTGATAATTTTAAATTGGCACAAATGAACATGAGGGTATGTAATTGTATAGTGCAACAAAAATTTTAGTGCACATTGCCGGATTGATTTTTTGCCTATATTTGACCTTCAACCATACCTCATTTTAAATAAAATTAACTCCATAAACTGAAAAAATAAGCACAAAAAGGTTATAATGTAATTTATGTTTCCCAGAGTAAATTGCCTCTCAGAAAAAATGTGTGGTCAGTAACTGATTGTGACACCTATTTAATAACTTTCATAATGTGGAATTATTTTCAACACTTTGCTTTAAAAGTTGGGTCATTTCAATGCATCCTACTTAGAATGAGACAAACTGTTTAGTAATTCAATTTTGTAAGGCTATTTTACATCACTTTTGTAATGTGAAAGAGAAAGAGAAGAGAGAAACCAGTGCCAGGAAATAATATTTGTACTATTGGTTTCAGAGACATTCAAAAGTATTAAGGCCATTTAAGCATGTAAAACTGCTCACAGAGATTCCAAAGCCTTTCAGAGCCACTGTGTAATTGTTGTGTGTTTGGTCCCTCAGGATGAAACCGCAGGCATTGCTGCCTCCATTGAGGACATGGCCACAGAAGAATCAATGGCTAGGGACATCGAAGGAGTAGACAACGCTTTGGGGTCAGGGAGTGGAAATGGGACTCCAACCAATGGTTCCCCTTTGGTATGTATGTAAAATACATTGTCTTGTCTTCAGGTTGGTTACGTTCATTCAAAAGGAAGCACTACAATCGGTTTCAATATTTTGTGTGGTAAATCGACATAGCTGCGGTGGTGGGCTTATCCCTTGTTGTCATTTTCTAAATGTTGCCAATGGGCTTTGTGTAGCTAACTATACAAGCATTGTGTGGATGTCTTCTATACTTCACAGACAGGGGACAAGGACACAGAAGGATTTACTACCCAGCATGCCCTACGCCAGGCTCAGATGTCCAAGGAACTAATTGAGCTCAACAAAGTTTTAGCTTTAAAAGAGGCATTTGTCAAGAAGATGTGTCAGAACGATAGCCAGCTGGAGCCTATGCAAAACAATCACCAGGTACGCTTAATAGTACAGTGCTGAAAGTAGAACTATCTTTCATTTTTCCTATTCCTTTTTCGCAGCAGCAGCAATAGTTGGCCACCCAAAACCTCTGAATCAAAATTTACATATGTTTTTTATGATCAAACTACTGATTACCTTGTCACCCTGCAGAGTAATATACATAGTCTGCAGAGTTCAGTGGGTTCTCTACAAAAGGAAAAAGAAGACCTTATCTTGGCTCTCCACTCAGCAAAAAAGGATTCTAACCAGGCTAAGTAAGTGTGGATATAAACACAGTCTTCCCTTCATGAGAACACTCTCGGTTTTAAAATGCACCTGCACATTTAAAGACAAGAAGATTCTAATAATGATGTATTTGTTAATACGTCAAGATTTTTTATTAGTAGAAGATGGCCCCACCTTCCATTATGTTCTTGAGAGAATCATTGTTAACTGAACATCCCTCAGTGCAACATAAAAAAATTCTAAAGGCTTTTCATTTAACCCCCCTTATTGATTCCAGATTTGTGTGTCTTCTTCCTTTCACTGCTTGTGCCCATACAGGCTTAGTGAGCAGCGCCGGAAACGCCTTCAGGAGCTGGAAGGTCAGATCACAGACATGAAAAAGAAGCTCCAGGAGCAGTCCAAACTTCTGAAGCTCAAAGAGTCCTCTGTCCGCAGTGTGACGAAGCTTAACAGTGAGATTCAGGTAATCCAACAGAAGAACCGTTATGACATTTCTCACTTTGATAGGTTTCTGTCTGCCACATTGCTAACTCTAATGCAGGCCTTTGATTTGGTACTGCTCAAGCCAGAAGCACCTTTTTTTTATGTTATGTTTACCCCTGTTCCTGTAGGCTATGAAGGCCCAGCGTGTGCAGCTGATGAGGCAGATGAAAGAGGACTCTGAGAAATTCAGGATCTGGAAGAGCAAGAAAGATAAGGAGGTGCTACAACTCAAGGAGAAGGTAAATTGATATGATATGATTTTTTTTTGTATGGTTTAAAGAGACTCAGGAACAGTGTATTGTGGACTTGGATTGCCAGGGAAGGATTTTGACATTTTGGGCTGCATCAAACTGTAGCATCGGCTCCCTCGTCATTTCGATGGATGATGGTAAAATCTTCAAACTTTTTGCAGGATCGTAAGCGCCAGTATGAAATGCTGAAGCTTGAGCGAGACTTCCAGAAACAAGCAAGTGTCCTGCGGCGCAAAACGGAAGAGGTAAGGCCACACCTTATTATTATTATAATTATTATTATTATCTAATCTGCCCGGTCCAAAGTCAATACCTTCAACGGCAATACTGGTGACTTATTCTGTCTCAGGCTGCCGCAGCAAACAAGCGTCTGAAAGATGCCCTTCAAAAGAGAAGCGAGGTGGCTGAAAAACGCAAAGAGGTCTTCAGCAGAGGAATGGATGGAGCTGCTGGCAGAGTTAAGGTGCAGATGTCTTCCTTACTTGTTTTTATTTCACAGTATAAATGATAAGCTTCTTTGATTATCAATTAAAACAGTTCTTTATGAAGGTCTTGAAGTTTACTAAGATCACATTAATACATTTATTTTTACCATATAATAGTTAACGTTAGAGAAAATGTAATGGACCTCTGTTAGATGAAAAGCATTTCATAAACAGTTGATTTATAGTTAAAAAAAAAACGTCCTTATTATAATGACAAAATGTGATGGAATAATGGTAATAATAAAAAAAAAAAATGGATTTACGAATTCTCTAACTTGTGACAATGCAAGGATACTGTTGGTTAACTGTCTGGTTTTGTGTGGGCAGAACTGGCTCCTTAATGAGGTGGAGGTGCTGGTGAGCACAGAAGAAGCACGGCGCCACCTCAAGGACCTACTGGAGGACAGAAAGATTCTAGCTCAGGACATCAACCAGCTGAAACAGCAGAGGGATGCTGGAGAGAGACCTTCTGCCAAAATCAGAGTGAGTTGACATCCCCTTTAATGTTAATAATACTAACTGTTATGAGTTTTGTATAATAAAAACGTGCACCAGATGCATTCTCTAAAGATATACTTCTGCACGTGCCTATCTACGTCCTCTACATTTTTATGTAAGTGTCTGATTGCACTTTGCTGTAGCGTCGAACACTAATCATGTCAGAACTGGAGAACCAAGGGGAGCTTGAAGCCTCGCTGAGTAAACAGGTGGATAACCTGGAGACTGAAATGGCCCTCAGGTGAGTACCACAGACTTTGAAAAAATATACAGATTTACTAATCAAAGATCACAGAGTTCCAATACGTGGATTAAATCGTAGCAGCTAGAATCCTAAACATGTTTCGGTAAAATAATGTTTTAGACAGTAGACACAAGCTTACTAAATCTTTAACTTACAGGAGTGCTCAAATAGCTGACCTCCAGCAAAAAGTTCTCGATGCAGACAACGAAGGACGCTTAAAGCAGCGCTGGGACACCATCACAACCATTGTGGAAGCTAAATGTGCCCTGAAGGTCCTCATGTCGGAGGTGAATGACTGCTATCTTCTTTTAGTCTTTTATGAATACGAGTTATATTTTGTCATGCTGATGTTTCATATGCTATGTATGGAACGCTGTAAATGCAGTGCATTGACAAAACCACCTAACCATATTTTTCCCCACTTAGTTGGTGTCTGCCAAAACAGCGAGTGCTAAGCTAGAGAGTGAACTGACTCAGGAGAAGGGGAACGTGCTGGATCTGCAGAAGGTGCTAGGGGATGAGAGGAGGATGATGTCCGCTATGGACATGGAGCACCAGCAGCAGCTAGTGGAGTTGGAGCAGAGACATCAAGAGAAGGCATGTCTTCTTTATTCACAAAAAATATCTATTTTCTTTTTTTAAATAAATATTTTAGGCTATAATTATTTTCAGATTGTTCTTTTTTTGAATAAATATATTTGGCTGTTTGTTGTTTGGTCTTATTGCTTTGACTGGTCAATGCTGGATGTTTTGTGTATTGTTCCTTCATCCCCCTACAGGTGCTGTACCTTCTTAACCAGCTCCACAATAAGTCAGCAGGTGAGGAATCGGCAGACTCAAAGCAGGAAGAGGGGCAGATATCAAAAAGAGAGAAGGAACTTCTATTGCGCCTAAAGTTCCAGGTGAGCCTCTTTTTTTTTTTTTTTCTTCGATGACCCATACAGACTAGATGGAATTTAAACATGATTTTCAAGATAAAATGAATAACAGCTTTCAAATTTAACCCATGAAGGAAGAAGAGATTGAGAAGATGGGTGAGCTGAGTGAGCAAAATCAGAGGCTGTTGGAGGAGAATGAACAATACAAACAGGTAAACGTATGCCTTTTATACAAAACAAATACATTATTTATTATAAACTAATGAGACAATGATCCGTCTGCAAATGTTTAGGAAGTGCAAACCGTTGGTCTCACTGGGAATGAGTTTTCAATGCAAAATTTAGTTTCATTTCAAGTAATATTCCTCTTTTCACAGCACTGAAAACTTGGAACTGCTGTTACTGTGTTGTAGGCAAAGTTCCCTTCTGATATCAGATTTTTGTACTCTAAATTGGTGGTTCACAGCGGGCTACTTATCTCCCAAAATGTATTTCCTTAGAAACTAACATTACTCCAGCTGGCAACTATTAAGAAGATTACACCCGTTACCAAGTCTCCAGACGACTCCTTTGAGTATGTTCCTCCAAAGGTAAGCTTATGCTGATATCCTGCCGTCTTTTTTTTAATATTATCTTGTGTTTGATATCTTTCAGATAACAGTATTTGGTAATGCCTTTGAAAACAGAATATGCAGAATCAAGGTAAAGTGATTCTACTTCAGGTTGTATTTTCATGCTGTGGTTCTGTTCTCTATCCCATAACAGCCCAAAGGGCGGCGGTTCACTACTGCAAGGCCACCACTGAAGACAGCCATTGACCTAGAGGACTTAGTTTCCTCCTCCGAAGATGAAGATCCAGAGGAAGAGAATGAGGATGAAGAAGACGAGTGGCGTCCAAAGCAAACTGAGAAAGGCCGGAAGACTTCAAAGAAACTTAAATCAACTGGGGTAATCACCTGGCTTTCCACCATTTGTATTAAACAGTTACCATGTTATAATTTCTTATGGGATATATATATATATATATTTTTGTGTGTGTTGTTTTGTCTTTATTCAGTGTGCCTGTAAAGGTCGCTGTGGCAACAATCTCTGCCGTTGCCGTAAAGGAAAGGCGACATGTGGCGAGAACTGCCAGTGTGATCATGAGAAATGTCGTAACCTGGACAGCCAGCGCTCCATTGTGGTAAATGATGACAACATATTTATATTTTTAGCATTTGCTAGACACATTTGCAATGATTACCTTCCAAAAGCTAGATTTAGGGCTTTCTTCAAATGGAAGATGGCATTTTTGCTTTAAAAATAAAAACTATTATGCTTTGCATTACTTTTACTGCACAGTGATTAAGAGTCCCTCTTTTGTTCCTTATTGCAGGACTCAAGCGAGGTTGATGATGGATCTAAAGATTCAGTATCTATTCCCCAAGACCCCACAGCTGTAAGTCCAGGCAAAGCGACATTCTTTCAACCACCTTGTGTCACGCCCACCAAAAAGGTAAGCATCCTCTGCTATTTATATTATTATTTTAGCACTTATATAATAGATTTCTGTAACAATTGTAATGTATTTGTCTTGTAAAGAAAAAACAAATGTGATAAAGTAATTAAGTTCATTTATTTAAATATGATTATAACACGTATGTTGTGGTGTCATTTTAGGTGCTCCATGAAATTGTAGATTTGGGACACAGACCTACAGTCTTGAAACTAGAAAGGAAACCATCTGTCAACAGAGAAGAAGATGAGGAGGAGGAGGATGAAGAAGAAGAAGAAGAGAGGAACACAGCCAGCTTTCTGAAGAAGAAGAAAAGAGTGCTTACAAGTGTTCACAATAGTTTTTTTTCAGGGTGTACACCTATTCGAGAAGAATCTTAGATGGGTAGAGATAACAGTCTTAGTACTTTCCTTAGGGCTATCCATAATGCTCTCTTTCAGATGTTTTGTCAGTGATGTGTTAGTTATTTGTCTTTTAAATGCCTAAAACTTGTATATATTTTGAATAAAGTGTAGCAATTGATTGCCAAATAGGCATCAATCTTCTTAATGGTTAGGAGAGAGAGACATGCCTTGATAACGAATTATGAAGGCATACTATTAGGAACATTAAATTATGTACTGATCTCTTTAATGTAGCAAATAAAACGAATAATAGATTGATTATTCTGGGCCAATCAGCATGTTTGTCTTGACTAATGGAAACAATATATGTAGGTGTTCTACTTAAGCCAATTCAGTGCATTGTTATGTTCAAAAGGTTGTATGTGTTTTGCTCAACATATGAAATTATTCGGAAGTATTCAAATCCTTCATATAGCAGTGTTGGCTTTGCTGGGTGTTGGAAGCCATTCTGCAGCAGAAAGTGTATATTTAGGGTGGGTTTACTCCTGCATAGTATTATTGATGCACACAATCAAGCTCACCCAACCAAAGGAATTCCCCCACTGGAAAACACTCCTTTAACAAAGAGGACTGCAACCAAATGAAATTCCAAGCATTTTTCACGAACATAATTTGCACGTTTTTTTCTAGACTATACCGGCCCACTATAACACATTAAGGTAATATGTGCAACACACATAATTGACCACTGTACAAATGTGTCATGCATTTCCAATGCTTGCAATCTATCGTGTGACATTTGAACAGGATTGTTCTTTAAAAACAATCTGGAATCTGTTTTTGGTCTAGTGATTACTCTGACTAACCCAATGTTGGTTTGTAAGTTTGATATAGGAGTCACAACAATGTAAACCCCCAAAACATTCCATTCGGCATCTGCGCACTCCTACTCTTTTGCGTAACGTGTATCCTGAATTCTTAACTGACAACCCCCCTACGCATCAGGCGTAGGAATTGGTCGCAAGATGTTTCCTGGATCCTATTTCGGCGTGAGGGGGATACTAGTGCTTAAAGATTATTACAGTGCTTTTTCCCCCCGAACAGCACTGCATGGTAGCAGCTGAGACGAGTGAGGTACGAAGCCGGAAGATTTCAGACGGACGGAACAAAATGGTCCCTTAAAATGTAGCGTAACCAAATAAACGGATGACATCTTCCACACTTATCAACAACAAACTAGAGTGCTAGAATATACTGCTTGACGACGGAGTCTTAGAAATATATTGATCTAGGCACCAGAGCAGACATAGCACAGTATGCAGGTGCAAAGTGAAGCTGGTGTGCTGAAATGACTATGTTGGCGGTGACGTTGTTCAGTGGAATCAACCAAAACTGCATTGGCAAATGACATTTTACTCTGCAGTGCTCTTACACCTGGAACTCCATTATGGGATTTTCCGTCTAACTAAAAGTTCGGATGAAAGTAGTAAACAATTGGAGTAATGTTAAGCAACATTGTCCGAGGTGTCGTGCACAGTTCTTGTTAAAGCTTATGGGTCCTGCGTACTCGAGCTCCCGACTCCCACACAAAAAGGTGCGCTGCGGGGACGGCAGACTATTTCATCTGTCAACTCCACATCTGGACAACCTGGTTTTTGATCAATCTCATTGGATTTTGAGGTGAATGAACGTGTAGCCTTCATTTGTGATTGTTATTCTCAATGTTGGGTGTCGTATGCTGTACAACAGGCCCATATATAGCCTAGGACACATCTTTGATACATGAACCGATCTGACGTGGTCAACAGCTGGCTGTCTGCTCAAGAAGAAGCTAGGATTTGGGGTTAGTCACGCATTTTTACAGGCAACGTTAAGGGTGACATTGCAGTCTCTTTTCGCATTGTACATTTCGTCGTCGGACAAAAAAGTGAAAGTGGAGTATTGTCCGTAACACGTATTAACGCAGAGGGATTTTTACGTCTGGTCGGCGTTTCCCCCCACCCTTCCCGCCGTGACGGTGATGGGTCGGAAGCGGTGTGTCGGTGCAGATTGTTCCAAGATGGCGGCTGGGTGCTGCGGGGTGAAGAAGCAGAAGCTGTCAGGATCCCCCGGGTCGGGGGGTCCTGGCGGGGTGGGGGCGGGAAGCGGGGTTACAGGGACCGGACATTGTGGATCGGACTTGGGGATTGGTTCGTCCACGACTGTTGCGGCAGGGAACGTCGTGAACAGAATGAACGGCCTGGGGGGACCTGGGGGTAGTAGTAGCAGCACCATCAACGCGTTGTCCCCAACCCCGGGAGGCTACAATTCAACCGGCCTCTCACCGAATCTAAGCCCTGGACCTGGATCGGGAAGTGGAAGTAGGAAGATGGTTGTCTCAGCTGAGATGTGCTGCTTCTGTTTCGATGTGCTTTATTGCCATCTATATGGATACCAACCTCCTAGAACACCCAGGTTTACAAACGATCCCTAGTGAGTTTTTGTCTTTTTGTTGATGTTGGCCTGTGTCTTTGTGTGTTAAGCTACTTTTTGGATCAACGAAAGGCTACTTGGCGTTAGCTAGACAGCTAACGCTAACTAGATTAACATTAGCCAAAGTGGACAATGGTTTGTCTATACGAACGTTAGCAAACCAACAGCTAGCGTGTTGCTATCTAACAAAACAAAGTGGCTTTGGGGAGGGGGGCATATTATAATTTGTGGGCTGAAGTTACTGCTTAACCAACATTACTTAATGTCACTGAGAAGCAGGCAGTTATTGTTAATCATTACATTCCCGTTAACCAACTAGTAATGCGTTGGACCTTAGCAAACGATAATGCTAGTTTAGTAATTGCTACATGTTTTGTTTTTTTGACATTTTTTTATTTGTTTTTTATGGGCAAGCGTCAACATTTGCGTCGCTATCCTGCACCCTAAATTGAGCAAAACACTGTCATAACTTTACAATTCATTGTCAACGACCGTTAATTATCAATACTTTATGAGTAGGCTAACACGTTAGCTTGCAACGTTAGCTTGGGACTTATCTAACTTTGCTACTTTGTTAATTATATTTCATAGGACTGATCTTGTGACAACATACAGTAACATTACTGTTGTAACAATGAACGACTAACCAGCTAAGCATTACACCGTTGTTGAATTACAACAAAGTTGTTGTAAGTCCAAAATTCTAGCTACTTAAATATGCATTTAAAGCAACAAAAAAGAAAAATGGTTGCTTTATGGCTCACTGTGTATGTGACTTTTCCGGTTTGGGGTCTTGGTAGTCGGGCATTGTCATATGCAGAGGGTCTCGCCCTCTCTGTCTGTCTGTCTCTCTACCTCTCTCCCCCTCTCGGTTCATTTGGCCACATCTGACTGTCAGTTTGAAAGTTAAATTTGCTTAAGTAAACCTTCCTTTTTTTTCCAGAATACAAATGTAAAGAAATTAATGTAATGCCATACCTCTTGAGATAAGGGCTCACCTCCCCGTCCACGTAATGTCAAATGAATGCCCCCAGTTAAATGTTTTAATAATTCCAAGAGTTAAACCCCTTGTCTTTCTTTACACTAGGAATCACACTGTGAATGTTTCTTGCTATGCCATTGCCAACCCACTATCAGGACTTGATTGACTTATGATTCACTAGTTACGGATAGTATCTGTTGAACACGTTGAATCCTGATTAGGGCTAATGACATGCATCCCTTCATGTAGAAAATCTGCCATTTGTTGGAGTGGTACACTTGATCTCCTGTCTCAGGTTACATGCTCCAGGATCTCCTAAATTAGATGTCCAGCTGTAGACCGTATTTAAAGAGAAGCTTGGTAGCCTCTGGTCTACTGATGTGGGTGTTTGTGGGGTATGCTTCGGTTTAATCTGTTGATCCGTTTTATGTCCCCACTGGATTTAAGGGGGAAAGGTTAAGGCAATGTGAAGGAAAAACCAAGCTGAAAGAGGCAGATGTTAGAATGAATATGGTTTAATAGTTGGATTCTTTTTCTTGGGGGGGGCAGGGAATTTTAGGATCTGTTACAAAAGACTGGATATGTTTCAGGAAGCATTGGCCCAGTTTGCTCTATGGAAAGGTAGCTGGCTAATATAAAAAAAAAGTCCAAGATTGATGTATAACATTACATCTGATAAAGGGCTCTAGACTGCCATTTGACTGTGGGGTCTGTGCTGCCACTACGTTTTTCAGTTAGTGGCAGTAGCACAAAAGCTGTTGGTGGGGCATTTTTCCTAGTAAAAAAAACGTGTCCATACGCTTCATTATTCTTAATGTTTTGTGACCGGCAATGATAACCTACAACCTGAACGCTCTAGGTTGCTACTTTGTGCAGGAGAAGGCCATCATAGCATACTCAAGGAACTTACCCTGATTCTTCTATACTCTCAGGTATACTATACCATGCAAGAGACGGAGAAAGAAATGCCACCAGTGGGTAGTTCAAAGGAAGATAATAAACAATCACACAAACTCGTTTGACTATAAATCTACGACTACAATATGACTTAAGGATTTAAAATAATAATTATAAATAAATAAATGAAAACACACCAACAAAAGTAAAGTGGCAGCCTTACCTTTTCTTAACCTTTGTTTTGTGGCTCTCGACAGATTTACGGTGACAAATGCCACAAAATTGATGGCAGTCTGGAGCCTTTCTATGGAACTTTCTGACTCGCTGACTAAAAGAATGACACCACTCATTCCTATCCCTCTCCGTGTATGTTACAGCTTGAACTCTTGTCAGACACTAGTTCTTAACACTCTGCTCTTGTGACCCTTATATCCAATACAAGCAAGTAGTCTTAACTTTTTTTGTGTAGCTAAGTTTATTTCTTTCTGATGCTACTTTGTGGGCTAGAACAGCCGTTATCTATCGAAAACTAGCTGTTTTCTTTTTACATTTTTAATTTAAAGTGTTGTTGTCTTGTGATATTGGGGTGTATTAGTTATAGCATATGCTTGTGATTATAATTTGCAGACTGCTTTTGAGTCATGTTGTTCACATAGTTTGTGGTCTCAATAAGAGGTAAAAGTATTGATTTGATGCATTTCTGTCCTGGTTCTATTAGGTTCCACTCATGCAATATATAAACAAACCCTTATTCTTTCAACTAAAGAATGTGCAATTATTTAAGCTTTAAATCCTAAAATAAATTGGAACAACACTGTCCTGTTGTGCTCATGGCAATTTGCGATCTGCAGCTTCACCCACAGTGCATTCATAAAGTATTCCAACCTGTTCAATTTTTCCAAATGTTCTTACATTACAGCCTTATTCTACAATGGATTATATAATTCTTTTTCTTTATCAATCTACTTACAGTGCCCCACAGTGGCAAAGCAGAAACAGGTTTGTAGAAGTTGCGAATTAATACAAAAATTAAAAATAAAATGTACCTAAGTATTCAGACTCTAAGTTGAACTCATGTGCACCCTGTTTCCATTGATCACCCTTGAGATGTTTCTTCAATTGATTGGAGCCCACCCGTCTTAAAATCAATTGATTTGACATTATTTGGAAAGGCACACCTGTCTAAATAAGGTCCCACAGTTGACATCCATGTCGGAGCAAAAAACAAGCCGTGAAGTCGAAGGAATTGTCCGTAGACCATCGAGACAGCATTGTGTCAAGGCACATAGCTGAGAAAGGGTAAAAAAAATAAAAACGCAGCCTTGATGGTCCCTAAGAACAAAGTGGCCTCCATCATTCTTAAATTGAAGATGTTTGGAAGCACCAGAACTCTTCCTAGAGCTAGCCGTCTGGCCAAACTGAGCGCACAGGGAGACGTGCCTTGGTTGGTAGGTGACCATGAAGCCGATGGTCACTCTGACATGACAGAGCTCCAGAGTTCCTCTGTGAAGATGGGAGAACTTTCCAGAAGGACAACCATCACTGCAGCGCTCCACCAACCAGGCCTTTATGGTAGATTGGCCAGACGGAAGCCACTCCTCTATAAAAAGCACATGACACTCAGCCCAGTTGTAAAAAAAAAAAAAACAAGATTCCCTGGTCTGATGAAACCAAGATTAAACTTTTAGGCCTGAATTCCAAGTGCCATGTCTGGAGAAAACTAGGCACCGCTCATTACCATGGCAATACCATACCTACGGTTAAGCATGGTGGTGGAAGCGTCATGCTTTGGGGATGTTTTTCAGCTGCAGGAACTGGGGGACTAGTCAGGATCAGAGAAAAGATGAATTAAGCAAAGTATAGAGAGATCTTGATGAAAATATGCTCTAGACCACAGACTTGGGAGAACGTTCCCCTTCCAGCAGGACATCACCCCTATGTACACAGCCAAGACAACACCGTAAGGGCTTCGAGACAGGTCTGTGAATGCTCTCGAGTGGACCAGCAGGAGCCCAAACTTGAGCCCAATCAAACATCTCTGGAGAGACCTAAAACCACTCTGCGTCGATGCTCCCCATACAACCTGAGAGATTGAGAGGATCTGCAGAGAAGGGGGGAAATTCTTTTAATAGAGGTGTGAAGCTTGTGGGGTCATACCAAAGATAACATGAGGGTGTAATCGCTGAAAAAGGTGCCTCACCAAAGTACTAAGTAAAGAGTCTGAATACTTATGTAAACATGATATTTCAGTTTTTTATTTTCAACACATTTGTACAAATCGCCACAAACCGGTTTGCGCTTTGTCATTATGTGGCATTGTATGTAGACTAATGAGAACTGAAATGAATTGAATCCATTTTTAGGATAAGGCTGTAACATTACAAAATGTGGACGGGGCTTTGCTTTATTAAGGAAGTGCAAACAAAACAAATCACAAATGAGCTTAAATGAAGTATTCACAACATGTTAATAAAGTGGACTGCTAGTGAAGGAATTAATTGAAAATGTACCTGTCTTGAAACACTTTTTATCCTTGTGTCTTTTACAGTATTAGCCGGGCAACATTCAAATTGAAAACAAACTGCTTCACGGTCTATTTAGGAGTCGTTTTTTATTTACCCTTTAACTAAACTAAAACTCTTGTTTCTTGGTGACCACACAGTTCAAATGCATTCTCTCATCTCCAGAGATTAATCAAACTAAGCGAGCAGTTGAGTTCATTTTAACAAGAGAGTTTGTATATATATATACTAAGCAAAGGGGTTTCGGTAGGTCTTTGTTGGCATTTTGTCAGTATTACCCTGGAGTGAATGGGATTGTCAAGGTCACCTTGTAGCATGTTGTGTGAGAGGATATCCCTTTAAAATTTGTATGGCTGGCTTTTGAGTCACTGCTTAAAATGAACCCACTCAACTGGATAGGATCACAGTCAAGAAGGGATTGAAAAATGGATAAGAAATGATTCCCTCTACCACATAATATAACGTAAAGGGCATACCAAAATTAATTTACCATTCAGTGTATCAATTAAATTGATACTGACATGATAAATATCAAGTTTGTTTTAAATAACTGTTAGGGATGTGGGTCAATGCTTTGTTGTCAATAATTTAACTGTTAGCACAAAAGCTTTTGTTGTATCCGTGTTAGATATGGGTGGATGGCTGGGTCGATTAGTTGAGCCAAATGCAGAGGTGTTGCTCCTTTAAACATTTTTTTTTTAAAAACACACTGAGAAGCAATTATTTAGTTGGAATCATTTGTCCGTTCTTTCATCACTAGAAGTTGACAGCTACACAAATTATTGAATTTTATATATAATGTTTGTATGGTGGCTCATGAGGGAGCACATTTAGTCAAAGTTGTCCATATTTGTCTTACCGGAAACAGCCTTTAGGAAAATGGAGACCTAGGGTTATCAGGGACTCGTCAGCAGTTGATTATAAGAAATCAATGCTGGTTTTTCGGAGTCTGGTTTTTGTAACTGTATGAACCCATCAACCCATGGCTGTGTATCTGTTTTTCTTCTTCTTTTTTGTTGTTGCTGTGAACACTCCCTACTAACAGGTAAAGCAGCCTAGGCTTGTCCTAAAAGCAAAGTCAACTCATCATGAACAAGTTAATAACCTTTTTTGCATTGTAGTTGTAATCAAATTTTAGTTAGGAACTTGCATTTTATTTGTTTTTAACATCCCTGTCAGGTCTTGTTAATTATAACCATATTTCAATGTTAAGCTAATATGACCCCTCCTCTCTGTGTGCTAAATGCCTTCTAGGCTGTCCATGCTTTTGCCCAGGTTTTCTTTAGATTAATGGCTTGGCTGGCACCATGTGTCGGCTCACCTTATATTGCCACGGGTTTCTTCTGTGAGATTAAAAGCTATTCATCTTAAAGCGGGTGCTGTATGCTGTGCTTTTCAGTCTCGTAGCTTGTGTTGCAAAGCTATACTGCGAAGATGCCTTGCCATTGGCTCTTAGTTTTGGTCACTCCAACGGGTTGTCTTTTAAAGTAATAGCAGCTCCACTGAGCTCAGGGCGGCAGAAGTCTTGTCTGTCACTGAAGAGGTCACAAATTAGAAGCCTGCTTATCACAATATATTGTACCATCCTGTCTCTTCAAACTATACTATGACCTTTATGATCACTGCTTATCTTATTTATAGCAAATTCTGTGAAAGAGTATGTTTAACTAATTTGCTACTCCTTTGTCATATGGGTAGGTACCTCAATAGATATTTTACCTAAATAGTAAAGTTATTTTTTTCCCCTCTGTGAGGCTCTTATCGTACGATGTACATGCAGGCAACACCCTTTAGCTGCTGGAAATGGCAATCTTAGGTTTCTGAAAAAGAGCCCGTAAAGTAGTAGAGACATTATCTCACCCGTTTTATACATGAAAGGGAACCCCTTCCTTTTCCCGAATATGGTGAGATGAATTATTTAAGACCACCATGCACATTTTCAGAACCCATGACATGTTTTTCAAAGTAAATTTTTTTAGTTAGAAATGTTAATGGGGAATGCCTCATTTGTAAACACAGATAGTTGCAGGCATGCTACTGTTTATGCTTGAAGGAATCCTGATAAGCCCAGGCAGGGGTTGTGCAAGGAAATTGTAAGGAGATCTGCAATGTAGGCTAATCCTTATCTAACTGAGAAACGCTGCTAAATCTTGCAGGTGAAGATGAAAAGACTTAAGAGAAAAGCTTTAATAAGAGACAAAAAGATGTTGTGACCTCATGATTCTCTGAATTATGGCTATGGGTTTTTCCTTTTGAGTTTGTTTTCATTACGATATGTAAGTGGCACCTGTTTTCATAACATGGTGGATGACAAGAAATTAAACCTCAATGCTTTTTGGTTGTTGCGTTTCACAATTTGAAACTCCCAAGACTAACATCCTCTCATTCTTCTTTTCCAGCCCACTGTTTGTCACATGGAAAATTGGCCGAGACAAGCGGTTGAGGGGTTGTATAGGTACATTTTCTGCCATGAACCTGCACTCAGGACTCAGGGAGTACACCCTTACCAGGTAAGCAAGAAGATAACACTTCAATTTGAATTGGACTGCTTTTCTGTTTCTCCTGAAACGGTGGTGGTTGCTTATTCAGAATTTTTGCTTTAGCCTCAATAGCATACTTGAATAATAGGACATACATTCTATCACTGAATGTATACAATACCTCTTAACTATGATATTTTAAATTAAATACATTGTGTCAGTCCTTCCTGTTCCAAGCATATGCATTGATTTTGACACTGTCTATCAGTATGGTATTTTAGTAGACCAGCTGGTTCAGACCCTCCAAGCAGTTTGAATACTGACATGGGATGGAGTACAACTGGTAGCAGGGGAACTTTGTGTTTTCTCTGTCCAGTGGGATTTTTTGCATGTACTCACTATCACAAGTTTTGTCTTATGAACAACATAAGAAGTAGATATAAAAGAATAACAACCAACTCCTGTGGTTTTCATGTTATTCTCCTTAAGGAACTAGAGAATAATAAGTCAACTGATGGTAATCAGCATTATAGATCAACCTAGTTTTTTTTTCCCTGTGTTAAACTGAATAACAAGTCTACCCAAGGCTAAGCTATAACCTTTGTTGCTATTTCTCATGCTCACACACTGACATCTGGAACCCCTCTGTCATTGGCTACAAGTTAAGACTCCTGCTGGCCTCCCATTGGCTACCGCTGTTGCTAGGATGATTCCACAGTGGGGCCCAGAGGAGGTCATGCAATACATCAGCCATTGAGAACTCTTTCTGCTGTTATAGCCATTTTCAAAGTTCAGCCTATTGGATTAAAGCATATAACTAATTCATTTTCTGATAGCAAGAATACCTTTTTCATGGATATTTTGAAAGGAGCCCAACTTAAATATGTTCCACTTGGTTTGTGATTTTGGGTCATACATTACTTCTAGTTAAAAACTTGTTTTTAAGTGTGATGTTGTGTAAGGCACCATGAATTTCCGATTTTCCTGTTGAAGTATGGGAAGGGTTGGGTGGGGAAGAAGTGTTTTGAAAGGAGTCTAAAACGGGGCGAGTGTCCAGATAAGAATTCCAGACAAGCAGTGGGCTTTGCTCATAAAGGCAAGTTCTTTGGGCCTGCCTTTGTGAACAGAAAAGTCATTAAGGAAGCCTGGCAGGAATTCTGTGAAAGTTGGCATTTTTGCCTGTATCCTAGTGTAAGGTTACTAGCCTCATTTTTTCTCATTCAATAGAAGCAGGCTAAAAAGCAATTTTGTGAGGATATTTTATTAGGTTGGGGTTGGAACATATCCTGTTCGGAAAAAATAAAGTTTACTCTGAGTAGTAATTTCCACCTAGCATTGGCAAGAGCAAACGTTTTGTTTTGTTTAACCTTGAGTACCAACACACTTATTTGCCTCAAAAAGATAATGTTGTTTCTTTGTCTGTCCTCTAATGTTAGCACGTTATTGGAGATAGACTCTGATGTTGTAGGGTTCAATGAAATCAATCAAACTCCTTTCATTGGTTGGATGTTTTCTACATTTCAGGATAAAGGTTTTAACAATCTGACCATACATTTTAGGCTTCCTCTTTCTAATGTATGTGAGACACACCATAAGAACAATGATTTATGAGGCACCATTCCATGATAAAAGAAAAAACAAAATGCAGTGTTATCACTTCTGTGTCTAAGTGGGCAAATACTGGCATAGATTCCAACTGTAACTGACTTGAAATGCTAATGAGGTGCATCCTTCTCATGGAAAGACATTGCACTCTTTGACTATGAGGAGTTTACCCACACACTACGAAGACTGAGGCATTGTGTTTAGCTGTTAAGACGATCTAAAAGTCTAGTCTATCTTTTTTTTGCCCTACAAAAAGGTTATTTTTGGTGCACTATAGTCTCATTTACCTTGTAATACAAAGGTAAACTTTTCATTCTGCATGTTTATTCAGGTTCATGATCTCACAGTTCATTGATTTATGAACACAAGGCATTGATTGTATCCAACTTCCCATGAGACATTGACGTAAAACTAAGGATATCCTTCAGGCTACTCCATTTTGAATATCTTTCGCTGTCTTTTCTCTGAAAGAATTCTACCCTTTTCCAAGTTAGACGTTAATAGTCACTGTGCTCACATTTTTTGTACCCCATTGAGGTATTCTGGCTGCTCTGTACCACAAACTATAATTTAACTGTAATTTTGAATAGATAACCAATCTTAGTTTGTACCAGACACATCATGTGCACACATCATTGGTGTTTGCTGAACTTCCATGGACTAACAAACTAGTTTCCCAACCTAGCTAACCTTTTAATCAATATATTTTTAAACCCATTGTCAGCCGTGTTCAAAATTCCCTAACCACTCATGGAATGTGGCATTGGACTGGAGCTCGTTTTCAAATATATACTGAACTCCGGCAATAGGGCAGGAAGGGATACAGCGCACTTGTCATGTAACGTGAAGCAGCATTTTGGATTTCTTCTCTGCTAATTTATGACAAGTCTGAGGTTATGACAGAAGGGCTAGCGAATGCACAACAAAGAAGTAAGAGCTCTAAGATTCCACATTTAGTCAAGTTGGGCCATATCCTTTCTATTGCTAATAATTACTGTTGATGGTGCATTATCTCTGCATTTCTAGTGTTAATTCTTATCAGATCACAGTGCATCATTTACAGGGCAGTATTAGATGAGAGGGAACTGCTTGGGAAAATGCTTTCCCAAAATGTAAACAAACCAATTTGCAATAAAAGCTGTGCTTTGGTAGTTCTAGTTGAATAACAAAAGCGACTGTACACATATTTAACTCTAACACGTAGGTAGGTACACCAGCAAAAACGAATTGTCAATACCCTCAGATTTAGCTCCCAGTGTGCTCTTGTCAAGGCCTCTGTAGAATGCCAGAAATCCACACTTGTTAAGATCCTGCAAAATTAATTACCTGGCGATTTTATTATCTCCCTGTTAGCCACAGAGTATGGCTGCCTACTTTATGGCTTTGTTATTTTTCTTCTCCATGCTTCTGTCATTTTTTCCTTAGTAAAAAAGAACTTGTACAGCCTCCACTGACCTCAGCCCCTGGTCAGAAAGCTGTCCTTTAAACGCATCATGGAGGTTATGTGATGTCGTAAGCACTCTTAAATGGTGTAACATGAGAGGTATGTAGAAGAGTGCCATCACATTTGTCAATTGACTTGAGTGAAATGTAACTTACTGTAAATACACTTTCACAGATTAAACTTGGAGGCCAATGTTTTTTTAGCTTTGCTTTCTTGTACTTTTTTTTGTAAATATAGTAGAACAAAATCTTAAAGGGGAAAAGAGACTTGAGCTCAGACTTGAGCTTTTATCCAATTTTTTATTATGCTTTAAAAAAGCTAGGTTGGAAAAAAGTAATTATTAGTCCCAGCTGATGCTTAACCATCGACCATTTTGTTATTGTCGAAATGACTGTTTTGTAACCCCACCCCTTTCTTTTTGCCCCTTTAGTTTGGCTTTTTATTTGGATGGTAATGAAACATTTTTTCCTGTAAGGTTATCAACATTTGGCATCTAAACCAGGTGTATATATGGATATAGCAGGCGAGTTGTGGTTTTAAGGTTATTCTGAATTCAATAAAGCTTCATGGAAGCTTGGCTTGATGATTCTTCTGTGGCACCAACTGAGAATCTAATATAATTGTACTCCTAATATATATTAGGACCTGTTCTTCACACTCTTCTGGAAATGAGGGTAGTTTGAAACACTTATACGTTCAAATATTTCACATGGACAAATACAAAGAAGGGGTTTTGAACTTTTTTCGCAATTTGCAGCATTTGAGATTGAATATACTAATTTTGGTTGACCGTTCAGTTTGGAAGACTGAGGCTTGAATGACAGACGTTCCACTGTAGATCCAGTCCACTTTATTGTTGTCTCCTTCGTCTGGTTTGCGTTATTGGCAATGAGGCGGTGTTTGGAAACAACGTTTCTTTATGTGTACCTTTTGCTAATGAACCGTGGATCTGTGTGCTTTTATGTCCACAGTGCCCTTAAAGACAGCCGCTTCCCCCCCATGACAAGGGATGAGCTGCCTCGCCTCTTCTGCTCAGTGTCGCTACTCACCAACTTTGAAGACGTTGGTGATTACCTTGACTGGGAGGTAAGAGAGAGGGTTTTAGTGCCCAGCATCAAGGTGCAAGGTAATTGCATCAAATTGCATTGAGTAACTTGCTCTTTTTTCTTCCCTTTTTCCCCCTTCTAATCACGTACTGTAGAACAAGACAGTCAGCTAGTACGTTCTGGCTCCAACACCCTTCAGTTTAAAATGGTTTAAAATAATAGCATTTATTTATTTAACAGCTTTCTATCAAAATACACCACACATGTTTTGGAAGTGCCCCTTAGCACAACAGTATGTCATAAACTCCCTTCACTGAGCACTTATCTCCATGAGACTGCCAAAATATCTTGGGTGAATTGAAGAGGAGAATAGAAGAGAGAAAAGGCAGTCTCTTATCTACCAGACCCTTATGCAGCCTGTTAATGCCTACATCAAGGGTGATGTGGGTAGACACAGACCAACTCAGACACGCTGTCTTTGTAACAAAGAAGACGTAAGCAGTGACCTTGTTGCCTGGCAGAGGCATGCAGAGAGTGCGCCCCTGAGGGATGGGGTGGGATAAAGGGGATGGCGTGGGTAGATGCCTGTCACCTACAGGCTTCTGTTATTTAAGAGAACGACCCCTCAAGCTACCGTGACCCAACTCCCAGTATTCTACCTTACATGGTTGGTCCTGGCGTTCTGCCCACCCGTCTAGGCCTCCTCCAGTGTTTTGGGGCTTTATTTCCTCTCCATGTGCTTCTCACCCTCCACATAACAGGGTGTCCTATATGTTCAATTTTACCCTGAAAATAGACAACCTTTTTTGTAGTATGCTCAAGTCCGCGATTTGATAAGTTGCGTCATGCCATTTGTATTTGCTCACAATTTCCAATGTCATTCTCAAATCCCCCACCCCTTCCTTTTCTCTGATTGAAGGTGGGTGTTCACGGTATTAGGATAGAGTTTTTCAATGAAAAAGGATCAAAGCGCACCGCCACCTACCTACCAGAGGTTGCAAAGGAGCAAGGTAAGTAGCGGATTTTGGTCAATTGCTCAATTGACTACGTTTTGATATAGCTCTGAAAGTGTGATACAGCTGACTTTGTTTTAAACCTCAAGATGCTGTCTACTATAGTGCATTCCACCACATAACACACACATAACAACCAAGCAATACAGAAACTTTCAACAAGATAAAAAATACGGCGGGTTATTCATTCCTAGAATAATAGCACACACATTCCTAGAAATATTTTTACTGTTGCAGTTTAGAGGTACAAGCTTCAGCACAATGACAAACAATTGGATAAGACTTGAATTCCCTAAGTTAAACAGACATTTGGGTTGAGCTGCATAATTTAAGTGTTATAACTATGTATAGAATATGGTCCAGTCGGTGTTCAAATTCAACTGGGTAGTGTCCTATGAATCTTTTACCTTCTTCAGGAAGGTCCGGGAGTCTTGTGTATGTTTTATATAAAGACCGCTGTGAGTAAAATATCAAGTCTGAATGTATTTAAATGTAAAGAGGTTGCAGAGTTTATTCTTTAATTTTTCGTATTACATTTTATATCTATGTGTTTGAAAGCCCAATTGCAAAGTAGATTTTTATAAATGGTCTCCCTCGTAAAAAAGGTCTTCAATTCTCTTTGAGTGTCTGAGAATGTCGTTGCCTTTGTTTAGGATGGGACCACATTCAGACCATAGATTCCTTACTACGAAAGGGAGGCTACAAAGCTCCTATCACAAATGACTTCAGGAAGACCATTAAGTTGACCAGGTACACTGAATCCTCTTTCTCTGTATTCCTATCAGTGGCTTTTTATCAGTGGCCTGGGCTAATTTTGCCTCGATGTGATGGCTTTGTTTCTCATATTACATTAGGATGACGGATGCATAATATTTTTAGATTCTATGTCTCACATGGTAGCTTTATTAGTCCATTAACCCCTTAGGCGCTTTTTTCCCTTCTTCCTGTCACCAGGTACCGTAGCGAGAAGATGACAATGGGCTATTCCGAATACATCGCCCACCGCCAGCACCATCACTACCAGAATGGCATCGGGCACCCTCTACCCCCATACAACCATTATTCCTGACAGCGAGCTGCATGACCAATCACTGGACCTCTCCGCGGACCTTTTCCCAGGAGAGCCCGCCCCCTCCTGGTCTAGCTATCTCTACTACTGTACCATTTTATGATGATAGTTTCCGTTGCCATGCTGGCAGCCTCCTACATTTTGACATGGCAACGGGGTGACAAATAAGCATAAATTGATAAAAAAAAAAAAAAGAAGATATAAACCCAAATTTTTCTTTTTATCCTCTGCCAATTATTTAGCTTTTGCAGCATATATAAATATCTATCGATATATCTATAAACCCATTAATCCATATTATTTGAAAAAGATTAAACGAATAATAGATTTTCCTAAACTATATTCCTCAACAATCCTGATCAGGTCTTTTGATTCTGTGGATGGACGTTATTTAAAGGTTTAATCTTGGTCTTATTTTGTTAGGCTTTGCTACAGTTTTGCGTTTTATTGGGGAAGTATGTTTTATTTTTCGATTTGTATCCTAATAGCCAGATTGACATTTGACATTATGTATCATGTAGCAAGCCGTCAGCATTTTTTTATCTTATTTTTCTCTGAATTCCTCAAAAAGATGATTGACTGTTATGGTAGATTTGGCCTCGTTAACCATTGTAGTGATGTTGGAAGTAGATGTCGGGATTTGTATACCCAGAATTGTAGATTGTAGGGTTGTGATGCCACGTGACCGCTGTTTGGTGGTCTACTTTATTGCGTTAGCTCACAATCATGTGTTTGTTTTTCTTTGTGTTTAGAATATTTGTAGATGTCTGCCAGGAGATTTAAACCGCTAGAATAAATTAGAAATTAGATCATGCAAAAAAAAGATTTCCAGTGATCCCAGGAAGTGTCGCTGATGCCGGAGTTGTCATGCTGTGCCTCTATGCCAATTGATCTGTGATGGTGTAGTGTCTATCTTCTAAAAGCCATATTCTACTTAAAGGCATCCTATGTTGGTGTGGTTGTTGGGTAGGTTTGTCATTTCCCCTGTAACCTCCATTGACATCCTCTACATTTTAGGAGATTCATTATTCTGGCGGTTTTGGTCATCAGTTGCGTGTCCCTGATTGATAGTTTCCATTAGTAAACCACCATATCTCATGTTTGCATGGATTAATACTGGGTAATTGTCCGGCAAGTCTATTTAAGTCTTTCTTCACTAAGGTTTGTAGACCAGATGGTGTGATAAGACATGTGGCCTGTAAGTGTCAATGTCAGTGAGGTCAGAATCTTGGAAGTTACCTGACAGAATCACGGTTTAAGCCAGCACATGATTTTACATACTGTTTTTTAGGGCCCTATTGTCTGTTTTGTCAGCTGCATGACTAATGATTCTAGCAAATAAACACTGGTATTAGTTTTTAACAATTAGCCACATAGGAAATAATAGAGAAGTTGAGCAAGTTGCTCAAATGAACATACCTATTTTTAGTCTGGGGTTTTATAAGCACTGGTAAAGCCATTCCCTTCTCAAATGATCCTCGTTGTAAGCCACATCTGCGCACAGTTTGGAGAATCGCTATCAAACTTTTTGTTAATGTAATTACTTCATGACCCATTGTTCAAAATGTCATCTTCAGAATTTTTATTTGATTTCTTTTTTAAACTGAGATTTCTGTGGGGTCTTGTACTTTTTCGTGTGTCAGCCTTCAACAGGAGACAGGCACTTTTTTTCATATGCAAATTGTTAAGGGCTTTTGGCACTCCATCCACAGTAACCCGAAATGACCTGGATTTCAGTTGTGTTGCCTTAATTAATGATTTAATAAATGATGGACCAGTGAATATTTGATTTGAGTGTTCCCTGTACCATTCTGTACTACTGTCTCACCCAAACACACTGGGCTTTCAAGGAACTTTTACTTTTGTAAATGCTACCATTAGCCAGCAAATTATATTTGCTTTTAGAGATAGTTGTAAAGATGATATCTAGTACTGAGTGAATCAGGTCTTTTTGAAATACAGGGCCTCTTATGCCAAACCAGGCCCAGCAGCTGAACATTAAGGTTGCTGCCCCACTTTCCCCCCCGAATTTGGCAGTGATAAGTTATAATTGTGTTATTCATAGTTCCTTGTTTTGGTAGTGCTGTCCTTTGTTTCCGTATTGCAATATGTAGTTTTCAGAGATTTTTTACAGTGGTACAGTCGGGCATGTATTTTCTGGTCCATTAGTTACAGCACAACATGAATTTGTCTGCTGCAAAACCAAATTTACCAGACTCTTTCTACATACATGTCTCTGTATACACATATGCAATGTATTCTGTTGCATGTATGTATAAAACTTATGGTTTGTATCTTTATGCTTGATCTATGGTTTCAACACTCATACCAATCATGAAATTTTAAAAATACTTAAAATGGTGCTAATGGACCTCATGTTGGGGCGGTCACAGACTTTGTGACTGGTCATGCAGACTCATCGTTCATATCAGACTTATTCACCTTGATATATGCAGATCTGTTCAATAGATGTTTTTCCTTACAGTGTGAATCAGCATCCTTGCAGGTTTGAAAGGACAAGAAGTCACTATTAAGCGCGTTCCCTCCTCCCCTTCCGCTTCCTCGACTATGCCCCAACACTCAGGCCGAGCCTCATGGCCTAAGTGGTGAAGGGGCACTCTGTCATTCTGTATATTGTGGCATCAAGAGAGCCTTCTCTCCTGCACTGGGATCAGTGTCAGTGAAAAGGGTTGTCGTTTTCTCCCAAATGCTGGATCCTTCCCACCACAGGATTGGATTCAGCTCTTAAGTTTACTCTCATGCCCAACATTTGATCCTTTATTGCTTCTACCTGTTCAATTCTTTGCTCCGAACCCCAACCAAACAGAGGAGTTGGAGATATCCAAGGATGTTACAACATTTACATAGCAGTAGCCACTATTTGTCTGCAAAAATTGTTCGGATTCACAGTAGTAGTCTCTTTTTTTAGACATAGCCTTGAATTGAAGGTATCAGTGTTATTTCATCTAGCAAAGATTGGAATACTTTGAGTATTAAAATCTCATGGGGTTTAGGAAGATTGTGTTAGTCTTTTGGTTCCACACCAGGGTTAGGGAGCAACCCTTGCATTCTTTGTATGTGCATTCATATGTATTTTGTTGAATGCTCAAGTTACCGTTGTCTGTTCAAATTAACCAAAGATGCCTCTGGCCATGTCCAAATGCTGCTCTCCATGCCTGCGGCTTCCTGTCCTTCCAAATATCACCCCTGCAAGAGAAACTTGTTTTGTTTTCCGTCTGTTCGTTTGTTTTTGTACAATTTCTAACCTGTCTTTTTACTTCTTAAGCAACGTAATTATTCAATGAATTTTTTCATTGGGTCAATCTATGAAGCCTTTTGTGGCATCAAGGATGGTACAATTACCCAGTTGCAATTTTATTTTTATTTTGTTGTCACTTGTTTTGTTCATTGTTACTATTATTATTGTTATAATTTTTCAAAGAAGAAAAAAAAAAAAAATCCCATAGCGTGCCTCCTAGATTTATGGGTTTCTAAATGTTTTTCCTAAAGACCAGCAGTTATACTTTGTATAAAAGATGAGTTTCTCCTTATTTTTTATGCCATTGAAAGATGAAAAAAAGCCTGTTTTCTTTACTCTGGACCCAGTAGCTGCACTGGTATACAATCGCACTGATAGATGAGTAAAAAAAGATGAATAAATGAATCAATAATAATAATGATAATGACAAATGAAATAACTACAATACATGTGGGTTTGGAACTTTTATAGAAAATTTTCTTTATGAAAATACGTTTAAAAAAAGAGAAAATAAAATGACTGTTTTTGTACATGAAAATTAATTCTTTTCAAAAAGAATATTTTGGATCTAGTTTCTAAATTATTTTAGTGGTTTTCTATGTTCTTGAAACACTGAGTTCCAAGACAAGTCGGTGTGCAGAGAGCTTTTTTCTGTTGCGGAGGCAAGATAGGCTTGGGGGTTGCCTGGCGTGAGCCCAAATACCCAACATTACTTTAGTTTTTGATTCTATTTCTGCTTTAGTAACTTGAAAATGTTGATGGAATATTATGAACTGAGAAATTAAAATACATCCCCTTGTAGAGTTAGATCCTTCCTCCTTCCCTAATGAATTGTTGTTAGTGTGATGAGACTTGAAACGGGCATTTATTACGATAGTATGGCTCTGAAAAAAAATGTAAAAAATGTAAAATGTCATAAAAAAATGTGTGGGGAGGGAGAACATTTATATAAATGGGTTATCAATGGGTATATGAGCAATGGATGTGGAGGTGTAGTTTTAAACATTGTTATTACCTTTTAAATCATTTATCCAATAAAAAAATAAATAAAACTATTTGAAAAGATAAATAATGTATTGTGTTTTTGTTTCAGTCTTTATAATTAAGTAGAACCATGCCCATCATACACTAGCCTAAGTGAACAACAGCATTTTTAATAAACTTGCAGCAAATTTTTACTTGAAATGAAAATGTCTTAGTGTTGAAAGTGTTAGGTCTCGTTTGTGTCATTATTTATCTAATTTAAGTCAAACAATGTGGCAACACTTTACTGTGGTAGTTCATTCAAGAGATGTTACCTGTCAGTACACTTCTAATCACAATCCTATAAGGTCCAGCAACTTCCTCTACTTTTGAACATCCCTTCACCACCTCAGCTTAGCTAAAACCAAAAAGTTAGGGCCCAGCCAAGAAATGGGGAAGACTTTAAAGCCCCTTATGATTGCTCTGCACCACCATTGTAGACTTTAATCCATTCATTTACATGAATTGCGTTTGTTCTTTTTTACAGTCAAATTATACTTGCATTAATTACAACATTTGTGGACTGTGGTCTCTCTAAAGGTTGAACAATGCAGTAGTGTGGGTGATGGAATTCTAGAGCCTGGTCTTTTAAGTAAATCAGGTTGTTGAAGTGCTACTAATAATTATTCTACTTATGTGCCCTGTTATTGCCCCTGCTACTTTTTCTTTGCTTTAGAACAGAACATTCAAATGCTCCTGACAACTGTTGTGGCAATGTTTTCATCACTTCGACTGACAAATTAACTCAAGTACATTAAACAATGAACTCATGGACTAAAATCACTTTTATTGTCAATAAAGCAGTAACCTGGAAAAGTACAAAAATTCGGCATCCCTTTTTTTGTACATGGTTAAATGTGTACTCCTACAGTAGCACATACATGTTCCCTATGTTGTGAATAGGGAACAACCAAATAATCTATTGTTAAACCTCCCTTAAAACAGGGGTTCGATTCCCAATACCTTCCTAACCTTGCTCAATCGGTTTAGCAAACAATTATATTATGCAGTATGTGATTCTTTAAAGTTAAACATACTGGTGGATATCCCAGTCAGAGAACTTGGTACAAAACACTAGATCATATAATATAATATAATATAATATCTAAGTGTTATGCACAACACCCTTTTAGATGACAATTCTATTAAATCGAATTATGTCAGCTTGGTGTACATATTACATATACAACATACAATGCTTAAAACGTTGTACACCAATGAATTACACCATGAGTACCCTTTTAACATCCAAGTCCCTTAATTTTACGGCATTGCTTCTTTTTTTTTTTAGCCCTTTTGAATTCCAACATAATCAAAAACGTCCTTTTCCCTTTTTCAAAACTGTCTCAAAAGACCTGGTCAGGGAAAGAGGCGCTTAGGTTGTCCCCTACAAACGTCCTGCACCAAAATGAAGGATAGAAGGAACCGGTTTCTCATAATGGTTGTGACAACATCCAGAAAAAGAGGCCACACAGCAGACAACAGAAACTTACTTCAGCACTGAACTGTAACCCTTCTAATGAAATGTCAATTGACATCTTTCTACAATGATTTACATGTCACATACCCTTTTTAAAGGGTTTTCAATTACATACAGAAATGGCAACCTGACCTATTAGCAAGCCAACACATAGCCGGCTAAGAAAGAGGAAAAACGAGGTGTAACAATGAAAAGTTCAGTAGTGACGTTTCGAGTCATACGAACATAAAACTAATAAAGGCAGCTTTTCAAGTTGAAATATTATTTCACAAATGAACATAAAACATATGAAAAAGTTATAAAACAAAAGAGAAAGCAAGGCAAATCTCAACCAACCACTTACCCACCTTTGATACCCCGCATCAGCAGTTTATCCAGTGTGAGCATGCATAAATGCAAGCCAGCTGTAACGCTCAAAAGAAATAACAGATGTATTTCTTATCCCTGAAATACTAACATTTTGTCACAGTAAAAACAAAGATGGTGAGTGGTGTAAGACACAATACAAAATAAAACCGGATACATAAAAAATAAATCCCGTCAAAAGTGGAGTGAAAGGCTATGCCCATGTGTGTATTTATAGTCATTCAGTCAACTTTCTTGCTGCGCAGTCGGGCGGTGTCCAGTAGGTATCTGCAGGTGGGGGCAACGTGGTGGGAGAGCAGAGTCAAGGCCTTTCCATGTACCAGCGTCAGCAGAGTCTGGTGGCCTGTGGCCCAAACACGGTACCAAGGTCCATAGAAAGGATCAGAGACCGCTGGGCACAGCATGTTGTTCAAGTTGACCTCAGTCACCTGAGGAAGCACGGGGCAAATTAATTTACCATGTCATTATTCCATCTGATTACCTGGTCTGTTACTCATATCATTATTCAGATGATCAAAGATTATCCTAGTTTAACAAGAATATATCTGTTGTATTCGGGCAACGCTTATACAATAAGATAAGAAGTCTAACTGTACTACAATCCATAGGGAAGCAGCCATCTTGTGCTATATAGGACAAAAAGGCACGCACTGTGTTTCCACCAGAGGTCTCTTACTCACCAGGCCAAGGCCCTGCAGGAAGAGGAAGTGATAAAGAAACAGGATGCCAGTGGAGAGGATGGCCCACCACATGTCCCCCAGGGGCTCAGGCTTGTACACACCTGCAGGAGCCAGCCACAGCCATTTTAACTTGTGTGGGAGCTTTGAGGAAATACCGTTTTTATGGTTTATGCAAATATATTTGTTGTCTTTTATATTCCTATAGTAACTACAACAGCTGTTCAATTCATGTTTAACGATGTTTGAACTTTGTTTGTTCTTTGAATTTTACAAAGACATTTTACCCATGTTTGCTTCAATACATTAACAAATAGTTTTACTAAATCCCACACAGATTAGTGTATATTTTGTGAAAACGTTGTAATGCTTGTATTGCTTCTGTAAAATGTAGGTATTTTCTTTTGCACCTAAATACTAAACTTTGCTCTGCTAAATCTCTGGAACAAGTGAAGCATAAGTAATGTTCTTTGAATGAATTTCTCTTGTCAGCCACAGGGCTACGCTCCTGCCAGCCAATACCAAGACATTTAAGTCAGCCAACTAAGACCCCAGGAGCAGAAAGGGAGAGACTGAAGTGGGGAGGGGAAAAGTAGAACAAACACCCCATTCATTGTCCCGCCTATTGGCAATGAAATACTCTGCTATTGCAATGCAGAAAGAGCCACTCGAGTCTTCCAGAAACAGGGATTTCTAATAAAAAGGCCTTCTATGAGCTTAGATAGTGGCTATAGTTGGATTATTAAAACTTAAAATTTTTTTAAATAATAATAAATGTATTGCAGATGAATTGTACAGCAGAGAATGGAAGTTTCCATTCTAGACTCCTCCGTGTGAGCCAGTGACTCAGAATTTCCCCTCCAACATGTAATTAGTGTTAAACTAAATACACATGTTACACAAAGTTAGGAAGCAAGGCTGGGAGTTTGTTCGGTCGATCCTTATTGAAAAGATGGGAATGCTGAAAGTGGCAGCAACAGTCTACAGATCTTTGGGCCATGTTCTTTGTAGTTGTTTTTAACACCTGGTATTGGTACATTACTTTTTCACCTCAACTAGGATTAATTGATCTGAACATAAATAAGACATGTATATGGGCTAGGAACATTTGTTGTTACCCATTATATGTTCGGCTGAGTTGACTGAAATCTGACTTCTCCAGTTAGGCAACAGTCAGGCAGGACACATTCCTAGGTACAGACACACTTGTCCACACTCACACCAGGGAGCTGCCCAGTAGTAGTCTTGTACTGTTGCCCACTCAAGCAGCACAACATGAATAACTTAAAAAATTCAAACAACTCAGAGTTTAGGTGCCTTGCTCAAGGGCAAATCCGCAAAAGGGAAGGAAGGATGAAATCAAGTTCTGCAGCAACCGTTCAGTTTCCTACTCACTCACAGAAAGTAAACTTAGTTGTTCCACCTTGATGTATAAGAAACATTTAGTTGAATCCCTGTTACTGTAGCTAAAATGACTTTCTTACATATAACACTTAAATGTAATTTCATTGAAATACAATGCAAGATAGAGGCAATGGAGCAATTAGGAACCAAAACTCAAAAAACAAAACCGTTCACACTGATTGCATGGTGAATACATTAATTGACAGCAATACTATTCAAACTTCCATAATATAATTATTCTAAAATTCTTCTTCACACTAGATGGCAGTCTGTCAATGTTTAACATCAAGTATCCCCATCCCTCTCAGAATAAAAACACAACAACCGAAGGGTTTCCATGGGTTTAGCCAAAGTGTGTCCATTTTGGGCAGAAATAAAAGCTAGATTAAGAGAGAAAAAAAAACAGCTGTTTAGTCCTTACCTCCTTTCCTGAAGAGGTAAACAGGCACCAGATAGAGCATGGAATGCTGTATGTAGTAAATCTCCTTTTCAAATGGTAGCTGTAAAAAAAAAAAATACAGAAATCAACAATTCAGTATCAACCCCAGGGGCTATCAACACCAGCAACTGTTAGGGCTTGCAAGAAAAAAAGACTACATTTCGTAAACCATTGAATGACTTCAGAGAGGAGTATGAGGGGTTGTTAGGGACATTATTCAGAATTACAGTGCATATACATGTACTTTTACTTTTACA
Source organism: Aplochiton taeniatus (assembly GCA_017639675.1). Lineage (NCBI taxonomy): Eukaryota > Metazoa > Chordata > Actinopteri > Galaxiiformes > Galaxiidae > Aplochiton > Aplochiton taeniatus. The sequence continues at coordinate 15,058,905 of CM030177.1, forward strand.
CATACGAAACCAAACTCGTTCAAATACTATACTGAAAACCACACACACACACACACACACACACACACACACACACACACACACACACACACACACACACACACACACACACACACACGCACACACACACACGCACACGAAACATTGAAAAAGTGCATGCATATGCACGGTAATTCTGAATGATGTCTCTAATGGCCTCTCATAGAGGTGCATTGGTTTTGCTAATGCATTAAAGCACAGTCCACTCGTTTTGTCAATGTTACACTAACTAGTACTGTAATTCACCTCATCAGCCGTCAGCAAAAGAATCTGTAAGGCAGTGGCTCCAGTAAGAATGGAGAAGTCTGTGGCACAGGATAGCAGACAAATGAATAGTGCCAGCGCCAGCTACTCTATAAAACTGGGTGCAGACACCATAGAATATCTACTGCTGCAAGTCCTAAACGCGAAAAGAGAACATGGTGTGTTCACACTTTCTCCACGCTCGTTACATTTAGTGTACACAAAAACGACCCAACTGCAGCCTTGATCTTACATGAAATGCAGCTGTCCCTTCTGTAGCAAAAGCAAACAGCGCGAAATGTCAATGGGGACAACTTTATAGTGAAGGAGTGGCCTCTGGTCCGCTTACAAGGTCACAGCTCCAGTGAAGGAGCCACTGTGGATCTTGTAAACTTTTGCCCATTCCTAGATACATGTGTTTATACTTTCTCTAAGCATGTACTCTTGTAGTATATTATTGGACTGTGTGCTTTGCCATGCTGCAATTCAACTATAGAGTCAGTTTGGAAAGACAGGATGATAGTGTTGTTATTGTCAAACTGGGTTACGCAAGGTCTTCTCCATAAACACAGTGGCCTTTCATACCTGGTTGGTGAATGGGCTTGGCATTGTATGGAAACAGCTTTACAATGTGCGATAACAGGCTGTTATATCAACATTTCCTTGTTTGAACCGATAAGGATATTAGTGGGATGGATAGTCATACTGCAGAGTTTTCACTTATCTAAAACAATTTTTGTAAACAGTAGAGACAATACAAAGGAGCCTGAGTTGATCCGCAGCATATTGAAAAGTAGTTACCATTTATTATGTTGTCACATATAACTCTTATTAAAGGGCAGCTGCATGCCTTTGTTAATCATCCTTTTTACTCGTTTCTAACTTTCCAGTAAGTGTGACCTTTTCGAACAATCTACCTTTTGGCAAAAAGATAAAAAAAACTGTGCAATTGTGTTATGGGCACAAGCTTTCCTTCAATGAACTTGGAAGGGTTACTACTCCCACTGAAGATTCAGTTGAGATACATTTTTCTTGCAGGAAAAACAGGTTTGTAGACAGCCAATTACAACATATCGTCTGATTATGAGCGTCGTCTTCATAATGTTTGTAAGCATATAGCAAGATGTAATGACTCAAGTGGGTGAGTGAGTATTGGTGACTTACTAGTCTCGTATTGACTACAGGAAAGACCAGAGCCAGCAGTGCACCATTCAGCATGTGGACCTGAAGCCTGAGGAGACAATGAAAACAATATCCAAAATAGAAATACTTTATTATTTAATATACTTAGACAGGGGTAACCAACTGCATCTACAGTATGGCTGCTGTATGACGTTGTTATTCTAATTATGTTCAAAGAATTTTCCATAAGCTCCGTGACACAAATATGCAGAGATCGCTACAGAACACCAATATAGAAGCCTGATCATCTTTAATATGCTGCAGATTCATTGGGACAAATAATTGCGAAACAAAATTATTTAGCATTTGGCCAAAAAGTGAACTAATCAACAATATGATTCATGTCACTTAAAATTGTAATCGTGCAGCAAAGCAAAAAAAAAAAAAAAGATATTTGTCTCACTTAAAAGTAGTTGAGTTGTTAAAAGACGAGTAGTGTAAAATCCTTTCTTCCCTTGACTTCTCTAGAAGAAGTGTTGAGAGACGTGAAAAGATGCAAAAAAAAAAAAACAGGGACAAGTAAGTGTAGAAGTCAGGGCCCTGTGCCAACATTGGGCAAAATGAGCATAATTTGGTCTAAAGTTGGAACTTCACCCTGACTTTGGTGACGTTTAGAAATTGCGGTGAAATGTTCACAGCTTTGAAAGAACATTGCATGCAAGTTGAGAACATGTTCTACTGTGAGCAACCCAAAAAAAATTGCCCAATGATTTTTCAGTGGTCTCACAGCAACAGCGGAAGCAACCACTTGCACTTCACCAAGTAGCTATGCAGAAGATTTGAACCCAGCTGAAGGAGCAGTGGACAAGTGGGCACAAGCTCAATTGACGGCTAACACCTAAAGGAGTGGACTTGCTCCTCTCGTTCGTCACGGGACCTTTCACTACTGTCTTCAAAAGATTGCTGCATTGTTCTAGTCACTTTTCGGTAGGTTTGGCATAAAGGCCTGGCCTACGTCACTTCACTCATCCAACGAAGGAATAAAGTAACTAAAAGTTCAAACTCCAATCTTAAAAGCTGGCGCCAGGGTAAGAATGAACTGTGCGGCTTTGAGTTTGTTATTGCAGAACTGAACAGAGCATTGTGGTTATAGAAGAGTTCACCACATACACACTACACACGGCTACTCATATAACATTTGAGCTTCTAGTGCCTTGTCATACGGGTAGGGAGACAGAACAGCTCAGAACGATTATGGTGTCCTTTTATATGGATATTACACCCAAAGGGTGAGGCCTAAAAAGTGGAAAACAATAGCCCCTACACACATGCTTTGTTGAACATTGACACACTCTGAATCATCTAGGTCATTGCTTTGGAATAGAAGTGATACCCAAGCACTTTATAACCATATTTCAGTTGTGATAAAACAATGTGAGTGATGCATTTGATATTCTCAGTAGTACGGCAACGCCTACAGGGACTTTATTAAGAGGGCACTGCTGTTGTGTTCAGACTTCACAACAAACCACATCCCTAGTTGCGTGTTGTCCGTATCACCACAGTGGAATTCTACACTATAGTGTGTTGCCTGCTGTACTTCAACATATTTGGACTTCACGCCAACCAGTCAGTCCTAGGGAACGGCACCGGTTAAAAAACTCCACCATTGTGCGTAATAATTCTCGCATTATACAATGCATGAGCCTTTCTCTCTCACTGACTCACCAATCGTGTATCATGCTGGAAACACAAAGTCCTGTAAAGTCATCCAACAAACCCGAGATGACATGCTTGTCAAATATTTTATTATCTTTTAACAATGCAGATAGTTTATCAGGCGAGATTGAGGAGATGATAGCTAAACCAAGAGGGACTGTCGATTATAGCATGGATGTGATACAAATTCCAATCTTTTCCTTGCCTGTTAAACAAGACTGTCAAAAAAGGTACAGCTTTTGATAGGAGCCATGGCTATAGAGCAAAAAGCTAACAGTTAAAGCCTTTTAGCTACTATTAGACAACTTTGTCAGACGGATATAGGGGTACGGTTTAGCATCTCCCTGTAGGGAAAGGGAGTGGCAGTGACTTTTCTCCTATCCATTACTTTCCTCTCTCTGGCCTACGCCCGACCGCTTAAAGAGATTTGCCCGCTAATTCATTTAACATTGATATGGAGCAATCATGTCAGTCTCCAATCACAAACGTTATGTCTCCAACTGGCCAGGCTTCATTTCACATGGCTTGTCTGTGTTGCACACGATACCAACAGGTTATTCAACGCACAATAGCCCTGCAAAACATTTAAATAGTAAACTGTGACTCACTTCAGCAGCCAGAACAGTGAGCTGGTGGAATTCTGAGGTTTAGACATGGCAACGTACCATTTCAATGAGAAACTAATTAATATGACACCTCATATGGTTTGGACATGTCACACTGTCTCTATAGTGAGTATGTTTTCACAAAACAAGTCCAGCCAATAGCAGGGTTGGCCGATGTTTGATGACGGTAGTCACGGTAATGTGTGGCACATAGAAACTCACCTAAAGATGACCATTGCAGTTTTACATGGCGGACACGCTAGCAGGAAGATCTGAGAACAAACACACACGGGAAGTACAAATGTCAGCTCATTTTTGATTGAGCTTATACATTTTCTGTGCTGAGATGAGAAAATAGGTAATTACATCGTGTAACAATGGCCTTTGAGGCTTGCCACAGTTATTTTTGATCACCCTATAGAAAAAGCGTATTTTCCACATACTATTTGATTTTTTCAATACATTGGCCTTCCTTGGACCTAGCATTCTAGAAAATGAACTGCCATTAAAGGCTTATAAGTTTTGGTCGTTCCCATGAGCTCCAGCACAGGAAACCCCTCCTGAAATGAAATCTAATGGATGGTAGATGGTCACTGAAGGTGGTACAATGTTCTGAATTGATTTTCTTTTTTTCAATTCAAATGCACTACAGTCATTTTACTCATTATCTTCTCCCTAGTGGTTCCATTCAATTGAGATAAGTGTACAGTGCGTGGACTTTGCTGGCCTAGTGAAGTGGTATTGTGCTACAAAGCTATCAGGATTGGTGGGATGAATGCCTCCGGGGCCAATTGGTTTTATTGTTAACAAGAGAGCACAAACAAAGAGCAAAAAGAAACTGATACACTGGTGGGAAACATCTGTTATATGAAGCTAGTGTGAGCGATAGAACGACCAGCCTAATTAATGCCGGTGTGCAGAGAAGGAGCCGGAGCACCAAGAGGTCCCCTCCCGGCCTGTCAGCGTGAATAAAGATTCCACGTGAGACAAAGTGGAAGAGGATCTGGTTTGTGTTGTTATGTAATGGGATGATATTAGGACATCCCTCTCTCTCCCTTGCTATCTGAGGGTTGCAGAGCTGTGGGTTTTGCTTGCCATGGTTGCTGGTGATAAAACGCAAAGTCGTGTTACAAGAAACCACTCATATCAAGTAACATTTGAAGCTGTTCCTCCATTATCGTAAGGATTAGCAAAGGCTCAACACAGTCGAGAAATGTGCATGGTTCAGCCATGTTTGAACAAGTTTCATAAGAAAACAGAATTGGCCAACTTTAAGTTAAAACCAGATGTGAGGAATATACCGTGGTACAGAAAATCACAGAAATAGGCTATGATAAAATACTTGCCACAATCAAATTCTTGATATTTTACAGAACATGATGTAACATTTTTAATGTTTAATCTCCACTAACAGAAAACTTGACTATGTCCTAAGCGAGTTTTACGACTAAATGAAGAAGAAAAAAAGTATGGTCATCTATCTGCACATCAAACAGTTTTTTAATTCCTAATACAGTTGGAACTACAATGTTTCTAACTGACAGTGACAACATTTGATCAAACCTAAACCAAAACAATGAAAATCTAGAAAGCTTTGTACTGTCAGTGTCCATCGGATTTGTACCAAGTTGTAAATACAAACATATTTCGTGTTGTCACACCAGTGTGGTTTTTACCAACAAATTGGTACAAACAACATTTATGTGACTGCACATATTGTGGGGCTGTATAAATATTTTGATTTGGTGTTATATCAAAATCCATATTGTGTTATAGCTAGTATAGTGTTAAGAGGACAGCAAATATAAGCAATTCAGAATCACATTAGTAAAACATAAAATGAAATAAATTATTGACTACAAATACATTAAAAAGGTATTATGCCTAACATTAGAATACGATTGAGAGTGGTACAACACAACAAGAAGGTTGCCTTGGATACAGCTAGATGAATCTGTCCTTCCAGAGGGATTGAGCTCTTATTCCATAGAAAATGGCAATGTTATGCTGCCTTGGTTCAGAGGTTATGTTGAGGCCAAAACAAAATGGCATGATATGTTGTGGAAGGTGCCACTTAATAAAACCACAGGCAAGAAAAGTCAGTCTGCCATGACCAAATTAAATCAACAAAATAGAGAAGGGTTAATCAATCTTTTGAAATCTGGTTAGTTTGAGTAATCGTATATGTAATACACCTGTGAAATTCTTTCTCGTCATTTACAGCATGTGTGCGTTGGACTGTTGCTATGCTAATAAAGGCCATTGTGTCTGATGACAAAACAAGCTACAGGCTAATTAAAGGCATAAGAGGGAGAACATAGCTGTTACTGGTCCCCTGAAATCTAAAATTACAGGCATTCATTGGCCTGTAATTTTAGATTTCAGGGGACCAGTAACAGCTATGTTCTCCCTCTTATGCCTTTAATTAGCCTGTAGTCTTAATAAAATCAAATAGGATTAAATATTGTGTTGTGAAGGACAAATTATGAGACGACTGAAATGGGCTATTTCGGATTGATATCACTGGTTGTTGTCTCTTTTTGTCAATTTGTATCAATCTCAGTGACAATTCTTTTTTTGTAGATAGACTAATACAACATTTGATAAATTGCTCTCTCACATGACCAAAAATCACATAGATCATATTCTTAACAATATGTATAAGACATATTTCCAAATAGCATGTCATTTGCTTGTGGTGAAAACAGTGGGATACATTTAGTAAACAATGCTAGTCACTGAACACCCGGAACCCAAAGCTGCCACGCCCCTTAAAATGACTGTGATGGAGGACTGAACATGTCTTGCTATGGGCTATTACAGAACAAACACTAAATTCAAGTGCAGCAACATACAGTTAACAAAAAAATAAAATAATAATAATAATAAAAAAAAAATACAAATAAAATTGTGTTGTGAGGAGACACTGAGAGCTTAGTTAAGATGTTGTACCACTAAAGTTGGTTATGATTGGCTCACTAGGGTCATGACAAAGCTTTATATATATATTTTTTTTACTCTCAACTCTGTTCTAACCGATACTTCAAACGGAGCACTGAACCCACTTGGGCCACTTGATGAGTGCGTCTCCATTGTCAGATGTGGTGTGCCAAATGTGTCTGAATGGGTGGCAGCCAAGCAGTCCGTCAGCCTAAGCACTATGGAGATTACACGACGGAGTGTTGATATCTATCAGAGGCTTGTGTGGCAACGGAATGCTTTCAATAAGCAGTGAGAAAAAGTGTTGTCTTCTACTTTAGAATTTTAATCAAAACAACGTAGTGGTGAGTGGACACTCGATAAAGATTTAAGGAAGATATTCGTTTCAGATTCAGTCCAACTCCTTTTCACTTGACATTGTTGGACATACTATAAGGTGTTCAATGCAGAAAATTCTATTGCTGAGATTAAAGTGAGGGGAATTAATTTTCCACTTCCCCATTCCTTTACTATTTATTCAGTACTTTCCTGTTACTGGTTTCCTTCATAGGTACATTTGGCAAACGAGCAGATGCCTTTTTCACATCAGTTATATCTTTATTTTCCACGAAGGAACAGATAACATGAGTGTTCTTAATTTCCTGCCCCATGATGACACAAAAAAATTGGCATCTCACATTCTCACATCATTGAAAGCTTTGCAAACATGTAAATATTGGCAAAGCGCAAATAGAGGAAATGAGTGACAAGCATGGCAGAACAGTAATTCAAGGCTAACGTACTCTAAACAGCACATTACTTACCAGAAACAATGCATGACATTATAACATATAGGGGTAGTGAAAAACTTAAGGCTTATGGAGTCTCAAGTTTAGGGCTGGGCACCAGCAACAGTACTTGAGATGATGTTACTTAGTGGCTGGGACATATAGCAAATACAAAAATAGTCACTGAGCGTGGTAAAATTACAGCTTGACAGTCACTCTGAAAAGTGATTGTGTTTAGTCCCTTGATGGACCACAAGTATATTAGGATATTATTTTAACAGCTATGTAAATACCTACAAAAATAATGTGGATTGTGTAGCCTTAGAAGTGCAGGCAATCAAATTTAAAGGCAAGGGAAGACCCCTGCAGTGCTGTAACTGTAAAGCTTTTACTAGTTTTTCACTTTCGGTACACGCCAAAGTTATTGGCTGTCATTCAAAATGGAGTGGTACCCACACCCCAGTTAAGGTTGACTGAACAAACCTTTTTTTCCTCAGTAGGACAATTTACACAGTACACCTTCAAGCATTAATTCAAGAGGAGACTTAAGCATCTTCAAATAATTTAACGTTTGTTTCTTAATTTAAAAGAATGTTGTTTGTCATAACAGTAGAAATGATAGTAACTTGATTATTGCACAGACAGTAAATGCGCACCTCAACACAAAATATTAAGTAGACCCGATGCAGGTAACAATGTGTGCCATTCTTACCTGTACCATGGTCATAACATGACATGGATTCAGCAAGTATATCACCGTCTTCGTCGCAAACTTGAACCCAACTTCTACTCCAAAAGTCATGCATAAAGCCACCAACAACAGATTTTTGCCTAAGCTGTCTTCTTTTGTCCTTGTCCTGTCCTTTGCGATTTCTTTAAGTTCTTTGGAAACATTAATCTTCCTTAGCGCCAAGATAATCTCCACAACTGATATAAGAACAATAACAAGACTTTCGCTGATGCGCTGTTGGGGCGCGAGAAATGCTGCACATTCTGGACCCCCGTTGCCCTCAAACTTTGGGTCCACGCCGCCATAAACCCAGTCTAAAAGACTGTATATATTGTATCTAGACATATTCCTCTTCTCGTATTGGAAAAGGTACGAACAAGAAGACGGAATAAAAGACAGTACACTGACTTCTTGTCGAAACATCAACTGCAGGATTTCTTCTTACTGGTGATCCGTTTATGGCAGGGGTGGAAATTTCAACCACTGCTAATGTTACCGCCTCCCGACCAGAGTCCTACTTAACTAGCTGGCTTACTGGCTAATGTTAGCTAGGGTTTGACAGGATATGTATGACTTATGTTAGGCTAATAATAATAGACAACGGTGGTAACAGTAATAGTAGACATCTTAACCTTCAGACTAGAAAAAGTAGCTTAAGATAAATTACGTTACGAAGCGTTTGGGCAGTGAAGTGACCCAAACACAAACCGGCGTGATATATTTAAGGAATGTCTTTGGTTTGGAACAGGTAACGTTAGACAGATCTAGTCAATAGCTAGTTCGCTAGCTAACGTAACTACTGCCAGCAATGTGAGATAAACCACAAGAAGTAACCTAACGCAGGTTAGCTCATCTAACGCTAAATTATTACTGGATGAAGGTATCGTAACTAGCTCGAGTTAGGTAGCGTTAGCACCGTTATGTAGCAGCTAACGCTAACTGGCTTGTGCAATGTATCCACTTTAACGGTTGCCTTGAAATCATTTACAAAAAGCTATCAAATAGCAAGCGTAACTTAGCTGGCCAGCCAAATGCGAAAACACAAGACAACTCAGACAGTTTACTTTTCTGCACAGTGCCTTTCCAGACAGGGTCAGGAAGATATTTTGTAGAGCACATGCCCTATGAACTGGCTACTGTGGCTAACAAGGCTGCAGCGAAGCTATCCTCAATAAGGAAATACATTCCAATGACCAATTAGCTATTAAATATCACAATAAAAGTATGTGAAACAAATTTTAAAGAAATAACGTATATATTATTTATTGTAAAACCATGACCTTCACCCTACAACATTAGCTTGGTTGGTTGAGTCCTGTTTACATCATTTTATTTGCGCTTCTAACAAATTGCAATTACAGTGGACAGTTATGAAGACCATTAAATGCATAGGCACTAATGCCATGTACATTCTCCACATTCAAATATTGAAGCTAGTAAACACATTTTCTTTTGGCACCCAAGAGGAAAGTGCAATGAAAAAAAAAACTTAAGATGTTCACTGCTCCTGCAGAGTTGATGGTCAATGGGTGCATTCTGGAACTCTTCAAATCAATACATAGGATTGGTGTCATTTTTTATGGGGTCAAATAGACCTGAAAGAAAAATAAGTAGACTTTGTAGGTGTAACAGCTATAGTGTAGTTGTGCACGCTCTTCTATTATAAACCGATGCAAACGCCGAAAACGTCCACGTTGAACATTTTAAACTTTGACCCCCCCCCCCCCCATAATGGGGGAATGCAAGAGAGGGCATTCAGAACAAAGGAACTGTTGTGGACCTGCAGTTCTCACATTGACAGTATATTAGCTCTCATCGGTATTTTTATTTTGAAGGACAAAATTATAGTTTTAAAAATTCCAAGATAAACCGGAAATGCAATTGAGGCTATGTTCACGAACGTAGCTGAATCTGGCAACGCCACGGCATTCTTCTCCAAGCAACACAAGACTGTGGTGTGCCACGCCTTTTTTTACAGGAGCGTTTTTGGTGCTTCAATTCCACAAATTCCAATTGAAAAGAGTGAACTGCACGCAACAGATACTAAGAAATACGATATATATATATATATATATATATATATATATATATAGAGAGAGAGAGAGAGAGAGAGAGAGAGAGAGATGGATATAGATAGACAGATAGATATAGCCTAAAAATAGGCTATATATAGCTACGTTTTTATTTATTTTTAAATAAAATATATTATTCTGAATGTTTTCTAGGTTACAAGACTACACTTTTTGTTAATTAGTATGTTTGTATTTTATCTTATAAAATAGGTCCCCATTTGGTGTCCGTCATGTATAAATGTATACAGACATGTGTTGATGTAATATATTTGAATTATTGTGCTGTCTTGGTCATTGATGTCAATTGTAACATAACATAGGCTACAACATATTAACATAGGCCTATTTCGCTATAAGGAAACCCTTGCTTGCTTATCCACACAAGATGCAAACACGCCCTCTAGTGATCTTAATTTATAAGAACATGTCACAATCTTTGTCATTATGAAAACAATAGAAAAATAAGCATTTACCGTTTTGGTAGATGCACCACGGGTAGATAGAGACTATGATAAAGACAGCAACATTTAACTGACTTGAGCTTGAAGGGAAGCAGGACAATGAACAACATTAATAAGTGTCGTGAATCGTGACAGACATCATGAATTCACCAGAAAAAAATAAGGATATTTTCAATTCCTGGGGAGGGAGGGGTAAACTACATATCAAAAAAACTATATTTCTATTCTGCTAAGGCTTGTGATTCCCCAAACATTTTATTCATATTTATTCCTCTGACTAGTTGACATGATCATTTCATCCATGTAATGGAACCATCACATGCCTTGAATAAAACTGCTCAGCCCCAGATCCTCAGCTTTTGTGTTTGTGAAATTGTGCTGCCTAGAACTCAGACCGCTTTGCCTAATCTCCAAGCTTTTCTTTGGCATGTGCCATAAGGAAAATGTGGGTGATGAGAAGGCAATGATGAATGTGTAAAACTCATCCCTTAAAATATGAAGTTTATGCTTAACGGGGGAAACTGTTGTTATATGACACAACAGGAATAACTACACGGATTCTATACACACATTGTGTGTGTGTGTGTGTGTGTGTGTGTGTGTGTGAGCCACAAAGGTCTAATCATGATGAACAGTTTACCATAAACTATACGTCTTTGGTAGACCCCCAGAGGGATTTTAAAGTAAAAGTTGTGTTCATAGCCACTGCTCCAATTTGTATTGCCACTAAAAGGTTCAGTCGTTTCTAAAAGCCTCAACAAACCATTACAGAACAAATATTTTTTGTAGTTTTCTGCAACTGAGGAAGTTTCATTCTAAAATTCTTAGAAATGGCTAAGAATCTGCTGAAGCAGGAAGGATGTGGAGCAATAGCACACAGAGGCACTACATGAGAGGATCAGGAGAGACTTATCCACTTAAATGTTTCAGGTATAGACGATTCAATTGTAAAATTAGTATTGGCTATAATCACAGTTTTCTTGGTGAAATAATGTTTCATGTTATGATCTGTTTGACTGAAAAACATGCATGCTGTGATAAATGCAAGTGCATTTTAGCTTAGTTTTAGCAGTTTGCTACATGAATTGATAAGCAAGCAAAATTATTGAGAAATGTATAGTTTTTTTCTTCTAAATGTTCACGATGGGATAAGGGTAGTTTTGTTATTAACAGTAAAGCACGAATCAATTACTCTTTGATCTGCAGGTGCTGGTGCCTCAAGCTGGAACTGTTGCTGGTTACTCATACTCAACGTACTTGCAATAGTATTGTATCAGATGAGATCAAGCATTTATATCTGGAATTGAACGGGTCGAACAATCAGGTGTCTGTAGCTCACCTAGTACTCAGTGTATAGTCTGTGTGATCAAAATACAGCTACATCTGACTACTGGGTCAGCAATGTCATCATAAACTGCGAGTTACCTTAATCATACACCTAATGAAGATGTACACACATAGTTAATGCTTTTTGGTAAAGGTGACACATGCAATTGTAAACTTGTCCTCAACAATTTACCTACGAGTTAACATTGCATTTAAATTATCAGTAGGCCTATTTGTATCACTACATGGTATTAATACATTTTCTGGTTAAAATCAGTTGTTGCAATTTGATAAATAATGATGTGCTTGAAAATGGGAAATAAAGTTGAAGAAATGTAAATAGACTATATTGTCCTCAGCCTGCTGTTTTAGTTCTATTGTCCCTTTGGCTTAAAAGAAATGCCGCATTTGGAATGAGCTTTGATGGGTATATGGTAGGCTCTCTTCTAGTAGGAAATGATTGTCTGTCAAGGTATAAAACGGTACTTGAGGCAGGAAACACAGTACCCACCAAGACAAGAAGGAATACATCTGAGAGGAATTGTAGACGACCTCGGACTACATGATACGTAAGCTAGGGGTTATTTTGTGCTTGAACTAGGCCTACTTAGCCCTAGCAAAGTGTCAGGGCATATGACTGAAACTGTACAGATCTCAGATGGCAGATAGTACAGACCATTTTGCCTAAGGAAACTCATGCAATGGAAAAATGGTGAGTTTGTAGCACGTGCCCAAAGTTGAATGGCCCTCACAATCCCATTCCAAGGTTTGACAGTGTATGTGGAACTCAAGACAATTATTTGTGGCCATACAACGTAATTTGTTTGTCCAGAACGTTAGTCTGACTTCTCTTCTCTCATGGAATGAGAGGCTCACCGTCGAGGACTTTGATTTGATCATGTAAATCAGAGGGGAAAGTCTGCCCTCTAAAGGATCTCTAACACAAACTACAGCTGTTGATTGTGACGTTAGAGTGGGCTGAGCATTTCTGTCCGGGATGAAACAGACTTAAGACTAAATATGGCTGAGAAGAAAGGTGAGATATAGTCTATTTTGAATATCTGTTCACAGCATATTAATGGTACAACTTTATTTTCCAGTCATCTTGGTAATATGATACACTATTGAATGCTTTACAATGCAAGTGTGTTTTATTATCAATGACCACTGAAGTCCTGTCCTTCAACAAAATGCTAACTCTGCTAACCCTTCCACGCAGAAAAAGAAACTTGGGAGTCATTACCGAGCTGTGGTCCCAGACTGATATTTTCCACATCGCTGGCCAGATTTGTTTATCCCATTCGTCCTTGGTCTAGAATTTCAGAGCTTAATTTTGTTTTGTCGCGTATGAATAGAAGATCGAGGGATTATTAATTCGATGAAACAACTCCTGATTTTTGCTTTAAGAAAACGTATTCTTGTTCTTGCGACCCGAACAAGCGAGGCACACTATAGACTTTTATATTTTATTTAGTTAAGTAGGCTAACATATTTGTGCAGAAATTGGCATAATGTTATACAGCCACACTTCACTGAAACACCCGGGTTAGATGAGGCCGCAACCCTTTCTGTACAAACATGAACTAATTTCTTAATGCGCAATATCCCACATTGGATGTAAGCATTAATGCGTAAAGTTGTAGCGTAAGCCCAATAAGTGCCAGAATCTAAAGCTACACATTTTTTGATTGTATTGTAAACTGCAAAACAAAACACGTGGACCTGAATTTCTAGGGGCCTAGGGCTAGGCTACAGATAGAGGTTTCTCTAGTATATTGACTAAATGCATTTCTGTAGCTCTTGGCTTAGGACTGTCAATCGTATATCACTTGCAATAAGCCACTATTATTTAGATCAGGTTGGCAAAATCATAGTTGATATCCAGACTTTGTTAATCTGATGATGACTATCTTGCCTGTGCTATTTTAGACCTCTAATAGGCATCTGAAGCTGTGAAGGTCGGGGGGGATTTGTGAGATAAGGAACAACATAACATTTTAAGACTCCATCAGTACTGACTGAATTGTTTTGTGAATTAGAGAAAGATGTTGACACAATACATTCATATTTGATGTTCAATTCCTACAAATGAAGTCTGCAGTAACTTATAAAATCCAGAAGACTATATATGATATTTTTTTATTTATTCCAGATGAAACATTTGATGTCATGGACCTGGCAGAGTATGCCAAAAAGCAACGGTGGTGGAACAGAGTCTTTGGGAAAAACAACTCTGGACCTATAGCAGAAAAGTATTCCGTTGCAACACAACTTGCCATTGGTGGAGTCACTGGATGGTAAGTCAAATCAACAAGATCTAAGCATTCAAAAACAGCATGGAATTTTTGTGAATCAGTAAAACTGCTGACTTTGCCCTCTCATCATTTGCATTTGTAATAGCTCTTGCCCCAAACAGTGTAAAATGTGAAGTTTCTCTACATGCCGGCGTTTCAATCCTACAGACAAACTGTACAGAGAGAATTTCCAAAAACAAGGACAGGGATTTGACAGCGTTTCCCCCCCCCCCACCCCCCACCCCCCCCTTCCAGGTGTGCAGGTTTTTTGTTCCAGAAAGTTGGAAAATTGGCAGCCTCCGCTGTAGGGGGAGGATTCTTTTTGCTACAGGTAATTCTTGATATTTCCATCTTCTTATGGGATACATCTACTTTAAGTTGCAATGATGATAAATAAACAAGCTAATTAACCCAAAATCTTTAGTAACTTAACAAAACATAACTTTACCAAATGGCTTTAGTAGTTTTGAGCAATATTTGATTACCCTTACATCTTGATAAGTATTCAGAGCACAACATTTTAAGTAAGCCTAAATAAAGGTGACATGCATGTTATATAATATAATGCAGCAGGGTCTTACTGACCTACTCGTTGTTATTGCATCTGTTCTAGATTGCTAATCATACAGGGTACATAAAGGTGGACTGGAAAAGAGTGGAGCATGATGTTAACAAAGCAAAGAAGCAACTGAAGCTCAACACAGAGAAACCCACGAAGGAAGTTCGAACTAAAGTTGATGAGGTGAAGTGTTTATCTTTTATATATATATATATATATATATATATATATATACACAGTGGGGCCAAAAAGTATTTAGTCAGCCACTGATTGTGCAAGTTCTCCTACTTAGAAAGATGAGAGAGGTCTGTCATTTTCATCATAGGTACACTTCAACTATGAGAGACAAAAATGAGAAAAAAAATCCAGGAAATCACATTGTAGGATTTTTTAAGAATTTATTTGTAAATTATGGTGGAAAATAAGTATTTGGTCACCCACAAACAAGCAAGATTTCTGGCTCTCACAGACCTGTAACTTCTTCTTTAAGAAGCTCTTCTGTCCTCCGCTCGTTACCTGTATTAATGGAACCTGTTTGACCTCGTCATCTGTATAAAAGACACCTGTCCACAGCCTCAAACAGTCAGACTCCAAACTTAACCATGGCCAAGACCAAAGAGCTGTCGAAGGACACCAGGAAGAAAATTGTAGACCTGCACCAGGCTGGGAAGAGTGAATCTGCAATAGGCAAGCAGGTTGGTGTGAATAGATCAACTGTGGGAGCAATTGTAAGAAAATGGAAGACATACAAAATCATTGATAATCTCCCTCGATCTGGGGCCCCACGCAAGATCTCATCCCGTGGGGTCAAAATGATCATGAGAACAGTGAGCAAAAATCCCAGAACTACACGGAGGGACCTGATGAATGACCTGCAGAGAGCTGGGACCAAAGTAACAAAGGCTACCATCAGTAACACACTACGCCGAGAGGGACTCAAATCCTGCAGTGCCAGGCGTGTCCCCCTGCTTAAGCCAGTACATGTCCAGGCCCGTCTGAAGTTTGCCAGAGAGCATATGGATGATCCAGAAGAGGATTAGGAGAATATCATGTGGTCAGATGAAACCAAAATAGAACTTTTTGGTAAAAACTCAAGTCGTCGTGTTTGGAGGAAGAAGAATGCTGAGTTGCATCCCAAGAACACCATACCTACTGTGAAGCATGGGGGTGGAAACATCATGCTTTGGGGCTGTTTTACTGCAAAGGGGACAGGACGACTGATCCGTGTTAAGGGAAGAATGAACGGGGCCATGTATCGTGAGATTTTAAGCCAAAACCTCCTTCCGTCAGTGAGAGCATTGAAGATGGAACGTGGCTGGGTCTTCCAGCATGACAATGATCCCAAACACACCGCTCGGGCAACGAAGGAGTGGCTCCGTAAAAAGCATTTCAAGGTCCTGGAGTGGCCTAGCCAGTCTCCAGACCGCAACCCCATAGAACATTTGTGGAGGGAGTTGAAAGTCCGTGTTGCCCAGCGACAGCCCCAAAACATGACTGCTCTAGAGGAGATCTGCATGGAGGAATGGGCCAAAATACCAGCTACAGTGTGTGCAAACCTGGTGAAGACTTACAGGAAACGTTTGACCTCTGTCATTGCCAACAAAGGTTATGTTACAAAGTATTGAGTTGAACTTTTGTTATTGACCAAATACTTATTTTCCACCATCATTTACAAATAAATTCTTTAAAAATCCTACAATGTGATTTCCTGGATTTTTTTTCTCATTTTTGTCTCTCATAGTTGAAGTGTACCTATGATGAAAATGACAGACCTCTCTCATCTTTCTAAGTTGGAGAACTTGCACAATCAGTGGCTGACTAAATACTTTTTGGCCCCACTGTGTGTGTGTGTGTATATATATATATATATATATATATATATATATATATATATATATATATATATATATTTTTTTTTTTTTTTTTTTAATATCCCTATTTATTATGTATTACGTCTTTTTCAGATAGAAAAAAAGAAATGTACAATAGATGTTTAAATAATTTTGTTTGTGTTTTTATTTCCCCAGGTGCATACATTTGTGAAAAAGAACATTGTTCTTACTGGAGGTTTTGCTGGGGGATTTTTGCTTGGCCTTGCATCATAGTAACATTTTGGCTGCATGTAATATGATTCACTTACATCTGGGCATAAAGCTCAACTTAATAGAATATTGCTAAATCACATATAAAGCTATATCTTATTGCTGTGGTGGCTTAGTCTAAGCTAATATTAATGTATTTCTTTGAAAATCCAACCAAAACAAAATGACATTGTATGTTTGAGGCTTTTTTGCATGGCCTATGCATATATGGCAAAAACGTTCTATGTACTTGATTTTTATCTATTTTCCTATGAATTATTTTGGTATGAAGTTGAGAAGATTTTTTTTTTCTCACATTCAATCTGGACAAATACATGAACTTATAGATATAACTGCAGCTGAACCTTTTATCTAAGCTTTAAATTCAATTAAGTGTTGGTTTTGCTGCAGCTATATATTTTTGTATGGAGTAAGTTGTGAATGTTACAAAGACAATCCTATTGTAAGCATCTCCAGGTAATGATTAATTTACCCAGTCTTGACTTGACTCTTAGAGAATATGCACATTGTTTATGTTAATGCTAGATTCTCTACTATTCATGCTTGGTTCTGCACTATTCAGCTGTTATTGGCTACTGGCTTGGAAAAGGCCATGGCACACCAATTAAAAGGGGACATATTTGGAATGTTACTTAAGCCAAATTATAGCATTGATGAGGTCATTTAGGTCCAACTTACAACTATACCATCTAAAAATATGAAATTAAGGACGTCTCAATAATGTGTTATTATTTATCTAAAGGTTTTTTGGTTTTGTATGCATCCCTGCTGTTGTAGCCAATACAGTCTTCAGTTATTTTCGCTGTCACAGTGGATTTTATTAAATGTTAATAGTTGTGGGAATCTACATGACATCATTTTTGAGAATATTTATTTACAATATTTATTTACAATATACAGCTTTCCATGTTATTTAAGTAATAGAGTTAGGGTTGCTCTTACACAAAATTCTCAAGCACAATCGAATATTGTTTAATCAATATCAAGACCCAGCTATGGCTGTTGCTTCTCTCTGACTTGTTCTTTGAAACCTGAGCAGCAGATGGAATTTTCACCGTGTGTCTCACAGCATCGAAGCATCTCCCGGATCACATCCTTACATCTACTTTCTATGTATTTGTTGGCTGTAAGAGAAAAACGGTATCAAATGTCAAACATGAGCAGCTAAAAAGTGTTCAGTTAGTCCTTCTACTAGCAAAGCATCCAGCGCACAATTTATCTATAGCATGCTGATAGCCTAATGTTGTCAAGCACGTCTTTGTGTCCTTGATTTGGAGGGAACATTCATAAGCCTGTCAATAGCTGTAGGCATATAGTACCAATTGATACTATGTTCCACGACAATCGTTGTTTGACAACACTCAGCGACATTCAGGGCTACTCTCAAGTTCCGATCTTAATATTTTGCGCTATTTATATCACAGGTCTGTCAAACCACTATTTAGGGTACCTTGTAAACACGTTTGAATTGCGCAGGCCTGCCTCTGACAAGGATCTTTCTGAGACATGTCTGTAAAACAAACACGAAACACAGTAAACACTACTATATATATATTTTAAACAGGCAAAACGGGTCTTCTATGGAAGTCAATTGGCAGTGGTAAAGAGTTAATAAGTTAACGAGAGTAACCCTACCTTGTGTTTTGTATGCGACCTCTGAGTTGCAACACGGAATGTTGTCAGGCAACCCACCTTTTACACGGAAGTAAAGTACAGAGACAACCTAAATCTGTCTAACTCCTCAGGGGGACTTTTATATCAAAACATTATGGCAGTTATTGCAGTTCACCTCGAATCAGATGCCTTTTTGGTGTGCATGAATCATGCATTAAGCACAGAGAAGGAAGAAGTAATGGGACTTTGTATTGGGGAGGTAACGTAAACGGATGTAAACAACGTCTAGCTTGAATGAGAAACTATTAACGTTGCTGGCTAACGTTAGCTAGTTTTTGGTCATTAAATGTATAGTTGACCATATTGTATTAATTTATTGTATACCATTGTTATAATTTGCACAGGTGGATACAAATCGAATTGTACACATTCACTCTGTGATTATTCTTCGGCGGTCTGACAAGAGAAAAGATCGAGTGGAAATATCACCTGAGCAGCTCTCAGCAGCATCCACTGAGGCAGAGATATCCTTTTCAGGCTGGTCTTTATGAAACACGCATGCTTAAAAATAAACGTAGTAAACTAGCCCTGTAAGAGATTTGATTTAATTCTGAATATCAAGAATTTGAATTGAGTTTCACATCGAATGTAACAATAATGACTCTTGTTGCATGTCAGTTACAGCACCCCTTCCCACCCATCGTTTTTTCCTGAATTAGAGTCACAGGTTAGCTGAAATGACAGGAAGGCCTATGCGAGTGGTGGGTTGGTACCATTCACACCCTCACATAACCGTGTGGCCATCTCATGTTGGTAAGCAGCACCAAAGTAGAGTATATCTATAGTGTTGGATATATGCTGCTGGTGTTAAATCTTCAATTATGTTCATAGAAAGTGTCTTAATTTAAAAAAATCTTCCACAGATGTGAGGACGCAGGCGATGTACCAAATGATGGATCAGGGCTTTGTGGGACTGATATTTTCATGTTTCATTGAAGATAAGAACACTAAAGTACGGTTTGACCAAAATATGGCATACAAATTAATAGTATCTGAAGGTTGTTAAGAACCTATAATTTATTATGAAACACTGAATTACCTTTGATTTAACTATACACCACCCCACCCTTCCCCTGCTGTCTTTAAATTCAATGAAATCTTTTGTAACCTTTGCTTCAGACTGGCCGCATACTATACACCTGCTTCCAGTCCGTACAGGCTCAAAAAGGCTCAGAGTATGTATTAACTTTCTTACATCACCATAAATAACAATTACTATAAGTATAGAAAATTCAACTTTGGATATTGGTTTTGTTTGACCTGTCAAACATATTCCTGTCCTGCTACTTCCATACTTTTTTTCCCCAGAAACCCTCGCTCATCTGTATCAAAGGTGAATCATTCTTAATCTGTTGCTACAGGTATGAGAGGATCGAAATTCCAATCCATGTGATTCCACAAGAAGCCATTGGGAAAGTCTGCCTAGAATCAGCCGTAGAACTCCCCCGAATCCTTTGCCAGGAAGAGCAGGACACCTACAGAAAGATCCATAGGTAGGCTGCTGCACTTGATTGAATGAGACGCTATTTTCAATTTGTATTTATTTCAAAATGGTGCCACTACACTCACTTTTTAAATCTCTGCATGCTAGCTGTGTTGTTTATAGTGCCGGCTTGTGTATTTTGACAGCCACACATTTTTATTGAAGTGACTATGTTTTCCAGCACATTCAGTAAAAACAAGAAAAGTGACTGAGGTTAAAATCAAAGAATGTTGCCTTTTATGTTTCCAAACCTTTTCTAGTTATTAATTATTGATCAATCTTTCAAGGCACCATGACGATGTTTCTGCCCCACTCATGGGGAACTGTTCTGAATGGATTTGATTGTGGATATTAAAAATGACATCAATTCTTACACTGTTTATTGATATAGGTGTGCTAGATTACAGAGAACAAAACTCAATTCTTACTGTGCAAATCAGTAGTGTATGATTGCCCAGGGCAATACAAACAGATGCAACTGATGCTAATCTCCCAATTTCACATATAAATAAGCTGTTACAGAGATCAAAGTTATACCAAACAACTTGTAGATTGATTTTGATTTAGATATAAAGATCTAAATAAATTGTCAAAATCCACCCACAAACCCCACTCCTCATCTACACAATCACTATACCATATCATTTATCTCTGTTTGTGAAATTGTCGAAGTAGATATGTTCTATATATCTATTGGAAGTAATGTAAAGATCACTGAGTAATTTAAGTTGTCTATCTTTTGTCTCATTTAAAGCACAGCAGTACCATTTGTCAAGTGTTCACTAGAATCTCAAGCAGAATACACAAAACACCTAAAGCAACCACCCAAGTGCCATCATGTGGTCAGAAAGGGTACTGTTGCATACAATGTACTGTAGAAGAAACTAGAACAATCAGATGGTTTATGCTATAGTTGGTTAAGTTGAAATTACCTTGCAAATACAATCATCAGTTGTAGGCATTCTTTACCTTGGAGTTTTCTTGGAGTTTTCTGACAGAATTAAATCAGTTGTATATGTTTATTTTATATCTCTTTACATAGCTTGACCCATCTGGATCCAATCACCAAAATACACAACGGCTCAGGTATCAATGCATTTGTTTGTTGCCATTATGATGTTGGTCATCTATACAAAAAACATTTGAGTAATGCTTTGGATCAATGCCCGGTTCAATGAGGAAATAAGTGTTTCTGAAGCTGTCAATAAATGTGACATGTGCTTTGCTTTTGACTTTTGAATTTTAAGCTTATAAACAAAACAATAAAAACATGTTGGAGGGCACTTTCACTTTACACCAACAACAAGGAAGACCAGTCTGCTCTACTGAATTATTCTACTGAGCTTTACAGCCTTAACCTCTCTGTGTTTTCTCTCCAGTGTTCACTAAGAACCTGTGCAGTCAGATGTCTGCAGTGAGCGGCCCTCTGCTGCAGTGGTTGGAGGACCGACTGGAGCAGAACAAGCAGAGCATTGTGGAGTTGCAGCAGGAGAAGGAGAGGCTAACACTGGAGCTGGCTTCCATGTGAGGAAGAGAGAAAGAGACTCGAGCGTCACTCACCAAGGACGACAAGTGACAAAGGGAATGTCCCAGTGACCTATTATTGCTGTCTGTGCTCAGGCCACGGCACACCGAGAACTCTCTTTTCTTTGGCAAGGCTGTATCAGCCCACAGAATGCCTTTTTACTTTGTTCACTGGCTTACTGGTCCTCTGGCACTGAAAAGTACACGGGATGCCTAACCATGCGTTTGAGTTCAATTGTAAATGTTTCGAGCATTATGGAATGGTTTGTAAATATAGATTATGTGGTCAGCTGTTGTGGAAGGTTTATCAGTAAGTAGGCTAGCTAATTGGGTCGTTGAAGTTGTTTGCCTGCTAAATGGCAAGGTGGTTAAGGTCCTATTCTGGGTGGCTGGGTGGTGAGGGAGTATATTTGCGATGTTCATTGTTGATAATGGGCCGAAATAATTGCCATGCCTCTCATGTGAGTTCCTCTTGTCTTTTTAAGCCAGTAATACTGGGATGCCTTCCCATGTGTTGGTGGGATGGCTGAGGGATTTGTTTGTTCTATCCGTCCCATTTCCTGCTCTACCATTAGTCATCCTCACTGTCAGACAGCAGTCATCTAGATACACCTCACGCTAGGACACAAACGTCTGTTACCATTTGTATAGGCAGAATGATTGCCCTGACACAAAAAGCCCCACAAATGGTTGAGGTTCTTCTCAGATTCAATCCTTGATAGTACAGTAACTGTTTATAATATCTTAAAGTTGAAGTTCTTCTTTGAACCATTAAAATGAAGCTTAATGTTTAGGCTGTAGGTTTCACGACCCCTAACAGGGTGTAGGTTTAATCTCTAGAAACACAACACAAGTGCATAGGGATCAATGGAAACGAATGCAGAGAAATACTTACAACCCCTATCTGTTTTGCAGAGGGTTGCCATAGAGATGGCTGTTCTCCTCTGTGCCTGAGTGGTTTTGTGTTGTGGCTGAGTCACAGCACTGCTGCTCTCATGACAGGCCCGGAGAAAGAAAGCAATTTCCTGAGAGGCAGATCTTCATTATGGTCCGATTGAGTGATACCTCACAATGCTGAAGTTGCTTGTTGTAAGGTGAAAGAGTATAAATGCATGGTTTGTTCAAAGTGACAGGACCATTGTCAATGTATGATAAAGTATGTTTTGTATTGGAAATAAAGATACATCACACGTTTTTTTCTTTTTTTCAAACCTTTACAAATAGCCTGTAAATTCATCTTTCTTAAGTATATATAGACTTTACAGTTAATTGTAGGCTAATAGCATTGCCTCCTTTCTACATCAGGTTGAAAATCTGGGATCAGAATATTTACAGTTAGAGCACATACATTTAGAGTGACAGAATCCTCCACTTAGAAAACCCATTGTTCTCCCAAGAGAGAATAAATAGCTTTGGAGGGGAAATGGACATTAGGGTATAATGAGGCCTTTGAGAATATGGTTGGTTATTTCCTTTTCTCTAATCTCTTAATTGTCATCAACCATGCAATCCCCCTTACTTCATGAATCATTCATCATCAGGTCTCTGTGGACAGCTTTGGCAGATGTGTGAGGGCATTGCCTCCATCCCTCACTCTGTGGATCAGGCCCTCTCCCGTATACGGATGAAACTCATGATTCTCGGGAAACCGAGGTTGGGTGACAGGTTGATTACTTTAAACTGCTGACTGGGAACTGCGTCTGCACGACGGCTGCCTGCTGTAATTCATGGTGACTTGCCACAGCCAGTCCAAGGTTATAGAACAGTTATATATTGTTCCAGGAGATAAATAGTGAAAGTCATTCCCTTTTCATTCTCCCAGATGCCACTGAAAAATGTTTCTGAACAGTTATGCTTCAGATGTCATATATGGACAACAAAACAACTAACAACCCAGAATGATTGCAACTATCATTTCTCAGCTCAAACGAGATTTCAAAAGTGTAGATACTTCCTCAATCCTTCCTGGACGACCTTTAAAGGACATTGATAGACTCATAGGACATTGGTATTTTGATAGGACATAGAGATGTTTGTTGCATTTTTTGTTGTTTTGATTTTTCATTTAGAAAACTCACTTCTGAGATAATTTCAGATTTACAGGGAACATGTTAAATGGACATTCACCCCCTAAAACCCAAATTAGGCAGTTTTAAGGTGGGGAGGGCTAATGGGCAAACCTTTGTGATGCGCTAGTTTGCTTGAATATGTTTACAGTATACTTCTCATTGATGTCAGCAATGAAAACCACCACCACCACCACCACCACCATCATCATCATTACCATTACCATCATTGTCGTCATGATTACCAACATCAACACTATACAATTATTTTAAACGATGCACAGCCATGTGTTATTTCTGTCACAAGAGGGCACTATAAGCTTGCTTGACAAAACGCTATTACATTTACAGCATTGGTTGTTTGGGAGATGCATCTCATTTTGACCATCTATAATAAAACATTTTTACAGCATATTGTTTTGATAGTAGCAATTGAGTTGCTTACTTGCTTATAATATTTAAATCATACCAGTGTCTGTCTCTATAGCGTGCATGATTCTGGTCATCTCTTTGAACTGAAACAAGTTATAGAACTCATGTTTACTAGTGCTATTGTAATTATAAAAAGTTGCATACATTTTATTACACATTTCATAAATCATAAACCTTCACTGAGGAAACGATACGGATTTTAAAATGGGGTGTCACATGTTTACGATGCACCAGACAATTGCCCAACATATGATCATTACATGACCCCTCCATCCGTTTTCTGATTAGTACTAACTAGCCGTATGAAAGAGTGCGAGGCTTCTTGGTTTCCGCTAAAACCACACTGACGCGAAAGACTAGAAAGAGTGTGTTCTCCACCACCATCAGAGTGTGTTCTCTCCCATCATTTCTGTGTTTATTACTTCTGGTAGATGGGCACCTTTTATTGAGTGTGAAGATAGGGCCAGATTGAAAAAAAAGTCCTCTCGACTATAAATCAGGCAGTGCGGCGAGGGCCGGATCGGGGAACAGGCAAGGGGTTCGGTGGCCTGCACATGATGGGACACAGCATGGAGGCAAAGGGTTCCTGGCAGAAAAGACATCTCCAGTGGATGGGATCAGGACTTGATGAACAATCACGTCTTACGTAGTGACAGTGTTTATCAATTACCACGTTGGAAATAGTCAGAGGTTAACTGCACACTCTGTCCAGCTTGCCCAGCGGACAGAATGAGAGCAAATTGTTCCATCCTCATGCCTAAAAACACTGCAAGTATGAAATTTCCAGAATGGAGGATTTTTTGAAATTTTGCTTTTCTGTAGTGGTTAAATCCCGCTTGGGAGTTGGATGTCTAGACAATGTTGCTATATTAAGCTGAAAGTCAGTGTCCTTGTTAGCTATCTTCCCCACTCTGTGTTTCTCATGCGTTCATTTATATAGGTCAGTTAGCCATCTCTAGTGTCCCCCTCCCCTGAGATGAAATAGAATGTGTCTGTGCTGCCACAGTCACCTCCAGGCTGCATTGCAGTGTCCGTCGCTAACCACCCCTTGGAGCTGTTTTAGACTATACTACAGTGTAATATATATATATATATATATATATATATATATATATATATGTATATATATATATATATATATATATATATATATATATATTCTAAAGTGTACATACTGTACACCAAGAGATTTTGTAGACATAGTGTGCATAATTTCCGATATCTGTGTTTAATCTGTTATACACACAAAGACACACACACACCCACACACAGCAATATATTCATTCTTGCACATGTACGTATGTACAGATACACACACAGTAACACTAATTTTTATCCACTGAGACAATGTTTCTTTTAAAGCCCTTCAATCCAAAATGTCACTTCACTTAACGCACAGAGACTAAAGAAGAGCTCAAAATAATAACAAACAACCAAAATTCAGATCCAGAAAATATGATACAATGACAATGACTACAACCCTAGAGGCACCAAAACCTTCAAATCAACATACTTAGACAGGGTTTATAATAAACATTTGCCTTCTGGACAGGTTTTAAAATGATAATATGAGACCAGAGCATCCGGGATTCAGCTGGATAGCTGTTGGGTAATCACATTTGTCTTTAGTGTTGTTCATGTTTGGAGAAATTATCTTTAATTAGAATATTTATCATGGCATTGACCCAATTTCGTGTGAGGAGTTTGACTTTATTTGCGTGGTTTGACCTCTTGACTGGACCAGTTTCTCTGGATAGTGTTTGACCGTTTGAACCACCATTTCACCAACTCCCCTACCCTTAGAACTTTCATCTTTCAAAGCATTGCCTGTTTTGTGGATATGAACCTATAAGGTTGGAGGGTATTTATGTTTTGGATTTTGTCAGAGATTTATTAATCCATTACAAGTATGCTTCTCTGCCCTGCGTTTCGGATCGGTAGCAGTTTGTTGCTTACCCTGAGCAATCAGCGGCAGTGTCGACTTTTCCATTTTTATTTACTTATTTCCATTTGATAACACCCTGCTGATGTCATAAATCAGATCACACATGAAAATAAAAATAAGATGAATGTGGCTTTTACGGCCAAGCGCAGTGGTTGTAAAGGTGAGGAAAGAGTTGAAACGAATTTGAAAATGTGATTGCATTTCCCAGCTTGGAACATAACCACACTGATAGGACACTTACTCCGAGAGGCTGTCAAGCTATGGATTTGTTTTATAAAAAAAAAACATGGATTGCTTATCGCAAACTCATTTAAATCTGATTGTCTATGTTTCCTTTTCTAATTGGAAGTTGCTATCTGTCTTGAAAGTCCTTCCTCAGCCATGCTCCCTGCTGTTACACTGACAGGCAGACCGTGGTCTTTTCTGTAATTGCATTTTGGAGTAAAATGTGTTACAAAAGTTCAGTTTCTTAAATACCTGCAGGCTTAGGCTTACTTAGGCTTAAGATGCATCAGCATGAACTCGCAACATTGAAATAATACACCAGCCAATACACCAACCTTTGGCCTAGGTTTTCTCACTCTGCATATAGTTGGACAAACTTCCTGGGTTTATTTGACGGGACATGTAAATGCAAATGAAAAAGTATGTGCGAGTAAACTGTTATAGGAAAAGCTGGGTTGACTTGTTTTTGTCTGGAGGGAAGATAAGGCGTGTGTTCAGACGTCTCTTGTGCTTGAGTTGCACTGCATACAGAAGCCTTTTGTTACAGTTCTAAGGAGTTAAGCTTAGCTGAAATGAATGCAGTCTCTCTGGCCTTGGGCAATGGTGGTGTGAGCCTTCTGTCTGAAATATATACATTTTCATGTCTCGTTAAACAGTAGTCAAGTTGGAACGATTTCACTTAAGTGGTTCCCGTGTTTAAGATGAGAGCTTTATTTTCTCCCATCGGCACCAGGAAGTTCAATGCTAGCAAAGAGGAGATCATGGTTGGCTTACCTTTGTGAAAAGATTCTTCATGTGCCCCCAAGGCACTGTGATGCATCACCGAGCAAGTTATTGTGCAGCCTTCAATATCATGGCTATTTCGATGTTTGTTTATTTGAACCTGTCCTAGGTTTGAAGCAGTGACTAAACAAATCGTTAACAAGTTTAATTCAGGTCAAGTTACATTTATACTGATTTGATTAAATTAAACTTTAGTGTCATTGCACAGAGTACAGTACTGAGGCAATGTAATGCAGTTTGGAACCTAACCAGAAAAAAGCGGTAAAGTGCAGATTGCATATACATGTATGGCAGTAAATAGGGATATGAACATTATATATAGGAAGGTATATGGTACATTATAGAGTAGGTATATAATAATGTGCGGTATAGATATGTGTGAGTTACATTGTTGTTACATGTTTACTCTAGAATTTTTGTGCATAACTTGCAGTGACAGGGGCCCTAAGTGCCTTGTCACAGTCTAATTAGAACATTTCATAACAATGAGTCAGAAGTCAAACCCTTGTCTGCTTGCAAATCAATCATAACAATCATTTTTACTATACAGCCAAAAGTAAGCATTTGTAAACAAATGAAGTGCGTGGACTGGTCAACCCTCACACATCAACTGCTTCTCAGATAAGAAAATATAAAAATAAGTTAAAGATACTCCTGTGAACATTGCAAGCCGCTGCTTTGCTCAAAGCGCACTACTGTGTCTTCCTGTGTCACGATGATAGGGTGTCACTTCGAATTATGTCCCCACCACTACTACACATCAGAAAACACAACGTCTGAGAACTGGGTTAGGACAAATCCGCCACTCAGGCAAAAAGTTGAATGCAGTTAAAGTCCCTGCTTGATGTGGGTCAGTGATGATCAAGGAGCGTGATAAGAAAGTGTTTGTACAACTATGTGACAGTAGGATTAAAGAAGAGTAACATTCTCACTGAAGAATTCTTCTTCTTAAGTCCTACATAAGAGGCTGCCTGACTGAAATGTACACTCACATCTCAGAGATGGATGTAATAGTTGTGATGATATAATGAATGTACAAATAAAAAATAACGCTACTATTGATTCCTATTAGTCTCCTGCTGTGACGCTAAAGATTTCCAACGTCCCAACAATCTCACATGGCTCCCCATACATGTGATTTTCTGACTCAATGATTAGTTTTATGTCACCTGGGTTTGAGAAGTCTGATGCTAATGGTCTATTTAATGGCTTCATCCTGCTCCAGTGGAAACGTACGTTGTGAAAAAAAACCTCATGTGGTGACAGTGATGTGTTTGATTCAAATCACTGTCAGGATCAGAAATGTGTTATTAATGATGATGAGTGAGCATGAGAACACGGCACATTGTTCTACTAGGTTTGCATCTATTCCTTGCTAAGGTAACAACGTTACTGACATTACAGACAATACAACAGAATTTCTGATTGCGTATCACTAATGATGTCGGCATAGGAAATGAAGACTAATCCGCTTCTAACTCCCGTATTTTGCCCAAACGACCAAAAACTCTTTGGAGGAAAAGAAAAAGGAATAAAGGAGGCTGGAAGGAAATAAAAATTGAACGAGTTTGAGATTTGAGCAGCGCCTGGCAGACCATTCACGGGTTCAGTGCTTCATTCGATAGGGGGACTTTTCCAAGCAAATAAATAAAAGATGTTTTGCTGTATCAGGCACTTTCGACAAATTAAAGTCAATATAGTGTAACGGCTTCTGTTGGTCTGCTTTTTTTTGACAAAGAGAGCAAGTAAGACCTTTCCTCACAAGGGTTTACTTCCACTTCCTTCTTCCACTCATCTTGCCTTCCGCCTGTACCATTAGTGTGATGAATAATACCTGGGGCCAAGAGAGCACAACTGCCAGTCCCCCTGATGACTATTCATGTTAGTTCAAGCAGGAACCTTAATCAAACCATGGATTATTTGCTGACAAGGCAAACAGAAGGTCCAATTGTTGTTCACGTGGAAAGTTAAATGAGCTACAGCAGACGACTTATTGAATTGTTTTTGATGTACCCACAGGAACTTAACAGAAAAGAGCTTCCTGTAAAAACAGAAAAATATTAAGGAAATGATGGAAGATTTAAAACAAAAGCATATATTGCAGACAGTTGGCCAATATCCCTGTGGCTCCTTTTTGCATGAAACCTTAGAAAACCATATAAAGTTAGTCACTCCACAAAGTCTACCATTTTAGACACGATATCCATTTAATACTGTATTTCCAACACGTGGAAGAACAGGGACACAGATAAAACCTTGAATCAAGAAAAGTCGGGTCTTCGTACTCCTTTTGAGAGCAGAACTAGTCCAAACTGGCTGATGAATGACGTGGAAGTACCTAATGTTCATCTTTGTCTCTGATATGTTTTTTTTTTGACAGGCTTTCCGGACGGACTCGAGAATCAGAGGGGAAAGTCAGAGACAGTCACAACGGACCCTGGATCAGAGAGTAGTCTTATTTTCCCTTTTGCGTTCCCTGCAGTCGTTCTGCTGTCTGCGGACTCTTTGTTGTATTTTTACCCCTCACTTTCTAACAGCTCAGTGTCCTGATCTTTGTTTTCTCTTGCCGTGCCCTAGTTTATCCATGATACTGTACATCCCTGCCCCTGTCTGTGGCCCGTTTGAACAGCACACATGCACACATGTCCATTGATGTCTATATATATTATCATTAAGATATGCTAAGTATTCTGTTTCATTGGACCAGGGATTTGGTTTTAAGCTATTGTTGTAACACTAACCTATCACCACAACCATGAACAATCATATTTATGATAAATTGTTTATGTGAAACAACTTTAGAATGGCATTATGAAACACTGAACTCCCCCAGTGTTTACTGACCCCTTTACTTTTACCTGTGTGGATGTATGCCACAAATTGTTACCTGAGTGGATGTATTCTCGCTAACCTTTTATTCCATTGTGTGTCTCCGATTCCTCAAAAGGTTTGTGTTTTAGTGGCTTGAAATGTAATCAAACTACCTTCATATCAGTTGAAGTACACGCTGTCGCTGTAGGCTACTCTCATGGGCTGTCATGTTGTGGAGAAGTGCAGCACCTAATGTCCCAGTTTTATGGGTCTTCTCGTGACTGAGAGGGCTGTCTGAGAGATTTAAACTAGGGGTGTGGGAAACATCCATCTCTGAGGAGAACATCCATGAAATCCGACCCGCTTAGGGGACACGCCAAAAAGAAGGACAGAGGCTCAGTTACACCCCATTGATCTACTCATATCCTTGATTTAAAGGTTTCTCTCCGGTGAGAAACAAAGAACATGAGTGAGGTACCAAGAATCCCCATGCTTGAAATTAATTTGTTTTCTACTTTGAAACCACTTTCCATGTTTGCAAATCGGGAGATGAGACCAAATGCCATAACATGTCAGGTGTACCAACGTTTTTGCCCACAACTGTTCAAGATGTGGGATTTGGTTTAGAAGGCAAGCCCTCTTTGTAAAGAGCAGCATTAACTGGTCCCCACGTGCTGAAGGTGCCCTAACCCTTCTCCCAGATGTCCAGGAGGATAGCTCAGTGTATGTGTTTCCCTATCAGCAAGATGGTGGTGTGCCAATGTGGAGGAATGAACCTGCCGTCAGACAGCCAAGCATGGCCAGAATTTATGTAGCTAGCAGCCCCTTGGCTGTATCCTGCTGGAGTGTGGCAGAGACTCGTTAAACAGGCGGGTGGGATCGGGCCGTCCCCAGAAGCCACGAGAGCGTCTTTCCATTTTGCTGTATTAAACTGGTAATGAGGGCAGAGCAGCCTCTTCAATAGTACCTGCTGCTCTCGCCTCCTTAGCAGCCAGCTGTCTAAATGAACCGCGGTGTTCCATGATGCCCAAGATTACTTCGATTAATTGTGCTTATTCGGCGTGGTGTATGTAATGAGGGCAGTATACCACCACTAAACGGAAAGAGTGTTGCAGAGCCAGGGACGTTCAATTCCCAGTGACTCTGTGACGTGTAATCTGATTTGGTGTTTGCGTGAGGCGTGCGAGGGGTTTCAGGGCTCTGGGAGGATCCACGCAGGGCAGGTCCCTGGAGAGACACCACATTAGCACTCCCCTTGCTAACTCGCTAAGAGGTTGGCGACCTCCTAGCCTTGCCCTCCCGCTCCCTGCTTGTTTAACGGGATATCAGGCTTTGACTTCTGTTGATGCCATGGCCAAGCCACTTACCCCTTGGGGTGGTGCAGTTGTCACAGCCTTGCAGGTCAAGACTCCCCCTCGAGGCAAGACCATTGTGTAGAGAGGCAAAGCAGTGCCCCACAAGCAATCTGAGGGACTCTTTACATCACACGCACGGGTATAATGATGAACGGCGTGCCTGTCTACTGATTCCAAAGATGGATTTTTTTTTGACACGTCGTTAACAGTGCAGTGATTGAGTTCGGCCTCTGGAACATCGAGGATGGGGGAATGCATTCATATTGATCAAAGGTCAGTGGGGCCTTTTTTCGGCATTCTGATTACATCACCAGGCTAACTACATGACGAGCAGTGTGATACAGACGTCAGATGGATATAAAGCAGGTGTGGTGTAAAGGGTCATTGTCTTATCACAAAGGACAAAGTGTTGACGAGTTTTTATGTGCCTACTACTACATTCCACCAGAAGGTGTCCCTGTTGCCCTTGATTCTAGACAATGGCACAAGGACTTCCTTGTTTATCTACAAGTAGTGGGGAATCACAGTAAAAGAATCAAAGGAAAAAACTCCTGCATAGACAGTGTGTTATGTCTCATCTGGACAATTTATCCATTTAATTTTGTTTGTAGACAACTGAAAATGTATTTTTTTTTTATATAATCATTATCCAGCCACGTTATCGGAAGACCCAATCACAAGGAACCAGTGGGATTTCAGTAGAAAATGGGATGGGGAAGTCCGCGTTACCTTTTTACCAAAAGAAAGCAACATGTTAATATTTGCTCCTACATACGGCCTATGGTATGCCATGTACATGGATGGTATTAATACAATTTCACAAAGATGAAGTATTTTGCCAATACAATTTTTCCATTGAACTTTGAGGATTGTGTTCCTAATTAAAAAATGTTTTAGAGGATGTAAAAACTGACAGAGATGAAGCATAAAGCTGTTTAGTGGTGACCAGACGAGACCTACAGGCTTAAATCACCACGACAGCTTTTTCACATCGTCATTCATTCACTTAGACTAGAGGACAGTGAAGTACAGAGACACATCAGTTTTACCTGGTGAGGTGTTGGCTAAGCATAGTGAGCAGCCTAGTGGACAAGGCCCACATTGTATTTCAAAAAGTCTGGTGGGGAAGATGGTTGTCATGATGGTGCTTAAACCTATGGAGTGCTGAGGGGAAGACCCTTCTCTGACACACTTCCTCACCGCCCCCCCCCCCCCCCCCCAAAAAAACCCCCCCCCCAAACAAACAGGAATCATTCAAGGCTATCCGACTGAACATCAGTCATGCATGGGAAACAGCCAGCGAGGAGAATGAGCTTGCTCATCTGTGCAGCTCCTGAGGGGGTTAGGGGGCTTTGGGGGTAACATCAGGGCCGGGGATATGTGGATGGATGAGGCGGGGGTCTGGAATGACTCCAAGGACACTAACATTAGGAGACGAACCCAAGAGACTGTATTTATGACCAAGGTATTTGATGCCAGAGTCCCGGACACGGGCCCTATTTGTGTTGCCAACACTTACAATTTAGGTAAAAAGCTATTAATACAATGAGGTTCTTCTTGTTAGTTGGAAAATACTTTGATAGATGCATGAGATAAATTATCTGTCCGTAGACATTGCTTTGCCCTTGTCCTTTTTAGAACTTTTGAAAGAAAACTAATATTCTGTCCCTCTGTCAATACTTACCTTTCTAGTCATCTCATCATTGCATCATCCACACACACACACACACACACACACACACACACACACACACACACACACACACACACACACACACACACACACACACACACACACACACAATTTCCAAGTTCACTCAGTTTCCCAAGGACAACTCCCTGGTGTTGTTGATGTTGTCTGTGGAAAAACCAGGAGACTTTTAGTGCCTGGCTGACAGGGACCCTTACTAGCGCCAGCTATAACAGGCACGGGCACTGTCATAGATACAGTCACAGGTTTAGCCAAGGGCATTTTTAAATGCTAAAGTCATCCCATGTTCAAGAGGTGAGTACTGTACTGTATATACTGGTTCCTTCTCTTTATTTCAAGAAGAAAAAAAAAAATAAATGTGCGATTAGATGCAAATAACCAATTTAAATTTGTATTTATATACACCTGTATATTACATCAAATCCTCAATTCTGAGAAATCGTGATGAGTTCGGTGCCATGGAAAATAAGTTCTATATGTCTTTGTTTTTTCACTCCAGCACATTTCAAACTAAAATATCCAACTTTGGACTCCACTGCTCTTGCGCGATATTGGTTGTTACTCATTACATTGATGTGGAGAAAATGGATTATCTAAAAACCATAGAATAATACGAAGCACTTTAATAATAAAGCTAACCAGCTTACGTACCTGGAGAAGGCCTGTATAACAACTATTGACTGTATGCCCTGTGGAGTACAATAACAGTGTAGCTATAGCCAAATTATTCAGAATTGTAAAACAATATTTTCTCATTCTACAAGGGTAACAAGCTGCATGATAGATCAAGCACTATTAAAGATAACATGTACTTTTCTACCACAACCAGCTGCGTCCTACGGCCCTTTCTTAACCTGAACTCCCATCTTCAGTAAGAAAGCAATGCAGAGACAGATCTTGAGGGTGGACATTCCAGTATACAATGGCTAATGGGGGTTACGCATACACACGCATATCTAGCAAGGGGATCTGTACTTTCACTCAAGTACAGGATTTTTGTACTTAATCCACCACTGGTAAACCCATTCACATGCCTCACTCCCCAAACAAAATTACACATCACAAAAAATCCATTGATGTGTTAAATGTGACGAAATAGTCAGCAGAAAAAAAGGTCATTGCTACACCCCCTAACACCAGTGTAACACACAGTGTCAACCTCTTGCACCATGAGGTGGGCCTATACATTTGTAAATATAGAAAAGTGTAGCCAACTCTAAAGGGTTTTGTGCCAGCAAACACTTTTCATGTAAAATAGGAATATTTTCACTCATTTGTACTTTACCCTGTCTTCACATATTTTTTTTCTCCATACAAATATTAATAATACTGAACAGATCCCATTTTCACCATTGTAAAACATCATGAAAAGAGCTTAAATTGAAAACATTGAAAGGAGGCGTTTTTGCACACACAGTAATCCTTAAGATGCACCAACTGGAGAATGATGAGAAGGCAAACACATAGCTTAGCTGCAGTGAGCTAATGATTTAACACTGATTGGGGCCAAAGTCTGGAGCTGCAAAATAATTGGCGGAAATGCTGTAAAGCAAAAGAGCAAACAAACAACTCACACAGGTCCATTTGTCATCGTCTGTTGCAACAAGTTTTTCAAAATAAATGCAAAGGGCCCCTCAGGGACCAATAGAAATAGCAGCAAGCCACTCTGGTGAGAAACCAAAGCAAATTAGCAATGCAAATGAACAGAGAGCATGTAGTTCTCCCAAACTTTAGCAAGATCCCAGATGATTGAATGGGGTTGTTGGCCCTTTTGGCCAAAGATAAGTGAATGTACCTAATAGACTGGTCTCAACCTACAGTAAACTAAAAATAACACTAAGAAAAAATGTAATAACGAAAAAAGTAGCCTAAAAAAAGAATCTCTTTCTTGTCAATATTTATTCCAAAGCTAAAGGCGAATCTTCATAGATTTGAAGTTTTTTAGCACACAATATCTGCTCAAGACATTACAGAAACAAACCCACCAAAACTAAAAACTACACTCTGAGGACAAAACATTTACAAAACTAAAATACAAAATGTTAGAACTTATTTAAAAACACAAAATCAATAGTCTTAGTTTATAAAGAATTAATATTAGCTGAATTACACATAAGTTTAGCGCGTTCATAAAAAAATTGCTATCCCTCTTTTTTCAATTTCCTCCAGTTCAATAAAATGAAAGAACATTGGTGTCAGTACTGTATTTCCACCCAACTACAACTGTAGCTAGTGCTCTTAAATGAAGATGACATGATTGCTGTGTGATGCCTTTCCATAAATTTAATGTGACAAATCTGGGTCATATCGTTGCTCCTATCTAAAATAGATGTTTCGTCTTCTACAAAGTTTGAGGGAAAATGCTGTTGATGTTTATCCCAATGAAAGTCGCATTGCGGAATGTCAAGATTGTGTGACAACATTGTTGGCGTTACCATTTATCTTTATAATATTCCACTCCTGTGAGTGTTAGTACGGTGCATGTTCTGATCACTCAACATCTAATAGGAGAAACAGCACAAAAATAATATTGATGATTGGAGCGAGACAATAAGTCCATCTACTTTTTTTGCTATCATTTTATCACACACTGACAGAATATCAATTTCAGACCATGAAGAATAATTTCAGATGCTGCCAAAACAACCATTTCATTCAGAAGTTAACTGATGCGCAAAGGATTTGTTAGAGCCAGTTAGTGCGTGAGCTTTGATATGAAATGCTTTTCAAATAGATTTTTGCATGATGTGAGAGACATTTGAGAGAGCTGTATGCTGATAACCCGTTATTTAAACACATGTCTTAACCTAACAATGTGCTGGCACATTTCACACCCTCGTCGACAAATATGCTGGACCTTTTTAACTCGCAACAAAATTACATTTATCCCACCCTTGAACTGCTGTATGTGGATCACTGAGGGCGTCGACCAAAGGATTGACAGATGCATTTCGTATTACAACTTTTCACACAGATTTTAATTTACCAAGCACTGTGGCAGGGTGTCCACCTTCCTTGACATGGATTGCCGGCCAACTTATTACCATAATAGATTTGACTTGTGGCTGATGCATGCTGATTGATGACATAATCAATTTGCTGTATCTCTAAGCTGAATCGTATGAAGAATCTGAAATACATCTGGTGTGTTGGCAGCAGTTACTCTATAGATAGCTGACTTTTTACTTCCAGCAGGGGAACAGGAAATTGGATCCAGTAGGAACAAACGTGAAAGAGAAGAAGCAGCACATCTTCATACACCAACAGCACACTGAATTCACCATGAATTGCTGTGTGGGGTGCTGTCCTTGGTTCTGAAGTCTTGTGCATGATCACAAAGGTAGAGGCCATGCTAAACAGAACTAAACATACTTTTACCATAACACCTAAAACATGATCTTATGACAAAAAAATCAAAATAAAATTAAATAAAATAAGGAATGACAAACGGAATTGCAACCATTGATAAATAACAACAATGAAAAAAAAAAATCGAAATGAAACCAAAAGCCAAATTTACTGAATTCTGAAAAAGAGTACATGCGATGAACAACATACAGATGTTGGAAAACACATTATATCTGTCATGGGTGAAATGGCAGGCTTTCAAAGGACAGGGGGGTTGGTAAACAACACTGCTGTGAGGTTACAGAAAACCTCACTGCTACTAATATATTGATGAAAGTGGTTGGGTGTCCAAAAATGCTTTAAGAGACTGGAGGGATGGTGGCGAGTTTTACAACAGAACCTTCATTATGCTCTTGAAGGCAAGAATCATATAACTATATTTTACCAATGAAGATACTCAGGTCCAGAGAGACATGCAAAGGTTTTGTATCCTTCACATTTGCTCATCTCTCTTTCAAAACCAACAGTTCTGTCAAATAATGACAGCAGATGTATCATATGCATGATGAACAAAACCATTGCAATGTACACCTGAATGTGACAATCTGCAAGAGAAAATATGTTTAATCTACACCACAATCCATGCTAATATATTTGTATGAGTCTTGTAGAAAATGCTATCAGCTTCCACACTCCCATGTTTGGCATAGACTCCACATTTTATTCAACGTCTACAAAAGCAACTAACACTTTCCTTTATCTGGGTTCATCATTCCACCCTGTCATTAGGAGTGGTGACAGGCAGTTCTATTTTTAGCAATCGCCTCGTGTTGGCACAGTCAAGTAGGGTCCAGATGGTTGAACAGTCCCTGTCTCTAAATCAAATT
Organism: Aplochiton taeniatus; assembly: GCA_017639675.1. Taxonomy (NCBI): domain Eukaryota; kingdom Metazoa; phylum Chordata; class Actinopteri; order Galaxiiformes; family Galaxiidae; genus Aplochiton; species Aplochiton taeniatus. The sequence goes on from CM030177.1 coordinate 15,096,128, forward strand.
AGTGGATTTCCTCAGTGGGAAAGCTCATCAAGGCCAGAGACACCACTGTATGTAGTCTTTACAGAAAGGGACCAATGATCTCCAGCACACGAAAGGGAGCATCTAGTGGACACACCGCCCCGTTGCTAACACGGCCCGGCCTGTCTCTCACATGGAACCATACCCTCAGGATGTGAAGTCAATTAAGTACATCGTGCTACTCACAACGGACGTCAAATAACTGTGCTTCCTGTCATTGCAAAAAAGAGAAATCACCATGGCAACGGCTTTCCACAAAGCTGGATGGCTCATCAACATTTCATGTTTTTTTGTGTTTTTTTTTTTTTTTTGGACACTAGTTTCCTCAGAATGGACTGGGAAGGTAAGAAGAGGAAGGGTCAGCACCTAAACATTCTCAGCTTCTATAGGGACAAATTCCATTTGCTTTGCATGGAATCTTTTGTCGCCCACGTAGTTGTAAAGTTTGAAAGTAGTCATTTTTGAACAATTTAACGTATTTTTCGAATGTAGTCTTTTAAAAAATGTTTTATCAGGAAACATTTTCAATTCTTCATGTATGCTATGGGAGTGTATATCACCACTTGGGATAGACTGTCCGCACTAGGGAATTCACTGAGAAACTTAGATAATTGACATGAGCGGTCAATGGCAGATATCCGCTTGCTCTAGAGCTCACTGGGAACCAGTTTTCAGGTCTTTTTAATAATGGCCCCCAATGAAGTCCAGACTTTGCCAACAATGGGGCGGAATAGGATGACAAGATAACGAGGGCAAGAAAATGGCCTGTTAATTAGCCCCTGAAGACAGGTGCTTTCTGCCGTCTCTCTCAACAGATACAGAATTCAGACAGAGCTAATATGTTCTGCTTCAACATTTTTATTTTCTTTCTGGCAAATGGCTGTATTAATTTTACCCATGCCCCTCTCAGGCATCTTGTTAATATGCTAATAGATGGAATGGTTAATATGCTGATGTAATCTCTATCTGAGCGAAGGAAGTCTAGAGTTTGGCGACGGGAGCAACGCTATCTGGATTCTGGCCTTTAATTAGAATCCATGGTCAAAGAAGTAGGCTACTACGAATAATAACACACCATGGTTGTATGAATTAATTCAAAACATGCTGACTCCTCCACACATCTGAAGTCCTGGCTTTAAAACGTACACTACACATTATGCAGGATCACTGGCTTTCCCTAAAAAGATGCTGGTTGAGGAATGGTAATTATATGTATTTATCTAATTTGATTAACGTAACCCTTTGTGTGTATTTATCACAATATTGTTAACTCTAGAATGAAAACTAAAGATGGTTAAAGACCATCTGAAGTTAAAATGCTACAAGTTACAAAACTCTTTTTAAAGCTATACAATAGTGAATTGAACATATTCCAACTGAAAACGGTGTCTACAAATAATAGATTATTGGTATAGACATCTTTGCTTCAAGTACAAGTAAACTTAAAATTAGCATTGCCTCTATAACAGTAGTGAAGTATACAGCAAGCGACAGAGCACATGGGTGAGTATCTGATTATAAATACACCACTTATATTTTTTCTCTGCAACAAGGAGTTAGCGCCCCCCCCCCCTCCACTGAACTCAACACGTTTTGGGATCTGATTAGTGGTCAGCCTGCTAAATCCCTGAGGTATTGCCTCTTATCCATTTTCCTCCGTGCTCATCCGTTACACTAATGCATTTTTTAAAATGACCGGGCTGCCAATGGGCCAGTATTCCCTGGTGGAAGCTGGCTACCTCAGCAGTGCAGAATAGGAAAGCTGTTTGGGGATTCACATCATTCACTCTGTGTCCTATAGGTGTGATAGGCCTATCTGGCGCCATGCCTCGGCTACAGCCACTTATCACCTCAGACATTCCACAAGCACACACCTAAAGCAAAGGAAAAGTTTGATGCAAATAAACAATCGAGAGAAAGCAGAGGATTGGATGGGGACATTTCAGGAAGCATTAAATAGATAAGCAGCTTGTCCCGGCCAGTCATTCCTGTTCTACGTTTGGCTATTGAAATTGAATTTGCCCCAACTCCTTACAGAAATATACTAAGTTTAGTATGCTGTTTGAGAGACTGCAGCCTTGGTGATTGTTTATTGGTGCTTACTGAGCAGACCAACAACACACTGGCTCTCCACAGTACACGTCTCCTTGGCCTTTCAAAAAGAGATGCCGCTCAGGGACAATTTATTGCCACCTCAGCCTCCCCATTGCACATTCAAGGCCTCCAGTTTCTCTGACTGCAACAGGAAGAAACCCTCCTAAGGCACAGAGAGTACTGACAATACAGTTTTTCCCCAAGGTTGAGTTCTCTCTCTCTATCTCTCTCTCTCTCTCTCTCTCTCTGTCTTTCTCTCTCTCTCTCTTTGCAATTCCTCACTCTCTCTGCAATTCAACAGCTTAACAGCTGTTGCAAATAATAATAATGCTAAATCTGCCCTTTCTACTTGGAATTAGCACCTATCACTCAAAATAGATTGTTTTGCCCAAAAACCAACAAATGGAATATACCAAATCAAAACGTACAGTCTTAGTGGGGTAAAAAAAAAACTTTCAATAGTTAAGCTAAAATTCAAAATGAGAACATTTATATTTCCCGGTTTGGAGATTATACCAGTATTTATACCATCGTAACAGTATTCGTCACTGAAAAAAACATACAAAGAAGTTTAAACTTTTAAGTTCACCGCCTCATGAAACAGCAATGCAGCCCATTTTGTACATGTTAACAAGATCTGATGCCTTAGAGAGTATGGGGACATGCCGATACAGTCATTTATTTATCCAGTAGAGAGTTGATATACTAGAGATATCGAACGAGCAGGCCAGGCCGCAGTCCGTCTGTTCAATAACGGCACTGTGTTGGCAGTTCTTCCAATAGATCCTTGTTGATAGAGTGATCCATTTATCACTGCAGTCAGTGGGGTCTTAATAAGCAGCTAGCATTATTGGAGCAAGCTATAAATGTAAAATGACAGTAACATTTTGAAGGTTACAATCATTAGCGCTGTAACAAATGCTGCCTACCAAATATGAAGTCGGGCTCTGTGTGACTGTAGGCATACATTCTTACGTAATAAGATTTTATTTATTTATTTTGAGCCCAATAACAGTTTAGCTAGTTGAGCACGAAGAATATGAATGTCTGAAATAAGTTACTGTAATAACACCATATATAATCAAAAACACACCAATTACATTGGAATCAAAAAGGTCAAAAGAAGGCTATCTCATACACAAGATGAGATTGTAAACTAGAACACCAGTAGAGTTATGTATCAAGGGAACACAGAATTTAAAAGAAATTTGTCCAAAAAAGGGACACTTTTTGTCGCTTAGGTCTCTGTGGAGAAAATAAGATTTTGACCAAAAGGATTTTCCTTGGGCCGACAAAGTAAGTGACCCAAATCTATTCACTTAGCTTTTTTAATTAGTCTCCACAGGTTGTAACAAGTGCTTTGGCCAAGTAGGTTTAACTACTTTAAAACTCTAATTGTGCTTATATGGCCTTGGTGAAGGAGCTCCAACAGTATAGTCATGCAATAACCCATTCACAACCATTACTTATACATTTTTTCAACGAGGGCATTCATCAAAGAATATTATATTAATGTGACAATTTAGCAATAGAAAATATTCTTGCTCACTTCAAGGTAAAAAATTACAGTAAGGGTTCTATCAGGTTAGACAAACTCAGACCAGCTGTTTCTCCTCTTCACGATTCCCTGAAGCACAACTACCCCTTGCCCTTGCATCACACATGAACACACACACACACACACACTCTCTCTCTCTCTCTCTCTCTCTCTCTCTCTCTCTCTTTTTCCTACTTGCCCTCTCCTCTCTTTGTCCATGCTGTACTAGCCCCTTTGCCTTAGGGGTTCTGTGGGAAGTTGCCAACTTAAAGGACGTCCGCAACATCTGTTTGGCCGGAAAGGCTGGTTTCAGAGAGACTTTTCTGGTTAGTTTCATTTTAATTTGTCTCGTGACAGATGAAGACATTCCATGCGGCCACAAAGAAATTATGTCCTCTTTTATGTATATGAGAATATCAGGGGATGTGATTTATGATGACTTTCATGTACCTCTCTGACAGGGTCCTGTTTTAAATTAACACATTAAGCTTATAAAACCGCATGCAGCACACCTGTCATTTTTGCCGTAGGCAAGGAATATGGGGTCCTATGTGTACTGTAAGTGCTGTTTCGGGTTTTCCTAAAAGGACATCGAGAGCCAATCATTTTTGAAAATCTGTTTCACAGGGTTTTGTGGGATGGACATGTTACGTTCCAACGACAATGTGGCAGTTGGTGTAAAGCCAATCTCGGACTGAAAAGGGTTCTACTGTTCCATAACCGAGCCTTTTGTAAGCTCATCCCATCCAACGCTAGCTTTACCCATCTCGCATATGTCTTCCTCAAGGTGCCATCTACAAGCTACTATGTTATTGCACTCCACATGGAAACAACTAATCCAACCTAATCCATCTTTCTTGGCTACAATGGAGACCTCAAGTATGCATCGCAAGAGCAAGGCAGCATTGTGCTCAACAAGAAAGAAACGACACAGTCAGGGTTGAATTCCACTGTAAACTCTGAATCTTCGCTTCCCCCTCTTCTCCCACGGCCACACGTGCAGCCACAGTGGTGCTGTCTCTCTCCAAGCATATCAGATCGTGAACCCAGGCAGGCCCATGGCGTCACAGCAAGACGTGCATTCAGCCCCCTCGGCCCTTTTGTGCGGCTGTCCTGTGGATAAGTGTTACCTGCAATCACTGCCTCGTCGATTTAGGTGGCTCACTGGAAGCACTTTACAGAAGTTTCCCCTTCTACTGGGTTTTCAGGTTCCCACTTCTATCCCACACCGCTCCTGAGTCCTGTGGAAGTGCGGGAGTGCCACAGCGATGTCTTTTTATAAGATTGGGAGGGGATCGGACTTTACAGCAGAACACCATGCCTACCACGGGAAGATGAAACGTGAAAATATGTCAGAAATACGATTACCATCAAAATAATCGAATAGTATAACGTAACATTATATGGCTAAGACCCGGGGAATATGTCAGTCAATGAAATCAACTACCTTGGCATGACTGTAGTGAAGCTGCAGTACTTTGGTATAGGCTAAGGCTACTATGTGGCTGTTTGAAATGTGCTGCCATACTGACGCAGCTGACACAGAGAATGCTGGCCCTGGTATCTGACACACACGCATGCACGCACACATACACACACACACACACACACACACACACACACACACACACACACACACACACACACACACACACAAGGTCAGGGTCATTTCTCAATAACACCTTTAGTATCTATTCCTAAATGGTCCTGCTGGGAGACTGGCACATCCCCCTCGTCTTTACAACTGCCAGTAGACAGAGAGAGGAATTGGAAGAGGGGAGAAAATTAAAGCCATTATCATGGTTCAGGTGGCTAGTGCCTGCCTGCTTGCCTCGGAGGGGAGAAGAAAGTGCTTTAGAGGCGTGCAAATGTTACGAGTCAAGATTGTCTGGATTGTAAAGTGTAGTGGTGGCTTGTCGGGTATTACATGATACTACCGACATCGAGAGAGAGAGAGAGAGAGAGAGAGAGAGAGAGAGAGAGAGAGAGAGAGAGAGAGAGAGAGAGAGAGAGTGAGAGAGAGAGAGAGAGAGAGAGAGAGAGAGAGATATGCATTGATTTTTTTTTATCACCAATGGCTATTTAGACTTTGCTATCAGCAATGCTCACCCCGCCTAAAAGGGGAATAAATCAGTGCTATTGTGTACCCCCTTGGTAATGCAAGCTTTTTTGTACTAGGTAATTACAAACATGTCAAGTGGAAATAGAGTTTGTATAAGTGTTTCGTTGTAACAATAGAGTTGAAAGCAGTGATGTTGAATGACAATCACTCCGGTTGGAGAGCAAAGTCAATATCAGCTAGTACAAGACAAATGGAAATGTCAGGGTGAGGCAAAAAAAATCCCTCTGGCTTTGTTCAAAATTCTGTGAGCAAACATTACTGGTGAACCTTATGGTACATGACAACAACATGGGGTCCTCTCCATTCTCCTGCTCTATTCTCCTTCATCTTCAGGCATCCTGTATTTACACTGCGTACCTGCTACCTAGTGAACATCTCATGCCGGGCCAGACTGACTCTCGAGCAGTTTTTTTGCTCGTCAACATCAATCCAGTCAGCCTGGACGGAGACAGCTGTCATTTGCACGGCTCCTGTATCTGCCACAAAGAGTGCTGCATGTTAAATTAACAGGAATATGATTGTTGGACAGGGCTTAAATCATTTCCCTCGTAAGGTAAATGGGAAGGGTGGGACAATCGTAAGGGTCCGCTAAATCTTCACCTTCTCTCCCCAATTTCCCAGAATCCTCTTTGACATACACTCACTGCAATAAAAATGAGACTGCCATCTTTGCCAGCATGGTGGAATCAATCATCAGTGACAGGGACTATTAGCTGGCAGCTGGTGACACAACATGACGTTCCTTTCCTGTGAGTCTGAGCGTGCTATTTCACCTCCACCAGTTTGACTCCTCCCTCATTGAAACAAAGGGACAGGAAGTGAGATACACTCCTGGCTGGAGGCCCCATGGCGTAATTAGTGAGGGAATGGCGGCTGGTCAATCAGTCACTCCATCATTATTTGATCAGATTAACAGAATCTAACCCTCACATTATTACTCTGGATTGGATCATATCATGGCGATGCATCAGACTTCCATGCATTGATAGACAGCTGTACACACAATTTGAGAATATGTATATATAATTCTCAAACATGAATGTCAACGGAGCATTCCGAGGTATTGTTCCATTAACCCTATCTCCCTCTGGAATAACAACAAACTCATTTGACAAACTATTCCATCGAGAATATCACCCCAGTGTCAAGCATTGTACCTTTCCCGCAAATTCGGACAACTTGCTCTTTTATTTTTCTTCTAAGGATATGTCCTTGCTCATCACGGCGGCCAGCAAATCCCTGACTAGAAGGTAGTAATCAGAAGTGAATCACAGACCAAGGTTTCCAAGGCTTTGTCTACGCAGCAAAAATGCTAATTGCTAAAAGTGTGGGATTTTGTTCTGGAATGCAAGGCTCCATCTTCGACTGTTTTTACTGCTGGCACGCCAAATTCTAGTGCCCACGGTAATCGTGTGAGAAATGGACCCACGTCCAAGTCGTGACTGTACCATTTCTACTAACTCTGGGAGACTCCCCCTCAGGGAACCACCGAGAAACTTCTCAATGAGCTCTCACAAGCACTAGCAACCCAATGTTGTAATGTTTACTGGCAATGCTAGCAGCCGGCAAGCTGCTACACATCCCTTCCCCTTCGCAAAGGTTTAATGGGCACTTGAGAACAAGTGGGAGGATTCTATTGTATTTTACGGTCCTTACTTTGGGCTCATTAATCATGGTGCTACTGGAGTAATGTCTGAATCCTATATTGCATATATTTCCTAAAGAACCAACAGAAAATAGAAGGAAAAGAGAATGAATAAATAAACGGAATGGATATACCAGGAGAAAGGGATGTGAACAACACAGGCCTACCGTATTTGAGTTGTAAGGGTAGTGGAAGAAAAGGCAGAGAGAGAGAGAGAGAGAGAGAGAGAGAGAGAGAGAGAGAGAGAGAGAGAGAGAGAGAGAGAGAGAGAGAGAGGGGGAGAGAGAGAGAGTTGGAAATAGAGAGTGAGAGTGATATAAAAGATGATCAAGGGCCTGAGGTGGATGTGGATGGCAGGGAGTGCTCCAGTGTCCCCTAGAGGAGCCTCCACAGCTCTCCACAAACCCACTGACTCACATGCAGCCATGAGGTGCGGTATGGTTGTTGCTAAGATACTGCACGGAAACGGTGGCCTCCTCACACAGCGCACATTAACAAAATGGCTCCAGCAAGTATGTCACTGTGCACAACGCTGTCACCCATGAGTTAAGCAGCGCTGCACCCCTCATGCCTCCTCCCCTTCTCACCCTCAATCAAAACAATGAGTGTTTTCACGCCTCTGGTGAAAACTATGAGATGGCAAGGTACAATGGAGCCTTCACACAGTTAGATACATACAAATGAACGACATCTGATATGCATGCTGTTATGGTGAGGGGGAAAAAAACAGACAATCCTCGTTTAATTTTCTGCATGACTCTAAATCTATTTATTTGTTGTGACACTGTCGCTCTTTTTTTCACAGCCCTCAATCCAAGCATCTGCACGAAAGCCAAAAATTATTCTCGGTTTGCCCAAGGGGTAAATTTTACATGCACGGTCACTTGGCACACGGCACCTTTGCCACATGCATCTTTTGGAAGAAGTACAGCCAGAAAAAATAAACACAAGCACTAATTAGAAACAGTCACTGCTCGGATGTGATGTTATGAAAGTTTCGGGGATAGTCTGAAACTTTTAAATAGCAGTGGATGTTTCCAATGCGGGGTGGAGAATCTTATGTTTATGACAAGCAAAGCTTTGCCTAATTCATTTTGACTACTGCATTGGCTTCTAATGTGAAATATAAGATCTCGCCAGGATCCTTGGTCATGCACACCAAAAATGTCACATAATAATGTATATTGTTAATGGTTTAAGGACTTATATTGACCCATGAAAAGGAGTTGTGTATTTCTGTCCATTACAAACCCCTAATGTTAACACACTGTGAATACTTGAACTATTTGCACGGAGGAACATATAAAATCATACCCTGACTGTATCTGTCAGTACTATCATATTTTACTGGGGCAAGAATTTAACTCCAGGGCCTTTATGGCCTAAATCCAAGAGTTCACCTAGCCATCTGGAACTAATTTGGGCAGAATCACTTTTTGCCTCGCTGTGTAATATTGCCCTGCCAGGAAAGGTGAGAGTGCTGTTTTTTTATCATTAGAAACAGTGCTATTAAACTAAACCAGGTGGAAAGACAGAGCCTTGAGGGCCATTGCCACCTTTGATTGATGGAGAAATAAAGACAGGTATTCTGTGTTAGGTTATACCACTCAGATGTTTTCTGTCAACAAGGCCACGCAACTGAAATTGCCTTGGTCATTGGTCAAGCTGATAAGCATTTCAATCACTGTTACTGACAGATATTCATTAACTAGAGACAGCCTGTTGGGGAAATATACATTTAGAATTTACAAACAAATATATTTCAGAAATCTTACATTCACATTTTGCTTTGTACAATTTACTCACTAGCCTTACAGTCCAGTTTTGATTTCGTGCTGCTCTCGAGTTTCTCATGGCCAAAATAATCCTACTTTATCACAGTGTGGGTACTCAGACATTGTTCAACTCATGCTGATGGCCTCTTTGCTCGTCTCCTGCGCCAGGGGCAAACCCTGGAGGTGCAAGCCTTTCCTGGGCTCATGCATCACCACTGTTTTAAAGAGGGCGTCTGGAGCCACTTCTGTCACGAGCTGACACTGTAATTGGGACCATGTCTTCCTATAGACAACAGTCCAACCATTTGCCTCAAGGGCAAAGAAGCACTTTCCCTCATAGAGGACCAGCAGAAGGTGGGCTGTTTTATTGCAGATTGAAGCGGTGGAGGACGGAGATTGGTTTCTTGTCAATGTAGCTGGGAGAATATTAACAGGAATATAGATGGATGCACCATGCACGTAGAAGCACATAATGACATTTTAAGTCTTTGTCACTTTAAAAAACGGAAGCTGGGTGTGGGGTGACAGTGCTAACGCAGTCAAACGGAAAGCTCATGACAAGTGGGACAATTTCCCCGCCAGCGTGGTGGGTGGAGTGTTTTCCGAAGGTGGAACAGGGGCACGGAATCTTAATCAAGGAATCTCTCTGTGCTCTGACAGAGGGAGCCTTGATGAGACAACTACCAAGGGTCAAGTCTTAGTTAGGCTACATTTCTCCCCGTCCCTGTGCGGGAGCAGGGAGACAAGTGTACAGCATTAAAAAAATATTCATAAAACATTTAAACCCGGGCAGGTTTGAGGTTTGACACCGTGCCTATGCATGGAGAAGCCATGGTACATTTGGCAGCGGTGACTCATAGACCTTTCTTTAAGGTTCTCGAGGGAGGAGCAAGTACAAGGAGAGGGTTTTGAGAGAGAGAGAGAGAGAGAAAAAAAAGATTACGATATGAGCACTTTGCTTGGCACTGGCGGTGGTGTTCCTTGTTAAGTATTTATCATTCAGCGAGTCCCGACTTGCGGTTTTTGACTGACTGGGGAAGCACACCAAGAGGTTAGGTCTAGGTGACTGTGGCACTGAGTCATTGAATTTACTGTGGAATTATATTGCCCAAGGAGCACTGGTGCCATCAAAATGCCAGACACCTGTGAGTTCCCACTCTAGAAAAGGCCTTTAAGCAAGAGAGTCTCATAGCATTTAGGATCTAATCCATATCCACTGTATGCAGGGAGCCTAAATCATTGTATCTTTCAAAAAAGCAAAACTTTCTTTCATGAGTACGTGCAACATTCATACTTGTACAGAATATGAGCACTTTTCTACCAATATCTTATATTATCACTGCGTTTACAATAACTCATATCAGTATGCACATGTTCACAGACAAATAGTACATGGACTTTACGATACAGTATGTGTGCGGATGCGCATTCTTTTAAGACACATCCATCCTAAATATTATTCCACTACACGCTTGAGGGCTTCCTACATTAACAAGACTCTGTATACAATGCAAACCTTTACCAACTGTGACTTATAAATATGCACACACATAAGCTTACTTCTTATTAGCACTTAATATTATTATTTACTGCTAAAATGTGTACCTATTAAGTTTGCATTTTATTCTTTATTCTTATTCTTACTATTGTTTGCACATTGCAGAGTTGGCAGGAATACATTGTACTATAATAATGTGCCATACACCTGTATGCTGACATGTCACAAATAAAACCGAACTTGAACTTGAACAGTCTATTTGGCAGTAACTTTGCTGGCAAATTACCCTAACATGCTAACAAAAGTCATTACTTTAGCAGAATCTATAACCTTTGTTACTTGCTTTGATGAGCCCCTCTCTCTCTTTTGCATCACTGGATTGGCTTTCCAGGAGGTGCACGTCTTAAATGGCCTGTGCTGCCTCTGTCCACACAAGATAATTGAGGACCCCTGTAGCTTGCCGCATCTCTTTCTCTTCCATCTTGCCTCTCGTCCTCATGGCAACCAATAGCTCTGTAATTAGGGGATGACTTGAATGCCACCTCTCTGTGTAATGCACACAGTTATTATAGGCTGTTACGCTGGAGGGGAAAAGAAAGTGAGCAGGTAAGTTGTGGTGGGAGTGTTTTTCCTTCTCCATCCCCGTCAGCGATTTATGTGGAGTAGGACCTACACCAACACTTTCCGTGACTCTACTTATTAAACATGTAAATCTGGTGCCTTGTCAGATCTATTCCAACTAGGGACTATGTTGGGGATTCTGTGTATTGAAAGCTGTGTGATGCATTGTTTCACAAGAATTTAATTGTCCGACCAATAAACCAAAAACAACCATAAGAACTTAATTGCCCCACAAACAGGAAGTCGACCGTTGAGCACCAGAGGGAAGGCAGAACGATTTAAACGATTGCAAATACAAATTATTTTGATATCCTACTGTGTTTGGCGTGGACACAATACATACATAGCAGTGTGTGTGCATGTGACTCAGCACGTTGACTATTGTCTGTATAGGTGTGCCCGTCCTTTGCTTCTAGCATTCTTCCCTGATTTAATACTGAAGGGTGTAGAACCAATTACTCGAAACACGATAAACACCCATAACCTTTAATCTTCTTCTCCCTCCTAAAACATCAATTCATCTGACATGCTCAGAAGGTTCAGGGATGGGGAGGGGATGTGGTCATGGCATGGGAGGTCCTGCTTCTAGGAGAGAAGGGAAGGGGTGCTGGTGGCGGAGGGTCTTCGGGGCGATGTTTTATGACCAGAGCTTGAGAGAGGTAAGTACTAGTTGTCAGTTCGAGAGGAACTGCGACATTCATCTACGCCCACTCCCTCGTCGTTCGAAGCGTCCCATTGGCCCGTCTCCGGGAAGAGCAACCCTCCCCCCTGATCCATGGCTGGGATTAAAGTACCTAAGGGTTTCACCTCGGAGCCCTCTCTTCATCAGCTCTCCCATTAATCCACTGGTTAGCATAACAATGGCCGCAGTTCATTCTTCAACCTCGGTGTTGGGGTCGACACTGTCTGCTGGCGCAGAGATAAAACAGAAAACATAGATCCTGCCGCTCCATACTTTATACTATACCACATCTGTATGTCACTGGCCAGTAATATACCCAATATATATATATATATATATATATATATATATATATATATATATATATATATATATATATATATATATATATATATATATATATATATATATATATATATATATATATATATATATATATATATATATATATATATGTATATATATGTATATATATATGTATATATATGTATATATATATATATATGTAGTTCGCCGCCTCAGGGGTTATGTTAAGTCTGCAAATCTTGGGTTGATGCAGGAAATTCTGCAAAGCCATTATGAGCATGCCTGGCGCTTTGTGCCTCCTCTTTGACCCCTAAGTGACCTCCAGAATTATTGGATTCATTCATTCAGGAATCTGAGCCCCCAGCAGGTCAGATCTCTATACTGTCTTTAAAGAAGCAGCTGGCGTATAACTAGGGCTAGGCCTTAAAATGTGCTTATGTCAATTTCAAGAGTGGTCAGCAAAAAAAAACTTGCGGAAGGAAGGTTGTGGCTGCTGTATTGATTTCTGATCTTTGGTGTCTGGGGATGCATCATCTTTTACCCGCATCCTGTGGACGTTTGGTACTGGCTAGGCCGGCGATCTAATTGACCATCCCAGAGGGAAAACCCTGCAGTCCTGTAGAGGTCATCGCTGAAATGCGAGTAGGGTTGAGAGGTTGGGAATGCAACACCACACACATATCAAAACAAAAAAAGCATATTTCAAATTTTGGATGGCTGATAACTGAACATACTGGCTGTTTTTCTTGCTCGCAGAAATTGTTTTAAGACACATTACCTGATACAGAAATGATTCATGCTGTGGAAGATATTTACGAGAGTGACAGATGGACAAATCTTAGAATGTCTAAACCCTTTTAAAAATAAATGTGGTCCAGAACATATGCTAGCTTGTCTCATTTTGAACGCGGAGCACACACTGGGCTCAAAAAGAATTGCACATCACAATAATACATATTTCATCGGTCTAGACACTAAATTATTTCTTCAAAAATAAGGAGTCTCCCCTGTCAATTAGCCCATCTAGTAGACTGAGCGAATATGTTTTGGTATATTCTGTATGCTTTCAAATTCTTATAATTGTCTAATATTAAAAGCATTGTATATGTACATAAAATGATCATCCCAGACAAAATGAAAGTACTGTATCTTTATTCAATGTAAAGAACAGCAAAACCTGGAACCGCAAACAAATCCTCATAATAAAAGAGCAGACCAGGGTCAAATATCAATTCGAATCCATTCAATTACTTAGTTTGCTCTGCCTGTTTTTTTTTTTTTTACTTTTAGACTGATCCAATAAGAATGATGCAGGCAAGACTAACATGAACAGAGAGAAAAAAAAGCAATTGAATAGTTTCCATCTAGGTCAAAACGTGAACACTCAGACGACTGGGAGCGACAAAAAAAAACAACACATACTGAATGTGAGAATGAAGTCATAACACCATACTCCTTTGAACAGCAACACAGTGGCAGGTGATCAGGAACAGAACACCAAATCTCACACACAAACGCCTCAGCCTCTTATGTTCTTATGGGAAAGCACTTTGTAACTTTATTTTTGAAAGGTGCTATATCAATAAAGTTTATTATTATTATTATGAATACCATCTTGATAGTCAAATCCCATTACAAATGTTGGCTATAGATTATAATTCTACAATAACCTCATACTCCTTCCTTGACAAGGGCAAACACAGGACGGAGAAGCAGTGACACAGGAGCGTTTGTAGATTTTCTAACCCAATTAAATGCATTAAGTGCTTAATGTCTCTAGCTGTGATGGCTCAATACATGGCTGTATTATGTATTAGGGGTCAAAGAGATTTTAGCTGAGTGTAGCATAACAAGCTACACCTACAGTGTTTAAACTTAAATCATACATTTCTCTATTTTCTGATAGGATACGTTTGACTTATCATAGCAAGCACAGGCAAGAAAAAGCAACATCACAAACTAAAATGACTCTAGGATAAACTCCAAGCATATATATATAATATAATATTTATATATATATATATATATATATATATATATATATATATATATTAATAAATATATATATATATATATATATATATATATATATATATATATATATTAATAAATATATATATATATATATATATATATATATATATATATATATATATATATATATATTTATATTTATATAGGGCTATGGGTATTTATTCCCCACACTACTGCCTTTTCCTAAATGCACGCCAAGGGAAACTAGAAAAAATTGGGCTCATAGTGGGTAAAAATATGTACAACCTCTAAACTATAGATGCCAGTCCATGAGCGTGAGACGTCAGTAAGTTGCTCTGACATCCAGGACAATTTGCTAAACTACCATTTGAGTACGTATTGTAATGCACAGTGTATTAGCGCTGGCATTAAATAATCTAGGAAGTCAAAGGGGTCAACACGGGCTATCAAATGGAAAATGTATCAGCGCGGTCACACGCTACGAAGCACGCTGAGGGTTTGGCTATGCAAATGTAATGTCTAGCGCAACCCCACAGCTTTAACGAGGGAGGCTTAAGTCAATGCCCCTCAGCTGTTTTTCACTGACAAAGTCGATCCCTCAACTAGTAAAACTGTGACGTGCTGGGGCAAAAGGAATTCTACTCCCTTTTCCTGAAAGGTCATTTGACACAGCAAATAATCTGGTGATAATTGAGACGCTTTGTACTGTTTGGCCAAAGCAGCATTGACATACTGTAATAAGCCATGGAAGCTGGCTTCTCTCTGTAATACTTTGGTCTCATAAAACTACCATTTCAATCCCCTGCTTCACTGTATATCAAACGTGGGGAGAGATTACTTGTCCTGTGTAAAGCCTCTTGCAGAACTGACACACAGCACTGCTCTTTATGATCGCCTATGACACAGCATTCAGCAGTGGAGGGTGAGTGCTGCTGAGTGCGTCTTGGGATCGCTGCAGATGTCAGCTCACTCTGTACTACCAATTCTGTACTGAATCACAGCGCAAAACAAAAAAGAAAAACACAATCAAAACCAAAGCACGCACAAAAGAGAGACACGCACAATGTATGGTTCAGTGAGCTCCATGTCAAAAGTAACTGATCATATTTTCTTGTCAATCAAAAAAGAGAGGGCATCAGTCTTTGAGCATATAGAGAGCCACTCGTCAACACGGGTATTGCAAATAGAAAAGCCCAACTACTAATAGCAATAAAGAAGGTCCTCACTTGAGGAATTTGTTTTTGTTGCGGACATCTCTCTCAACGCTCAGGGATAAGCAGTTTCTATGACTACGGAGTTGATACAGCAGGTACAGCTTTCCTTGGAGACAGGGCTGCTAATTCACAGTTAGGTTTGAAAAGTGCATACAAGGTAGGGATCTTGCCAAGGTAGGGATGAATGTAATTTATGTATGCATGTTAGGTTCCATAACACAGATAGTGTTATAGTTCTGGATGCAAGACAGCACTACTTTTCATATGTAAAAATAAACAAGGTGACTTAATATACGGAACATATTTAAATTCACAATATTTACAAATTCATGAGTAATTACGGTTGTGGCCCTTTTAATACTATAGGTTCAGCTAGTTGTTTGACTACAGATTTCTACCCAACACCATTTGCACTGATGTTGTTGAGGCTACATCATGTATATAAAAGGTATATGTTTTATACTATGTGTTGAATAGCATAAATATATTTATATATAAATATATTCCTTATACATATTTCTATATGACTTTATACCCTACAATGAAATGGGTCTAAACTGAAGCCATCGACCTCTGGCTATGTAGGAACTAGAATATATTTTATCCTCAGCTCAAAGACTGACAGGACACCACTCTCGGGGGAAATCTGAGCATCAGAGAACCTCTATGGTTCATTTGGTCAACCTCTTACTGTTAGGAACGCAGGATTTGTGTCAAAGTTCAATCAACTCAATGGATCTCGCCATAGAGTCCGTAGCGAGTCGTCGTGGGACAAACACATTGATATGAAACCTTACTTCTGACAAACAGCATTACTGGGACTGGCAGACACACACATCTACAGATTGTCATGCATTAACCTATGTTTGATACATTGCACATGGTTCGCGTTTGAATAGGCTACACCTTAGATGTTGCATTGAGTTTTTGTTCGCAGGTACTCCTTGTTGAAGTGATAGTTAAGATATACTGCATGTTAGGGTCCAGAATATTACCCTAAAAAAAACTTAAAAAATGCATGTAAAATATCTGTGTGCATGAAACAGGCTTTAACATCACGTAACACAAAAAACACATTTCAAAACAACTACTGTATGGCATGTTTTTTTCAGTAAGATGCTAGTAAATTGTTCACCAATATCAACAATTAGCGTCTTATTTTATAGTATGATACTCCTTTTTTTTCTTGAACACAGTAAACTGTCTAATATATAAATCTTACTAGGTGAATATGGGCAAATATTTAACTAACTGAATGAAACCCAACACTAATAGAGCAATCCAAAACAAACAAGGTGAACAGGCACTAGGGTCAAAAGCTTTCATAAAAAAATTGCAAATGTTACGTATACTTAGTATGAGTGAATGTATAAAACATGTCTGATTCAATTTACAATGGCATGAAAAAATATACAGTAACCCACTAATATCTGAAATTCATTCTGAGGTAATGCTGAAGTTAACCTATGAGTTCTTTTTTCTTCTTCTGCCTACTGTGGTGCAACCCTTTTTAGCTGAAGGTAAATGCACAATTGAATGCGCCGAATCAGATACATTATCTCCGCACTTCGTCCTTACAGAGACATAGTTCTGTTAGCAATGTGCTAATATTTATCATTACCTGCACTAACCGTGCCATAGGTAGGTAGACTCACAGGGGCACAGGCACATACTGACCTGACCATGCAAACACCAGTATGTACTTAACAGGTTTCTGTGTACTTGACACTATTTGAGTGATGTGTGTGTATGTGTACACACGTTATCTGTTTGACAAAACTCTTGTTTCTTTATAATGTGGGTATTCAGAAAGGCACAATGCTTCATTCTCTTTGAGCATACTCAGCCTGATAAAAGCAATAAAAGTCACTGGACTGGAAAATGTACAGGCAAGCCAATAGGATACAAAAGCAATTCCATATGATATTGCATTGGGTCTGTTGAGATTGGGCCCAGCACAGGGACAGACATTGACGATTATTAATGATGTTCCTATAGAACTCAGGCTGCCCCTAGCTAGGAGAGACCAGAATGCCGGTCTATGCCAACACCCCCCCCCATCCCCATCCCCCTCCCCCCTCTCCCCCAACTATTGGCTTCTCGTCATGCATTACTGGGTGGATGGTGTAAGTGTGTGTACGCATATTTTGTATGAACCTGATCCTCTGTAACAAGATCCCACTAAAAACAAATACATGCTTTGATCTTCCTTATTACTAAGAGAAGTTAATACATGTCTAAAACATATCCGTAACACGTCCGGCTATTCTACCATACAGTAAATAATCAGTGTACAATAAATTCATATTTGGCTATATACACGTGAATCTAGGTTCGATGTTTGTCTCTGACCTCAAACGACTTGCAAACATCAAAATGAAGTCAAAAACAACGATACAATAGCATGTTGTGGACTTGGCCTCTTTCAACCTTCTAACACGGCAGTTAGGTCCAAGTCAATTTTGGTTGTTTGACGTCATCATGACTGGCTTGCTGTTGACGTACGTGGCCCAGTATACCAGATTGAAGATGAAGAAGAGAACAGGGAAGATTATGCGTGAGATCTTGTCAACTTTGCTGACGCGATTGTAGGACTTCCTGGCTTCCATGTACGGGTCATCCATTTTAGGTAAGTGGTGGTGGTGGTGGTGGTGCTTGACTGGGGGTGTGGTGGTTGCACTCTTTGAGATGGTCGTGACACCTTGGTCTTTACCTACATTAATGGCATAGGTGGTGCCAACAATGTTGAATGAGTTATTGGCCTTTTTGGACAAAGTGGCTGATTCTCTTCTCTGTAAAAAAGAAGAAAAAAAAAAACGTAAAGGATATTAGATAACGCGGCACCCAACTAAACCATAACTTCCATTTGAACTCATCACGAGGAAACAGAAGCGACACCACAAGACACAACACAGTGAGAGTACAAAACAAAGCCTAACCATATCTTTAATCCTGGCAATGTTACTCTGAAAGGGTTCCTGGAAGGAAAAGTAGAAAAGAAAAATAGGTTTTACCAATTAGTTCAAATGACCAAACTTCCATACTCGCATTGACATCAAACCAGGAACAAGTACAGAACAACATTTTCACAATGTCATTTACAAAGGCTTATTATTCCAATGAGTTAGGCGGACTGTCTTGACATGGCATGTACGGACGATAAAGATCTAAACTACACAAGAAGACCAGGGTTCCACAGAGGGCTCAGAATGCCAGGGTCAACAAACACTATCTTCATCAAACATGTTTGACATAAACAGCTTTGGCATTATGAACAAGGTCATAATTGTTCTATCATTTCATTACCATCATACAGTTATACTTTCGTTTTAGGTAAACAAAAGAAGTGGATCAGCAAGTCCTCGTAAACCCTGCCATGTCTCTCAAGAGAAAAAAACCCAACTGGGGCTGAGCTGGAGAGGCACAGACTGGAGGGGTTGAGATTAGGGTCGTCCCTCCAGCCAAGACAAAAAAAATGGAGCAGGGTTACGGAACATAGCGCTTCTGTGCTCTAATATGTAGCAAATTACACGAGCGTCCCCTCACCCAAATTACACATACATAGAGAGACAAGGTTTTCCCCAAGCAAGGGAAAAAGCTTGCCTCGTGAAAATGGGTCAGAAGTTAAGCAAAAAATAAAAAAATAAAAACAGTCCATGGGCAAGATAATCATTTCCTTTTGTGTTGTTTACATTTTGGTGACACCGACCACATAAGATTACAGGCAAAGTGGAATTCAGAATGGCAGGGTTTGAACTAGCCTGCTGGCTCTGCAGATTAGCAGGGAAGCAAAGAACACCAGGTCAAGCAGAGCTTAATCAGAGTACCTGTAAATACATCTGATAAATCCAACTCAGGAGAATGGCCCCTAAGCAAGCAACAAAGCGTGGAAGATGTGTTGAGTTAAATCAAGGTTATCGCTATTTGTGGTGGACAGCATACATTGACCGCAGAGCCATAAATCTCATTAAAAAAGATTTTATATGACTGCCAAATCAATCGATCAGTTTGGCTTTCATTACGCAATTACAAAAGAAAGAATGCATTACTTTTAAACTGTACTACGCTTTCGTTGCCACTGTTTTCTTTTTAACCTTACTGGAAAAAGTACACATTGGTGCACAGGGTGAGCTGGACCCAAACAGTAGGCTACGAAGACTATGATTACCGTTTTAAGCTACCGTATCAAGAAGAACAGGGCAGTCCTTCTGGGTAAGCTGGATGGTCAAATGGAGGGGAGCCGGGGCTAACAGATTTAATTTCACCTTGGACATACTAGGTGGAGATGGCTGGTAAGATACAGGACATCTTCTATGCCTGCACGGACACAACAGAGATACGGGCAGAGAGAAAGAGGGAGAGAGAGGGACACAAAGAGAGGAGAGCGAGAGAGAGCGAAAGAGAGCACGCGAAAGAGAGAGAGAGAGAGAGAGGGGAAAGAGTGAGAAGGAGAGCGAGAGAGAGCGAAAGAGAGAGAGTGAGAGTCTCTCGGTAGTGACAGCTCCTACCCTCTGGACGCCGCAAGGCTTTTGCAGGGTATCGACCCCCCCCCCCCCCCACACACACACACACACCCTCCTCTGATCCAGCAACACCCCTAGCCCTTCTCTATCATAGCCACAGCTTAGATCAGCATGAGGGGGGGATAACTATTAACAAACCTCTCATGACCCCTTGGCACGGCAACCTAAGCCCATTTATCCCCTGGCATCAGGTCTCATCTTAACCCGCCAACCTGACAGGGAAGTACATTGCTGTCAATCAGCGAGAAAAGGGGGTATAACTGGTGGGCGGTTTGATTTATGTGGGGCGCAAGGACTGCACGAAGGGCAATGCGTTTCCGTCGCTGGAACGCGTGTGCAAAACGTGCGTACAGCACGTCATGTTAAACCCAAAGTGACACTAACACAACGCATGCATGGAAAGCACCCGAGGCTGTGGATTCTACTGGGAAAGGCGGAGGCCTCGCTGCCTAGCTGGAGGCCCACACAACACACATATTCCTGGGTGCAATTGGCCACAGGCCCTGCGTCGTGTGAGTGGAAGTGTCGGAGGACGTCGCGGGGACGCACAGGCGGGAATGCGTCTCCGACGCGCCTCAGGTCTGCGCAAACACAGGATGACAGGAGGTCCTGGGCACTGACAACGTCTTTGCATGTGCATCCCGCCATGAGGCGTTGGCCCGACTGGATATTAGTACAGCACCGTGTGTGTGTGTGTTTGTGTGTGTGAGTACAAGACAACGCGGACGACGTGACGACCAAAGAGTGTAACAAAGTGTGCCGCCGCACTGGACGTGCATGATTGTGGTGTGTGTAGGCCACAGCATGCACAAGTAATTACGCACAGGCATTTGTGGATTTGTGCGTTTGTGGAGAAGGAAATGGAGAGGAGATACAGCGCAGGGAGGCAGAGAGATAGAAAGTATTAATGATATGGTGTTGGCAGGTGTGTGTGTGTGTGAGGTGTGTGTGTGCTTGGTCCCTGGGCGACTGTGTGTCCCTGGGAGAGTGTGTGTGTGTGTGTGTGTGTGTGTGTGTGTGTGTGTGTGTGTGTGTATAGCATGGCTAGGGCAAAACTAGCTTGCTGGGGGCGTTGACAGATGTAGCAGTGGCCGGGCTCTACAGAGACCTGACTTCAGCGCTGTCTCATTACCACCCGGGCGGGTTAGCGAATGTCTGTCGACCCGCATGAATTAAACATGCCTTTCAAAAGTCCTAATCAAGGTAAATGCTGCCTCCTCCCTGCTTTAATGCCCCACTCTCTCGTCTGCCTTTGGAAGCTACTATTCTTGGACTATTCTTCTAATTTATTCCAAAAACAAATCAAGAGTTCTCAGTGCGTAATGATGAGATTCTGGTGTAATAACAGGCGTGCGCTATCGCATTTCTGAAAAGCACTGAGGTTTGCTCGGAAAAAAGGCGAGCAGGCCTAGGGATGGGTTAGTCATTGTCTCACATCATACATATTCAACACATTTGTTCATCACATATTCACATCATACTCAACCGGTATTTAAATGGTAATCCCCGTTGTATTCTGGTGGGGACGCTTGCCAGGAACCCTGCCTATCACCCCTACGGGCGTACGGAGTGACGCTTCCATGTTAGAATGCGGGGGAGGACCACCGCTCACCAAACCTCTGTGCGATGTGTGTGACGGGACCCCCAAAAAATTGCTCAACTGTGAGAGCTGAAGACCCGCCACCGTTGCTGAGGTCAACAACGCAGCGTCCCCAGTACTACTATGCACTCCTGCTCCATGCATCAACAGAGACGGGACCATGGGGCAACCTGGGCTGACCATCTGCTTCCATTAGGGCTGGACGTCTAAATACCCTCGGATGACCAGGGACCGGACCGCCAGGAGTCAACCCGCCACAGCTCTGCACCCCCCCCCCCCCCTTCCCCCGTGTAAACGTTCATCATCACCATCATCATCATCATCATCATCATCGACTTCCCCTTCATCTGGGCTCTTGTTACAGACCGGGGATAAATAACAAAGTCTCTCCCGTCGTCTTGCTCTCTGAGAGCTTTGATAAGCGGCGAAGAGGGAGGGGGAGAGGACGGGCACGCGCCGCCTGGCCGACCCTTTTGGATCCATCCCAACTGCCTGATCAGCACGGCCCCCAAGAACGCAACCCCGCCTGTCTTCTGTTAAGACAAAGCATCAAAGCCTGAAAAAAAAAGAAAAAAAAAAGAAAAAAAGAAACACAACCCTCCCATCTGCATTGTAATGCAGAGAATTATGCCTGACTATAGAGATACTTTGTGTCAGCAAATATGCGATTCTGACAATCATTATGGGAGGGCAACCAGGCGACATGCAGTACAAAGGCCTGTGAGGGTTTGACTGATGTGTTGTGTGGTGAATCCTTTATGTTACAGCATATTCGCAGCAGCATAATGTTTTATTTTTATTTTATTATTGACAGTGTAACATCTGTTGTTAGGAAAAGGAGAGCCCAGAATGTTTCACCGGATGCATGTCGACAAAAGGGGCCTTTTCGCGGTCTTCTCAGTGAAAAGGCCCTTAACCGAACTTCCCTACTTGATGTTTTTTGTGCTATGGTTGTTTGTCACCGGCTACACCCAGAACTTTTGCAAGTTCTAAATGCCTGTGAGCCATTTCACAGAGAGTTAAAAAGTCGCCAAGCCTAATGAGCCCCCTTTTAGAACGTCTTGCTCTTAATCAGCCTCTACCTCTATTACGTCTGTGGAGGATGCACAACATACCAAAGGCATAAACATCATGTTTGTGTCCCCTGGAAGGTCACTCTCTCAATTCCAGATGTCTCTGTTTCACCCCATGGTTCCCTCGCTGTATTAAAACGAAACAAAGCCTCACCTCAGGATCTGTCTTCTGGAGGCTTTGTTGGGGAAATTGCGTCAGTGCTCTTTCAGGCATAATAAGTCCTGATCTCCAGGAGAACGCTACATGAGAGTGTGCCTCACTCCCCAAACTGCCTTTCGGAGCCATTAGTTTTGAAGATGCTCATTTCAGGAAGTTATCAGGGGACAAGAGAGAGAGAGAGAGAGAGAGAGAGAGAGAGAGCAAATAGTCTAATATAACCAAAAAGCTATTCAGACCAAACGCTAGCTAGATAAAGAGAAAGAGGGAGAGATAGAGGGAGACATATTGGAGACGGTTTTCAGGGGGCCAATCGCGCAAATTAATGACAGTGGTGTTGTTTCTGCCATTAGCTGGTTTCCACTACTACACAGTGCACAGCACTAGTGAACCATGCTTGAAAAAGGGGGAATCTGGGTGTCTGGTTCGGTCAATATTCCACATCATAGGCATTTTTCTTTCTATAGTGCACATCGGCCAGTGTACGGGCAAACAGGAGGGGGATGGCCCATTTCTCTTATCTGTTAAATCATGCGACTCACCAACAGTAGAGTAAGGGCTCAGGTAGTTGTATGACTAATGTTACTTGACAGTAGCTTGACTTTTTTTTTTTTTTTACCAGCTATTGCAATACTGGACCTGACCTATGGAAGATGAAGTAATGTGAGTAATGCATAGCATAAAGCTGTAGTATGTCTGCTTTTCAAAGATAAGAGGTTTTCAGAAAGACTGGTACATTTCAGAGTAAGGTATGCTTTGAATCAGCAAGTCCTTTCCTTATTACTGTTTTATTTATTTAAATAGGGGTAGCCGACTGAGACTTGCGTCTCGTTTCCAGAAGGGCCCCGTTTGAAAGGCAGGTAACAACAGAATAAGTATAAATTAAAGCAACAAAACCCAAAGTAATACAATAAAAAGTTTAGCAAAAACAAATAATAAACATATGTTACATTATTTACAATACAGCACAATATTTAATATTTGAGTAAAACAATGACTCTCTTCAACTCTTCCAATCAAATATTGCATTTTTCAATGGTAACAAACTGCTTTGTTTTAAAATCATGAACTTATAATGCACAATAGCATTAGCAAATTTTAATTTTTGCCTAAAATCAAGTCAACAAAAGTTAAGCCTATGCACATTATTAACATGTAATAGCAAACCAGTCCCACTTTTGACAATTACCTTTATGTAAGCTCGACCATAATTGTCAGAGAAATAAACATTTTTATTGCTATAAAATACAAGATCTTTGGCAATGTGAATGTCACATTGATTACTGGACAGAACATCCTTGATGTATTATACTGTATATTCATCCATAGAAACAACCCTGGTGGGTGTTTTGATAGTTCAACACCACGCTGGAATAACCTTCACAGAGAATCACATCAGGTGGATCAATTCCTAAAAATTTGTACCATTATCTTTTTGTCTCAAGGACTTTGCAACCAAACCTGGGGCCAAACTCACCCGTATTTCCTGTCCCTCTTTCTTGCCATCCCATGCCCAGCTGCGTTTGGTGAAGTAGTTGACGGTGGCAAACTCAATTAGGGCGGAGAAGACAAAGGCGTAGCACACCGCCATGAACCAGTCCATGGCCGTGGCGTAGGCCACCTTTGGCAGGGAGTTCCGAGCACTGATGCTCAATGTCGTCATGGTGAGCACAGTGGTGACCCCTGGGTAAGAAGACGACATCATAGAATGGCAGTTGAGAACACGGAGGGACTGACATCATGCATATGGTGGCTAGAAAAAACTTCTAATCATGCACACGGAAAGAAACGTCCCGCATAAAGCTATGCCTAGTTTTGTGTCCACAAACACCTGCCTTGTGATGTACATACATCCATGGAATAAACCTCCTTTCCATTGAAATGTAAAGCTTTGAAAGAATCAATTTGAAAACCAGACCACTGCTATTTGTTTCATAAACATTCCTGACAGACAGTTTATTTCCTTAAAACTCAAAGGCCAATACGTCCCCGGAAATCTTTGGCCGGAGTCCCGCCTAGAACATCTGTCCTGTACCTCTCCCCTCTCTCTTCTTTTCTGCAAGTCTACAAGTGCTGCAGCTCCTTCAAGACCCCACGGGACAGTTCCAACGAGCTTGTCTGATGATACCCGGCAAATCCCAGTATTGATACAGAGCAGGCTGCCGAGGCTGTCCCCAGCCATCTGTGTGCGGAGAGCGTGGAGCCACCAGCCCGCCACTTTCCAGGCGAGAGGAAATGTGGAAGAAGAGGCCAAATGGTATAAGAGTAAGCCCTGAAACAGAGGCAGCCTTAAAGAGTATAGGGTATTCTTTTTGTTATATATATATATATATATATATATATATATATATATATATATATATATATATATATATATATATATATATATATATATATATATATATGATGTGCATTTATGTGTGTTCGGTGAGCACAGAGTGAGGTCTTTCATTGGACTTTTCTTTAATTGTAGAGCTGTGGTTTGAGAGGATCACTGCAACCCACGATATCACTACACAATAAGCGGTCTTCAAAGAGGAGCCGCAAACCAAGATTTTCCTTTCGCTTCCCAGACCCATTAGCTCAGAGACGTAAGCCTGGGGAAAGTGGATTTTTTAAGGTCTTAGGAACAAGTGGATGACTACAGATCGTGAATACGAATCCGTAAAGTGATTTGAGGAGATTATTTAATTGCCGTGTGAAATCAAAATCTTTTATAGGTCATTGTGCACCCTGGCCTTTATATGCGACGTCGCAGAGAATTTACAGGATGAAATAAGAGGGGAGCAGAGAATGGGTGTCCATCAAAGCAGATAAAAAGCAATCATTCCACTTCGCCTGTTCTCACCTGCTTCATCTGTTAAAAGAATAGATGGACTCCAAAAATGTACATTGTGCTGCAAAAGAGATCAGACTGACAGCCGGGTCAGAATTATAGATCTGTGTAGACTTCTATTGTTGATTTTTGTAAGTTATTACCTCATATTATAAAAAGTTTCTATAATTTTATATCTATAATTATTAAACACGATACACGTTGTGCTTCACAAAGGATGCTGCTTTATTAGAATAATTAATCTTCCACCCTGAGGTAAAAAAAAAAAGAAAATATTGACAATTCTCAAATGTTAAATGGGGAGGGGTTTGAAATGCCCCCAAATGAGTTTCGATAAAGGTTCCATTAGGCAATTAAAAGAGCATCAATATGAGGGCTAACTAGAATGTCACTGGGGATTGTATAGTATTGTGTCCAACGTGTTACACGTCACCAGGTTATAAATCACACAAAACACTCGGGTGAATGGGAAAATTACCAACGGGATCCTCCACACAAATTATCAGGCCACGGCAGCCAAAGCAGATCGTCTCCTCTTTGGCAATACGCCAGGGAACAAAATGATTAATTAAATATCAACTTTCAAACTGTGCTCTGGGAGCTTCTTCCTCCAAGATTTAGGCACTGAATTGCACGCTTTTAGTACGAACCAAGTAGGTCAATTAATCCAAAATATTTAGACAGTTTTAGATAAGCCGGTCATGGTTGAAAGTGGAAGTGGAAGTGGTTGTCCATTGACGTACTTCAGACACACTTTCCAGATCACGAAAAGCAATCTAAAGGTATGCAAACTTTAGTGGTAGAATGCGAATGGCATTAGGTTTGTTCAATTCCTAAAATTCTACATTTGTTACTTTTTGAAAGTACATACTGCTGGTGTACAGTAAAATCATTGGGGAGCAAAAATAGTCTGTCTCTCTCCTGTTTGATTGTAATGACGTGTCGAGTCAACAGTAAAATAAGAAGACTACAGACTAATGGCAGGAGTAGTCACTTACTGGCAAACGTCACTGGACAGGAGCCTGGCTCATCAGCTGTTAGCATGACATTAGACCTAACAGTCTTTGCAAGATGGCGCAACTTGAAACCATTAGACTGCAAATAACAAAAGAATAGAACAAACATACCTTGCTAAAACGTTCATTTTTTTTGGCACTGATTTTTACGTTTTTAATTATGATGAATCAACACAGAAGCAATACAAACTTTTTGGATGCATTTTCCAATAGAGCTCTAGACAATATGACTGATGTGCCAAAGGGTCAGATATGGATGTGCACACAAAGCATACTGTTAGCCTTTTAAGACCAAATATCGGCTTCAATTTGGTTTTAGGTATTTGGCTGTAACTGGAACATGTAAAAGTCCCCCTGCCCTTGAAAGGTGTCAAAAGGCCTAAACCACAGAAAAAAAAAATCCTTTACTCAGTTTGATCCCTTCACTTCCTTTCAACTGATCATAAAAAGCCATTCCCTAGCATTGACATTGACTGACTTTAATTGTCAAATCCCCCTTAACGAGTCAAAGTACTTAAAAAAACACCCAGAATTTCGACATAAAAGCATGATTAAAGGTGACTGGTTTAAAGATATGTGTTGGGGAACTTTCACAAATTTAAATCAGATAAAACATCCTGTACGGTAATATCCTGAAGCCAAACTATTCTGCCAACTTGGAATCGTCTGGTGTCTTTGCATGATATTTACCCTCGTCTGTATCTGTCCACAGTATACTTTGCGCTTGACTTGATGCCCTGTTCGGAAACACTAATTATCTAACAACCAGGGGCCTTCTGGGGGATGCACTTTAGGTTGCCATGACACATTCATCACAGTTTAAGAAGCAAAACGAGAGAGAGAGAGAGAGGGACAGAGAGAGAGAGGGACAGAGAGAGAGAGAGAGAGAGAGAGAGAGAGAGAGAGAGAGAGAGAGAGAGAGAGAGAGAAACAGAACGCTGGCAAGTGTAATTTTTTTACACTGATTAAAATAAACATATGCTAGCTGGTTCCTTAACATGCTGGGCAATAGGTGGTGAGATGAATGCTCCCTTACGCCTCTGATTTCTCCAATTAGTCACACAACCAGGCCATTTCATTTGTTGATATATGCCAAATGAACTAGAGTGGAAATATTGATTATGTATGCAGATAAATTGAATGTGTAGCGTCTGTATGCAAGTAGAACAACCTGCCGTGACTATGCATATATGGATACTTTGTATCCGTTTGGCCTAGTGTTAATAGTTGAACTCCTCACATTATATTCTTATTTAATGTCAGTGTGTTTATTATTAATAGCCACTGCGTCATGCTGTAGAGGCTGATCCAGATGTTTGTGTTCCTCTGATATTTTCCCCTCAGCCTAAATAGGATGGCTCCCTGGCCAGGAAACTGGAAGTTGGCAAAGACTCATGTTTCATTCTGGCCCATCCCAGTTAAAGGGAGAACTCCTTCTTCCTAAACTCGCAGGACTTGGCACTTGACGGGTCTGACCGCATCCCACCCCGCCCTTTCCCGAGAAGCGGTGACAAAGCCAGACACCTTGCCAAAGTTAGCGCACGCTCAATAAGCCATAATCTCTTAAAACGTGGCCGGCTTAAACTTTTCGGCAAAGCACCTCCAATATCCTCAGCGAGAGACCCCGCCACAACTCTTCCCTTTATCACTCCTCCCTCGGGGTGGACAGCCTCGCTTTCCCCAACTTAATTCCTTTCCAAGTTTGCTCCTGCTAATCTGTAATTAATTAGGTGCTGTGGCGGTAGGCAAGGTAATTAGGGGTCAATCCGGTGATCCAAGTCCCAGTTTGAAAAACCAAATTCATCACTGTCCAGGACCAAACACAGCTACCAGACTGGCCCCGTGTGGCGAGTGAACAGCGCACGGCGTGAACTACAGTGGAACTTCACGGAGAGGAACTTTTCATACCTTCCCCTGGCACTCCAATTTACTGAACGCAACTGACATCAAGAACAAAAGTAGGCCCGCAAATGCACAAGCCGTTGCCACCGCACACTTGTTTTTGATGTAGCTTCATAATTTAACCAGGAGCTCTGTCGTCGGCATTCCCAAAATTGTCGGAATGGTTCAACAACTCGTTAAGTGCATTTTGAGGTTGGGCGATGGCGGGAGACACACTCACCGAACACGGTGCGAGCGGGAACTGACTCTCTGTTCAGCCAGAAGGAGACCTGAGACAGGATGACAGTCATGATGCACGGAAGGTAGGTTTGAATCACAAAATAGCCAATTTTCCTTTTCAAATGGAAATACGTGGTCATCACAACATATTCGCCTGAAGGGGGGAGAGGGAGAGACAGCGAGAGAGGGAGAGAAAAAGAGAGAGACGTAGAGAATATGAATTATTAACACAGCTCATGTTCGGTCCAGACAAACACAAGCACCCTGCTGAAATATTTAGAAGTATATTTATGAAAGTTAATACACCGGCATGCTTGCTCACACAGCAAAAGGCTCCTGTGCAGGGGAAAGTGTCTGTTAGAGAGAGTGCAAGTTAACTGGTTGTATGTGTATCACAGCGCCTGGTTGTTTAAGGCAGATATTGGTTTTCCCAGTACTGTTGGTCAAGGAGTGTGTGCTGACCTTGACAGCAGTTACATCAGTTGTATGGTCACAGAGACAGACACAAATGGATACTTCCTTAGGGGCCGTGCTTACTGAATGCGCTTAAATACGAGGTGCTGTGCTTTTTGTATTGAAGCGTGACTTAAATGGGCTCCTCCAGCTGGAAAACAGTAGACTTGGCGTTTTTTTTTGTTGCATGACAATATGCAAACGTTGCGTTGCAAAGCTAAAGACATTGTCATTAGCAGTAGCTAATAAAGCTTTTAGCTTTTAGTTCATTGTCATTAACAGAAGGTCGGCAGCTGATACAATACTCTGCTTGTTTTCCTTGTTTGTTGAGGTTATTTCTCGCGCATTATAGTAGACTTTGATTGGCTGGCTGACATCAAGTGACACTAATGAGCAACGCGTTTCAGCAAAAGTTTAACTATTC
This sequence comes from Aplochiton taeniatus, assembly GCA_017639675.1. Classification (NCBI taxonomy): domain Eukaryota; kingdom Metazoa; phylum Chordata; class Actinopteri; order Galaxiiformes; family Galaxiidae; genus Aplochiton; species Aplochiton taeniatus. Next base: position 15,125,838 of record CM030177.1, read on the forward strand.
TCAACTTCAGCTCACCGCAAAGACGCGAAAGTCACAACAGACATTCAGTTCAGAAATCCGCAAGTTGCCCCATTTATAAAAAGAAGCGCACCAAGCCTGTCTTTACTATTGTGAGCAATCAGTGAAAATAGGGATGTGCTTTCAATATAACACTTGTAGGACACAAAAGGCATGTCCAAAATATATAAGCTATCAATGATCAAAAACTATGGAATTAAACAACTTTTTAGTATTATTATATCTTAATGTTCTGGTTTGATTCCTGAATGAGTGGACAAGTGTGCAACGCTTTACATCCCAGGTCATGCAATGTTGTATCAGTTCGGTGGAATCACCTTTCAGACCAATCCTACAATAACTTACCCTTCTAAAATCTCTGAATACATTAAAGACAAAATCCAACTGAGCTAAAAATAAATAACAATCAGCACCATTTTAAAAGCAGAATAACAGTTGAAGGGCAGCGTGGCCGTCGGTAGTTATTCTCTGAAATCTCTATGCAACTGCATACCCGTGGAAAACACCACCTACAGCAGTCGTTATCTGGCTCCTCCACGTCTATCACAGGAGACATGCAGCCAGACTCAACAAGGAGATAACCACCACTTAAAGCTTAATACATCACATCAGCTAGACAGAGGTTAGGCTGTATCTTTCCCAGATAGATTTTGTGTCTTTGAGCAAAAGGACCTCAATGTCTGCTGAGGTTTGAAAAATTGTACGAGCCTGGTTAAATGAAGAAAAAAAAAGGGTCTGGGGAAGTGATGGGGGAGAAACTGTCACTATTGTGGGAGTAGTAGATAAAGGCTTTTTTCCCCCTCTAGAACTACAGCAATCAGAATTTAAGATCAAATGAATAGGGGATCAACAGTGCTGGCTGACAGAATTTCCTATAATTCATTGCCAATTCAAATGGACTCTCTGACCAGAGCCCAATCAGAAGAAAAAGTCGAGCTCCTCTCAGCTCTGAGGCACCTTATCTTTGAAGTACTGCTGAATAGTTCACTTACAACTGAAAAAGTTCAACATTTCTCTCCTGGCGTGGCTTAAGAAACACTGAAACCAGCAGATCAATGTGTGTTTCAATCTCAAAATCAGAGTGAGCGTTCTCTGATTAAATGCCATGTAAATGGCAGCAGCCGCAAGGATCAGAATTCTTCTCCTCCCTAAAATGTACAATTATTGGAAATGCTTCACAGAAGGAGGGGCGGGATGAAAAGACGAGTTTTGCCCCATCTTCTTCACCTACTGAGAAAGGCACCACAGTCTGTGACTGCATTCTCAGCAAGTCTCTCTCTTGGTGGGGAAACCACTGTGACCCAACTAACACCAGCAGAAACAAATCGATGAGCCAGCCATTTCCAAGCAGCATAGATAAATGACTTCACAAAAAGTCACAAATGGAATCGGTAGGTGCGTGCCAACAGGGGCAAACAAAAAATACTAAAGAGAAAGCGTTAATTTCCTTACATTGTCTTGGAGAAGAAGAAGTACAACAACAGCAACATGTTTCACACCAAACATTTAAAGCAGATTTTTTGAATTCTTTGAAACCTTCGTTTTCGGTTGTTGTTAATTGCGCACCTGATGTTTAACGCCACTTGAACAGTGTACAACAATGTTGAGCTGGCACAACAACACAGGGATATCCAATGTACCTGTGCTGGAGCTGATGGTCTCTTTCCCAATCACATGGCCGAGTAAGTCATACTGGTTCAGCCTGGAGCCACCCTCAGCCACAGAGACTGACTTCTCATCTCCCTGGGACCAGAGGTAGATGACCTCATTGTTGGTGTAAGCATCTGAAGGGGACAGAAAAACAACAACTTTCAGAATCAGTTGTACATAGTTCATTCAGGTGATAACAACATGCAAAGGCTAAGATAGAACAGATTCATTGTTCATTGTTCAATGCATGCCAGTTGACTAAATTTGAGTCATTTGTAATGCCCAAGCAGGGAGTACTTGAACAACAACCATGTGCAGTGACTTCACTGTACACACAAACCATAACAACATAATGAATCTGTACGATCGAACAACTCAAGGTCGCGGAGAAGAGATACAAATGCAGTTTAAGAGCGTGGGACACAGAAACATTGACACATTGAGATACACACAAACGTGGACACATTGAGATGCACACAAACGCACACCGACTCCATTGCTCGCCACCGCAGTGTAGAAATGGTGTTGTCTGAGGTCTCTATCAGCATCACAAGAATAATTCACACATCAGCCTTGGGTTAGCTAATTAAATTTTAATAGCCACAGAGAAAAGTTATTGTTTTATTCTCATGAGAAGCTATTAATCAAATGTTTATTGTATCTGCTTCAATACCTCTTCAGCTATGAATAATGGTAATTTGTTACTAAGTCCTATTTCATCTTCCCATTGAAAAGTGTATTGTACTGCTGCATAGGTTTAAACAGAATATCATTTGGTAAGCTTCTTGCCTTATTAACGTATTGGAAAAAAATCGAAGTTTTGTTTAAAATACGATTATTAGTTACTACTAGTATATGTCAAATACTTGTGCCAGAGTAAGGAAAAACTACTTCTCATGGCTGGCCAATCTGACCTCACACACTCAAACCATTCAATTAAAATGTAATTCCAAGACATTAGTTTGGGTCATACCCTTTGGATAAAGCTATTGTAATTTTAGAATACAACACCTTGTTCCCAAATAACAGTAATCTTGTATTTCTCTTTGGGATATGCAGGGTAAAATGGTATTATGCAACATTGTGACAGAACAAAACAATACATCAACCATCAAATAAGGTAGGATTCAGGTTTATTTTAAAAGTTATTAAGTCGTCCAGCCGTCAAACCTTTCTGCTTAAGCTGGATATACTGTAAGGCAATTACATTCTACCTTGAAATGTGCCTCCTATATTAACATTAACGCCTTTGGTGTTACCTACGTTACTGTATGGGCCAGGTTTATAAGATCTACTTCCTACAGAGGGCCAAGGTCTGAAATATACTCTGAAATTATCATTATATTCATTCTCATGTCAGGACAATAACCAACTGTGCGTTATTTAGCTGTTATTCAGAAGTGGGACATTTGAGGGGCTCAGAACTGCAGGGGAAATAAAAGGCCTTTACATTATGTTTGTGATTGCTGTGCGGTTTTCACGGGAAATAAATTGCATGTAAAATAGCGGTGATTGGGCTGAGAGCTTGGCAGCAGATTTCTTCTGCCATTGCAGGGCTGAACAAAGGCCGCTAATTACTTGCCAACGGTGTGCTCCTGCGTTAAGGAGCCAATTGTTCCTAGGTTTTACAACGGATTTCCGTTGGTATAAATACAGATCTATGCAGCACCAAATAAAAAGGGAATTGTGCATCGCTTTTTTTATTTTTTTTTTAAGAGAGGGGTCTGCAGCAAAGGCCCTAGAAGGGCTCCTTTTGTTGTATTGTCTCTGTGACGTTTTATTCACACCGTCCTTTACCAAGACATCCCCCTGACCTTTAATATGCCATTGGCCCGGCTATTCTCCCAAGGAATAATACCTTTCAAAAAAAAAATTAAACACAACCTCCCCCTGCTCCATACGCTGGGCTCCGCAGCTGGCAGGGCCGCAACACATACGTCGCCATAGTAACACCATTAGGAAAGAGGCATAATCGCCCATTGTGTTCTCGGTCCAATTTACATGGCCTATGCAGCTTTGGAGCGAGATTGATTGGACTCCCATTGGAGCGACCCATTATCGGAGCGGCCGCCACAGGTGGAAGACAAAGAGCCAGGGCCTGGTGCTCCGTGCTACGTTGTAGGTCCCCTGGTGACGCGTTCGCTGCTTTGCAGATACGCGTACGCTATCTCCGACGGGACTTACAGCTGCCAAACTTCAGCGGACAGGCGTGGGCATCCATGGGGAAGTCTTCCAGGTGCATGGGGCATTCGGCATGTATGGTGAGCCTGTTGGCGAAAGGAAAAACAGCACACCTTGACGTTACGGGCACCCCTCGACAGTGGCCATGTTCTAACGCAACATAAACACAGCATGACACCTGTCACATGGAAACAAAACCACACAGCACGCAAAGCCTGTTTTCCTGCACCATGGGCCGTGCTGGAGAATTCATTTTGGCAGATGCTATGAGGCACAGGGAGAAGAAAAAGAAATAAAAAGGATCTCAAGACAAATGAAAGGAGACTTCAATTGGCTTGACATAAAGGCCTGCGGGCAGTACAGTTTCTATGTATGTATACTGTACGTATGTAGTGTATGTAAGCCATTGGGTTTTCTGTGCATTTACACATACAGTATGTACTGTATGGTAAGTACTGTGAGATCCACATTAGCAGCCAGCTAAGAAGACGAGTATAAACATCTCTTATTCAAAGTGTTCAGGGAGGAGTAGGGCTCTGAGGGGTGGTGTGACACTTGCCATCCCATTAATATTGAAAGTGTTGTGCCTCTAGCCTTTCTGGTCCAACCTTCCTCCCTCTCCCGAGCAGTCCTCCAGAGCCAACAGCACGGGTGACTGACAAGGCTGGAACACGTCCCATTCGCAGGTCGGAACGGTGCGAGTCCACACTCTGTATCCCTCCTCCTCCTCCAGGACGCTCCAAGGTTGTCCTGTCCTGCCTGACAGCTGTGGACGAGGGAATATATATGGTGCGCCGGAAGATAATCTGCCGCTCGGAGACCGACCTGACATTTGGGCTTTTTAGAGAGAGCAGGCAGAGGAGGAAGTGGGGCCTTGTGTGTTTGAGGGTGTGTGTGTGTGTGTGTGTGTGTGTGTGTGTGTGTGTGTGTGTGTGAGCACTCCATGGGGGATGGGTGGTATTCTGAGGGATTAGATAAACTGACGGAGAGATGGTAGGTAGGGGTGGGGGGAGGGGGGCGGTCACGTACCGCCGACTCTGCCCGTCAAGGTGCCTGCTCAGGCAGGCGGCCGAGTCTCGGCTTGTGTGATTGTGATTTGTCAGCTTTCCCATCTGAGAACGCCTCACCTTACCGCCTTCCACCCCATCTCTCTCTACCTCTCTCTTTCTACCTCTCTCTCTACCTCTCTCTCTACCTCTCTCTCTCTTTCTACCTCTCTCTCTCTCTCTTACTTCTTTCTCTCTCTCTCTTTTCCCTGCCCTCCCTCTTTGCACGTACGAGGCAGGGCCAGCTAGCCGACCGCCAGGCCTTACCAGGCGCCACTGGGCAACGGTCGGGCAGGAGGAGACAGAGAGAGTTTCTCCAGAGCGCTGTGCTTCCCTCCCCTGCTCGTAGCGCCTCTCATCCAGTTGATTAGATATTGACTGAGACGGAGCCTCTTCACGTCTGCCACTCTGCCCCGCGGGGAGAGAGCTGAGCAGCTGCAAATCAAGCTGGAGGTGATTTAATGAGTAAGAAGTAGGGAGAAAGAGGGAAAGGGTCTGACATGCACGTGGGTGATCAAATCACCTACACTGGGATAATTGTCTGTCACTAACCCTCGCAGGCCATTTTGACCGGTCTTCCTGTAGAGCCGAGGGTGTCGCCCACGCCATTGTCTATGGCCCATGCCTCGTTCAGGTCCATAGCTCTGTCCACAGAACTGCACTGACCTGGAATGTCGTTTTACGTCACCCTAGCTTTGTTTTTTTTTTGCTCTATACATGCAAGGTCATCCATAGATAGATGTGTCTGTAGAAATAGAATGCATAGCACAGCATAGCAATGCGCTAACTTAAAGCCTTCTCCTCCTTTCATATTAACATGCATACCGACATCAATGGCATCCCCAACTGCAGCAGAATATGTCCGTCTGACTGTGGTGAGACATCTTGTCTAGAGATAACAGTAAAGTTTCCACTCTGCTGCTTTTGGTGTTCTGATCTTACCGTTCCTTAGACACTCCTGTTTTCCCACATTCATGGAAAGTTGGAGGCCGCGGATTGCGGCAACATCAACTACCGAGCTTCATAAAGAGGGAGGGATTTGTGGAAAAGACTTGGCCAGACCATAAAACCCAAGTCAGACATGTCTGAAAGAAGTAGTCAGTCACAGCGGCTCAACAGGAGGGACCCTATCTGGGCTCCTAAATACAGAATATATCAAGTAGGAACCAAAGAAAGATTTGGCTGCTGAGCGGGCTGTTGCAAGCCAGCGGGAATAAATTAGGGGAAGATAGCTAACCAAAGGTAAGTTTCCTGCTGAGGGATTCTACAAACCAGTAGGAATACAGCAGGGGAAGATAGAACACCCGAAGACGAAAGGCTAATTTCCAGTGGAAGAAGGCTGCAACAAGCCAGCAGCAATGTAATACGGAAAAATAGCACACAGTTGACTTAAGACCTTCTGGAGATGTTGTGGGCTAAATTCAATGTAATATACTGTATCAGCTCACAACTCAAATTCTTTCCATACTATTGCATACTTAAGTAATGTTTTCGAATGAATGAGCAATGGATATTATAACACTGCAACCTGTGTATTTTGAAATTTTAGGTTATAAAAGCGATGTAATAACTATAGATAACCTTTTACATCTTAGACTTGGGTTTCTCTCAAAATTATGGGCGTCAACAAACTGGTCAGCTTAGTCATCCACGTTATCGAATGTTGTGCAGTACTTGGAAGCCCTGTCCTACACAATGAAGTTGTTTTTTTAAGTTCAAAGCCACTTCAGTTATTATTGCATCATTATTCTATAACAGGGCAATACCGTTTAAAGCATTATGTTCTCTGATTTGATTTTTTTACTGACAGGCCAACCATTCAACAAATTGTACAGCAGCAGAAATGGCAAGGCGGTGACATGTGGTTGATGAATTGCCGTTCAGACTGGAGTATGTGTTTTCTTTTGAGTGAATTTGCTTTGTTGCTCCCATTAATATGTTCACACATTTTCCCTTCTGTCTAAAGCATTTCCAGAGCTTTAAGAGTTGAATGAGATAAAGTCTCTTACCTCCTGGGTAAGCCTCATACATAATGGCTATGATGTTCAGGGCCTCGCAAATGAACCGCACGCTGTGGAAGCAGAACACTGCGGCTGACATTAATTAATGTGCTTTCTGTGTGAGCACGTGTGAGTCTGTGGCGCCACGGCGAAATCTCCCTCGCGGGGCCTCTCCTCGGCGTGGCCACCTCCGCCACGCGAAAAACAGCGGCATCGATTGCGAAGCCACGGCGAGAGCTGGTAGCACCTCGTCTTCGTCGAAACCGCGGCGGGGCCCTGGGAGACCTAAAGGCGGGCGCCATTCCTTTGGCTTTCTAACAGCCCCTCTCCGAACCACGCGGCCCCCATCCTTAGAAAACGTATCATATCATGCCTGCAACGCTGCCTCGTGGAGGAAAAAAAGACGCGGGGGGGGGGGATGGTCACTCGCCTCGCAGGTGATTTATGGTTTTTAAGCGTCGCTGTGTCCGAGTCTGTCCCCTCTGTCAATCAATCAATACGCACCTGCTGAAGCGAAGAGCTCTCACCTTGACAAGCACACGTCAAGAAGAACAAATGGCCTTGTCACAAATGTACAAAGAGCCTCACCCTTCCCCTCCGTATGATGACTGAGAAAACCATTTTAGGTACAAGCCAAGCCATCTATCATACTTATCAACTTGGCCGGGGACGCTGATAATGATCAATAGGGCTAGCTCCAGCTCTGCAATTCGGCAGTGCGGATCTGCAAATATATACAGGATACCTAGAGGGCCTTGGGCATCCAGTCAGAGCATCAAATTCAGTTTTTCCGTGGCAAGCACAAACATAAAGGAGACGTCGCAGAAAAGGGAAAGCAATATTCTTTTACAGAAATGCCCATGGCCAAAGTAACTGTTTTATATCTCTGAGCTGTGCACATTCCTTCTCCTTCCCTTTGGATTAATGTAACTACAGGGGGTGGGTGGGGCTTGGACTAGGTCTCCTAAGAGATATACCACAACACCACAATTACCAAGAAGGAAGAGCTATGTAATTACCATTATCCACAATGACTTGCGGAAAAGCTCAGTACTGCTCACGCACCACACAATTAATTTACTGCTACATTAACTAAATTGCAGTAGATCTTTTCTCAGTCTGCCCCTGCCTTGTCCTACACTGCCAATTATGATTTACTAAGCATGATATCTGTTTTGTAAATACCATTGAAGACACAGTGTTGTGCCACACCTGTATTAAAGTGCATTTACAACCTAATTGCGTTCCAATTTGACCATAGAACATGTATACTGACTTAGTCAAGGGTGGGAAAGGGGTTGCAAGTGTGTGACTAATGTGCACACTTTACTTTCCATCTTTGTGTTACGCATATTAAAACATCTGTCATACCTAAAATGTTGTAAAACCTCAGGTTCCCTTTAAGTCTAAAACCAGGACGAGGCGTTATTACACACCGCCTCTATAATTAGAACCAGGCTGAGTAACTAACAGGGCACGAAATGTTCTGCTACAATATGTGTCAGTCACTGCTGAGTCAAAAACCAGAGGTGTCGAAGGGCCCCGTCCTCCATGTGCTTGTCCTCCGTGCTCGGTGCCACTCACGCTGCCATGCCAACCCACCCCTCATTCCCTGTGTGACCCTATTAACCTTTACAAAGGCCCTACAAGAAACAGCCCAAGGGTCTGTCAATCACGCAGCAATCTGAAACTCGGGGCAAACGTTTGCTTCCCTGTATGTTTAACTCGCCGCTGGTCTGTGTCAAGGTGAACCGTTTGCACCTAAAAGGCGGCTGTTGGTTCAGTTTCCGATGAATAAATGTATGGCTAACATTGCTGCATGTCTCTATGTATTTGCCAGTAGAAGCTGGTTTACTCAGGGGCGGGCTGCATGCTCTTGTGGCTACGATGCCCTTTTGGTAAAGTTATGGTTATACATGATTGCCGAAAACTAAGTAAACGCCCATTTTCTATGCTTAAGAGTATACACACATCATTAAAATGGACCCCCGGGCTCTAATTAGCAGTCTTTGAAGAGGATGGAGGAACTGGTCATACTTTTAGCCACTTTGCAGGACATGAAAAAAGACTCCAAAAAGACGTTTTTACAGGGCCAAGCACACTTAACATCTATTAATCTCCTTCATAAAAGCAATCTTCAAAACAGAGTTAAACTGTCTTATCGAGCTGCATAAATCATGCAGATTCCTAATGGTATCAAAACACAAGCAAACAAAACGATTCAAAAAGATTAAAAGGGCAAACAGTTTTATTTTGAGGAAAATAATTAAATATATTGTGCCTTCAGCATACGTTGTGTTATTTATTTTTTATATATATTTTTCAAATGACATTTTAAATGAAGCACTCAGAATTAAAGTCAGTTGAGGGCGGTCGTCTAGTCTGCCCTCAAACGCTATCGTGCATGATTATCAAGTAAGCCTCCCCGAAGATATAAAAACCATTACTTCAAGAGTTGCTGACTTCGCTGTATCCAGCAGGGTGTACTGTAATTGTGTACTCAGACCCTTACAAGGACGAGCATAGCCTCCGACATCATAATCAATTATGATATTTCAGACAAGAACACATCCGCTATTATCAGCTACTTGTTTTCCCTATTTCAAATGTTTTTGTTTGTTTAGTCAAAGGCAAAGCACGGTAATACGCCTGCTTCCCAGCCCTTGGGTGATTCTCATTATGCGGTACACAAGCAGAAAACTGTCGCAAGTTGTATTCGTTTTTTTAAAACACAAAGCTAGAGATGGGCCAACGATGAACACTCTCTGTACCGATTATAGCATTGGCTCCATCTTCCAAGTAGACACAGAATTTACCTTCAAAACAAGCACGAAGATGCTAAAACTAGATCAATGCTACATATTTTCTTCTCTATTTTAATGTAGCCCACTATGGCTTATTTTGGAGCCTTTGTTTTTCGTGATCAAAGTTAGACCTGTCGTCTTTTGCGCGCCGTGTTTGTTAAAGACTAATAAGGTGGGGTTACTTGGTGGCTGAACTCATGTTACTCCAGTGACACACAAGTCAGTTTAGAGAGAGAGCGGAGGGAGAGAAAGAGAGAGGCCCAGGATAGCTCAGTTGTAAAGGAGGGTGTTCTTTCAGTTCCCGTCGCAGACATACATCCAAGCTCCCAGACTACCGCTCCCCATTGCTGATCCCAACAAAGGTGTCATTCATAGATGACTAGATCACACGGACAACTGCTGCCGCACACAAAAAGAGCCAAACAAAAGCATGTACATGCACACACTAATCACGTTTGACATTTTGCAACAAGCCATTCTAAGCCACCTTGCAACCTACGTGTGCAACACCTACTTGCAGGCAGCAATTCATATACACCTCTGTCCACTGTACACTGCGATGCGCAAGCTTCAAATCGGCAGTAACCCCCAGGACTACAACCCCCAGCCCTGCCGGCCGTGGTCCTTATAACAGTCTCAACTCCTCTCTCTCTCTCCCGCCCGCTTTCTTCCCCACAATAGGTTGTGACATTGCAGTCAGGGACGGAGCTTTTCCAACCGGCACAAAAAGAGGGTGCCTGTTATAGCTCTCAACGTGCAATTAAATCCTAACCTTACCGGCCTCCATATTGAGTGCTGAACCTCGGCCAGGCAGGGGGAGAGAGAGAGAGAGAGAGAGAGGGGGGGGGGGGGGGGGGGGAACGGGGCAGATAGCCAGGTTGGCTGGTCAAAGCTCCAGGGCTGCCCACTTTGGTTTGGCCTAATCGCGAGCTGACAAACTGCAGCGACTGGCTTCCCCAAAGCAGGATAGGAATGTCGCCTGGAGGTCAAGGGGGGAAGTTACCAGAACCGCCGGCAGAGTAAAACAGGGAGTTTTCTCCTTGACACCTTGCCAGGTGGAACAGAGAGTAGACGCCCGGTATAACGAAAAGCCATACATTTGGAAAGGTACAGCAGGGGTGCGACGGAGAGGTTCTCCTCCATCGTTTTGACATCTGCCCTGATATTTGGATAGAAAAAGAAAAACAGTCCAACCCTCCACAGTCTTATCACTGGTCCGTGGTGCACCTCGAGCCTAAACAGACCTGTCACCGCGCAGCACCCGCAACCGGGAGAGGAGCGTCAACTAAGCGTCACTCATCCACGGGCAGCGTCAGCCGTCTGGACAACGTGGAACATATGTGTGTGATACCTGCAGCACGGGGGCAGCGAGTGTGGAGGAGTGCCGCCTGTGCTGTCAGGCCCGGCCCCTCCCTCGTAATGGATGGCGCTCCCTCAAGCACATCAATTACACCCGCACATCTGCAGAAAACGTGACAGCAGCGACAGGGAGCTGGCAGGGTTACATGCGGCACCGATATTGCCTCCGTTTGCCGGTAAACAACAGAAAGCGTCAACGTGGGGTGGATAGAATGTGTGCGGCGTTTGAGGACTAACATACCGTCGACATAACAGCTTAAGGGGTAAAATGTGAGTATAAGGTTTCCCCTGCTCCACTGTCAAATTACCATAAAGCCATCATAAAAAGGAGAGGTGAGGGATCACACAAAGCTACATTTGTCACGTAAAACTAAAACTGGCTTTGAAAAATTGTCGCATACTATATGCTGGACATATTACCTTAAAAAAAAAAGACCAGCAATTTCTTTCCCCCCAAAAATACGACTATTGTAAAACCAGAATACTTTTGATTCAGCACAACGTGACATCCAAGCAAATGTCAAGATATTGAGGTTTAAAAGTACAGAATATTTGATGCATATTCTAACACTGTTATTTTTACTGGAATTGAGTTAATTCAACATTAAATATGGAACTTGTATTACAGAACTACTTCACCAGGTTATTCTTCTCTCACTTCACAGTGCCCAACAGATCATTGCAAGTAATAAAAGGATTTGTTTTCCCTTTTGGGTTGGCACACCTCAAAATCAGCCTTAGTCACCACTATGGAAAATGTTGCAAAATGGCAGTATTGTAAATAACAGTACTGCTGGTGCAACGGGAGTTGATACATTCTGTAGGTAAAGTGTTTCCATAGTAGGGAACAGACTGGGGCGGGGGTACTACCATTAGTCAAGAGGAGAGAGATACGGAAACAACATCAAGCGATGAGCCGCGATCAAAGAGCGAACAGCAGAGAGGGGGTTGTAAAATGGGGGTTATTGGCGTGTGGCTGTAGTAAAGGCTTGGCTCAGTCAAACATGGGGGTGCATTAGCTGCATTCAGCTGTTACTGATGGAGGTGGGCAGCATTCACTGGCAGTTGTTGTGTGCAATCTGTGGTCCAATCTCCACGTGTGTGGATGCTTAAGAACACCAATTATGACCTGTCCTGGTTGGGCCAATCAAAGTGGAAAGAAGCCAGTGAACATGGATTGTGTGTGGGAGGCCTCAAGATCAGAGGCACAGAGAGACTTTGGCTCAAGCCTTTGATGAGACTGCATGATGCTGTCTGTAGCACCAAACAAAGCCTCTGTTTGCCTTTCCTTGTTCTTTTCCTATCTTGGTATATTGATTCCCCCCCCCCCCCCCCCCTTTCCCTGCATCCACAGCAACCCGCTGCCTTCCCCTACTTGCAGAAATGCTTACTAATCACTGACAGCATCATCTTGTTTTATTCTGAACCCTCCGGTGACTTATAGATAGAGACTGCATAAGGTTGTCTGGTCTTGTCAATCATTTCCAGCAGCACAACTTTGAAACTGTGATTCTAGACAATACGAGTCATAGCTATGGTGGGTTTTTACCAAGAAATAAGACAAAACCATCCTGAATCAAATAGCATTGAATTTACCATCAGGGGCATTGCTTTAGAATACATGATCAAAACTGAACAATGCGTCACCTTGGAGCAGAATAACCACACAAACACGGCTTGTCTGATCAGAGAAGATCAGTAGGAAAAATATTGCACAGGTTGTTCAGTAGAGAGTCTGATCTACAGTATGCTGTTATGGGATCCATAAAACACCATTTCCCCCCACTTTCTCCCCCCAGGGATTTGGTCTTATGCAAAGAAATGATAGAGTTCTTTGTTTTGTGCTTAGCTTAGAGGATGCTTTAGAGAGAGAGAGAGAGAGAGAGAGAGAGAGAGAGAGAGAGAGAGAGAGAGAGAGAGAGAGAGAGAGAGAGTTAGAGAGAGAGAGAGAGAGCTCGTAGGGTGGATGTCTTGGAAGTGTAATCTATCTTTTGTATCAGTCACATTAACCGCGGGCAGTCCACGTACACACTGTTCTTTAATTCATGAAAACATAATGCGCTCGCCATAAAAATGCTGCTGGAAACAACTGCAGTCTGTCGTGAAGACACAACAACTGGCACTGCGGGCGCATAAAGTGAGCTGGTCTACCACTGAGAAGTAACATTAAATATCTAGTCCGGGATCAATTATTCAACGTCAACTTTCTCCCCCAACAATGTCTCCGCACATTTGAAACTGCAGACATCCAATTAAATTCAGAAACTACTACTTACACTTATGAATCCGTCAAGTAAACACATTATACAACCTTGCATTAAAAAAGTTGCACGCAGTTGCATAAGAGTTTGGTTGTGATGGTTGCAGAATTTGGGGTCAGTGTGATTGCCTGAACAAAGAGAGCATTCTAAGGACATCACTGTGTAAAGGTTTTTACGTTAAGCTGAAAAGTCATAAATCTTTCATTTTCAATAATGCGAGACAATGATTGACGGAAAACAACCGTACTGAAACAACCCTCAGTTCAGAAATATTTATAAGTCACCTGCGGTGAAGGGAACTTAAGGCTCAATTATTCATTCCAAAATTACAATATTCGTCTATCTTGTTTGGATTTTTATAGTTTCTAAAACAGCTAAAAAAAGCTCTCAATAGCAACTCGCCTTGCCACACACTATCTGTACTTGCGAATGAAAAAGTGACAGGCCTTTTAATAATCCATCCCAATTCAAATGTTATTCTTAGCCTCGGGAGGATCACGCAGCCACATCAAATGAACTCATAAGAGACCCAGCCCGAAAAAGAACGCCGCTCTCTCATCCTTTCAACGTGAAAAGATGCAGCGTGAAATCCACAGGCAAATTAACTCAGCCGAGAGCCACCTTAATCATTGGCCCCCACGTTTGGGTGGACGAAGGCCATTACAAAAGTGAGAGGCCTATTCAGATTGAAAGTTTAGATTAAGTGTTATGAGTCGAGCGATGAAAAAAGAAAGGGAAAAAAAATTATACACTTACGATGTAATTGAATGGAATGTACAATAGTTGAATGGAACTGTAAGTGAATGGTGGACAAAAAGGTTGGCTTGAGTTCTGAGTATGAAGCATCTTTTTTTCTGAGGCCTGTTTGTTAGCATTGTGTGAATTCTTTGATTGAAGAAAATATATAGAGCACCCCCTCTCCCGAGACTACGTCACGGTATGCTTTGGAGGATTAAGCCTTGGATTTACTTGTCCAAACGGAGGCAAGTTTTGTAGCTACAATGTTTAAGTTCAAATAAAACTGGAGGTTAGCGTTAGAGAATACCGCAAAGCAAATACGTTTGGCATTTTAGGATGCTAATCTGGACGTATTTTCGTAATATTATTAGCAGGCATAATCTTTGACCTGAGCTCATTTTGAATTAACACACTTTCAGGGGCTCATTATGGACTACCCTCAGTGGACTAGTTACAGTGTGTACGGTAGAGCTACTCTAAAGCAACCTATGTAAGGGCCAAATTTGGGCATCCTAACGGATGTTCAAGTCTGAGCTGTTGTATTGCCCGGACCCCCACTCTGTTTAATTGGTTATTTTCTGTGAAGACCTGAAGATTTCCATTACACCTACTCTGCTGTGCTACACTGTACTCGGTTTCCCGTAGAGCTTGGATGTCACAAAACTACAGTGCGAGGTGGATCCAGCTGAAAACAGATACACTGGGATGGGTCTCAATTGCCTTAGGTGGCAGTGTCAGGGTGAATAGTGGGAAAAGGACCAGTCAGTATCTTGGCATCCGGACATATTGCACCAGATAGCTACTAGTCTGGCGGCTCCCCACCGCAACTCAGTCCCCTGATTCATCCGTCAAAGCACTTCTGTGGACATGTCGCTGCTGACCCCAGGCCTGTTGGCTCACCTCAGAAGCCTCTAAAGTCCTGGGTCAAAAACAGACGGTGCCAATAGTCTACTTTCCAGCACTGGGTTAATAACAAGGCCCAGGGTCAACTTAACACATCTGCGGCACAGAGTGGAGACAGCGGCTCGTATGAACTCCTGCCCCTGCTTACCAACTGGCATGTGGTTGATGCAAATCAATAAATAATAATAATAATAACCATAATAATAATAATAATAATACATTGTATTTAAAAGTGCTTTTCATAAAACCCAAAGACACTTTACATGGGAACAGGTAAAACACTGAAATAAAATAATGAAAAGAAGCAATCATAAAAAGGGAGCATGATCCGACAGAATAAAAAAATTATTGGCAGGTACAGAATTATTGGCAGGTACGTTTTTTGCCTTTTCTTAAGACTGGCAATGGATTCAGAGTCTCTGACATTAGCAGAACAGGTAAAAGCACAATCACCCATGGAAGTGGAGCTAGGGGCACTAATAGGAGACCAGAGTCAGAAGAGTGGAGATTGCCAGTTGGAGTGTGGGGGTGAAGGAGATCAGAAATGTAAGCAGGTGCCAGTCCATGTAGTGCTTTGTAAATGATTAACATGAGTTTAAATGTGATGCGGAATTTGATAGGTAGCCAGGGGAGCTCGACAAGGCTGGGGGTGATGTGTTGCCAGGGCCTGGTAAGAGTGAGAATTCTGGCAGCAGAGTTTCGTATGTATTAGAGTCTATTTATTGCTCTTGCTGGAAGTCCAAACAGAATGGCATTGCAATAGTTCAGACAGGAGATGCCAAAAACTTGAACGAAGGTCTCTGCAACAGAATCAGTGAGAATGGGTCGAAGGCAAGAAATGTTTCTGTGGTGGAAAAAAGCTAACTTTGTGATGCAAAACACCGTGCTTGATTGAAATGAACCCCCAGAATTCAATTGGAGTGTTATCCTTGTCCACTTTGGGTTTAGACCACATCTGCCTGGTTAGATAAAACAAGCCAGAGGGCTGGCTTCAAATTATTCTGTTGGCAGTGACAGTTTTATCGCAGAACCATGCTCTTGGTTTCGGTGAGACACTAAATGACTAGCAGAAGTAGTGCTTTCGAGAAAGATAATACCATTGAAATCAATAGTAGGTAGATAAGATTTAAGTTAATGGCAGACAAAATAAGAAAAAAAAATGGAGGAGTGCACAGTAAATTGCGGGGCATGGTTCAATGAGCGTAGTACTTGCAGTGGGGTAGGAGGGGGTGTCTCACCTCATGGTGTAAAGAAGAGTGCCGTTGTCCACCAGTCGAAGCAGTTTGTTGGGAGTCGTCATGTTGTGCGCCACCGATTTCTTTCCGTTGTGGAAAAAAGTGTCGGGCGTCCAGATCTTACTGGCGAGTAAGTTGTTAAGAGGGAGGACTTCCATGGGGCCGTCGAACTTCAGCCTCTCGTCCCTCCAACTCTGACGGAAGAACACGTCAATGGTGTATTCCTAAGAGGGAAAAAGAGAGAATGTGAAAGTGGCCATTAGGAATAAATGGACTACACACGATCTAAGGCTGATCTAATTTTAATAGCAGCACCCCCCCCCCCCCCCCCCCCCCCCCCCCCGGCAGTGAAGTGAAGTAAATGGAAGTAGGTTCCTGAGCATCATATATTTTCAGGGTGGTGGCCCTAACCCTCGGTTGGGCATGTATGTCAGTAATCCATCAGACCTTTTATATGGAGGGTTGGGACAGCCTTCTAAATGCAGAGATCCTTGAGGCAGCCCTTTGAGTTTATACTCTAGCGATTGGGTTTTCACTGCAGTCGCTCGCAGGATAACAACAGGCCCGTTCCAGGGGTTATCTAGGCGAACACATTGCCAAACACATCGCAAGAACCACGGTCCTGGATAAAAAGCCCCGGTGTTAGTCGCCGTGGCAAAGGGAGACAGCGGAAACTGTTTTCAGCCCAGAACAGTTCCTCCGTGTGTGTTCCACTTTCAAGCCGCATGGTCATTAGAATGGCACAACTATCTACAGATAATTTAAGCTCCTTTACAATTTTATTGGGATTTCCGGTCTCCAGTTACAGTGGTTACTGTTGAAAAGGTGTGATGTATGAAGTGGAAGGAAGGAAAACTATTTTGTTGTGTAAATGAATATATATATATATATATATATATATATATATATATATATATATTTTAACAATATAAGCCTAGTATATCTTTTTTCACTTTTCTGCTTCTAACTTCTAACCAATTTGTGATCATACATAAATCATTTATGTTTTCAAAACCAGTAAGTGGTATGGCAATGCAAGCATACGGATAGTCCAAATACATAAAGATGTGTAGTTTGGATTGTTTTAAACATGTAAGAGTTGGATAAGTACTGTTGAATACTTAAGCGAGTTCTCCTCTGTTTTCTAAGTGCCTTATGGCCCAATTTACTTATTCAGACACCACCGTGATGCATTACACACCCATTTGCGTGCTTACGCCGGGTATAGTAAAACTCAAAGCTCTCCGGTCTCTGAATTCCTGTGACAGTCTTGAACGGTAAAGTAGCCCGTCCCTCCTTAGATTCTAACCTGTGATGCAAAAGTTTTATTTTTACATGGCCAGGTCAGGACTACCTGCATGAAGCACAGCATTGGGCTGGTCTACAAATAAGAATCTATTTAGTTGGCTGTTCTCACTCACTGTTGGTGAGTCAGACATTTTCCTTTTACAATTAAGTTCTATAAATGGGAATATATGCAAAAATAAAAATTCTTGAGCAGCCCTCAAAAAAAGAGAATTGGAAAGATTCCGTCGTTAAGGCAACTAAGGTCTCTTTGACCTTAAATATTCATGAACCTTATAGTGTGTGTGTGTGTGTGTGTGTGTGTGTGTGTGTGCGCGCATGCATGTCGGCGTGTGTGACAGTGAGGGAGAGCAACAGAAGAGCGAGAAAGACTAAACATCAAATCAACACCCAGGAAAATGAACGTGAACACAATGGGCTAAGGCGAGACACAAACACCTGGCAACACTGCACTGATCCCACTGTGTAGTCAGCGCCAACGGGGGATCGAGATGGTGAGCGCAAGCACAAAACAACATGGGAGACCCAACGCTATGTGAACACACGATTACTCATAGTCCTAGCAAAATGCTAATTGAAGATAAGAGATTCGGGATTAAGCATAAGAAATAGGCTAAATCCGTCTGGAGAAATGTTGAGCGCCACCGAACTAGGAAACAAAAACACGTAGACTAAGACGATAGGACAATTTGACGAGGTGCTAGATTTGACAAGGCTCGGAAAAAAGGCAGCAAAGATTTATCGTGTGTAGAAATAAACACAAACTCATTCGACGTCGTGCCTCGCTAATGCTTGAACAAAAACATCACATCTCCTTTTGTCACAGTCATCAACAATCAGAAGGAGAGAGCATGCCTACAATTGAGTAACCCCCCCTAGATGTGTTGAACCTAAAGATAAAGGAAATACTCCATGCACCAGAGGCTTTTGGTGTGGCAATGTTGAATTGATTGCACTTTTCCCCGAAACCCAGGGAAACTTGACTTTCTTCAGCACCTCAAGAAATGATCTGTGTTTAATGCTAGTCAAATAGAATTCTTTTCTGGGTTTTAGCTCGCATGACGGATATCTTTCATTCAGCTTCCTGTAACAATGTTTGGGTATTTTAGAGATCGAATGCCTCTGTGCACCAGCATAATGCAGCTCCGCATTGCTATCTATTAGGCACATCATTACTGCCTGCACGCCTATTTTTAATTCCAGCTTTACTACAATACATCTGCCCTGAAAACAACAACAAGAAAACTATCAAGAAGGCTCCGCACATTTCTGTGCAGTACTTCCACTAGTTCTTCAATCTCTTTGAACTCCCACATCCCATCCCAAGTCACACCAGTAATTCCTCTCCTTTCAAAGAAAGTGAAAACCTTAAAAAGCACGAAAAGCGAGTGAACCACTATGGGTGTGATAAAAGCGTAGCTTGTTCTCCAGTGTGAATGTTTGGAGTTGTTCCCCCTTATGTTTTGTATATTTTCCCGCACTTTTAATTGCTATCTCTCTGTAGTCCTTTTCCTACCAATTCCCTCTCTTCGAGCAGTTTTCTTTTTCCCTTAGTCCTTTAAGAATTTAGTTGATCCTTTTAAGTCATTCATCTGTGTTAATTATATCACACGAAGGGCGTTAATTATGAAGTGGAACCCCGGTAGAAAAACCAAGGCGCTCTCCAGTCAACCCCCCGCAAAAAAGGTTGACACAGAAACACATTTTCTACATGTATGGAAAGCAAGGTAAGGATGATCCTTGTGTCATGTGATAAGAGCCAAAACAAGAGATCTGTGTGTGAGAAAGGAGTGAAAAGGGAGACACAACAGACAGGGACTGTCGACATAATCTCGAAGCTGCACTACATTCACCTAGTGCCAATTCGAGGATCACAAGGATCATTCTTTTTTTCTTCCTTTTTCCAATTCTCACATTCCCGCCCCTCAAAAAAGGGCCAAACCTCTGCCAGTGTTACAAACAAACACGGCACGCATAGTTTGGTTTACCTACGCTGAGACTAAATGTTATTTTTCTTTGTAGACAAAGGGTTATTGTGTCAAGGTGGGAGACTTCCTCTGAAGACAAAAGGGTCCAATCTACCCACAAGGCCGAGTGGCACAACCACCCAACTCCAAGAACAGCTGGCGCTCCTCCAGGGCCCGGTGTGATTGATTTGTCATCGGCAGAGTTGAGAAAACACACAAACATGAAAACAAGTGGCAGAGTAGGGAGACTTCCACGAGGGAAAGACGTCAGAGGAAAAGCTTCAACATTCTGCATTAATGAGTACGGGGGCTACAGAAGGGGGGCTTGGAATTGACCTATTTTGTGTGTGTGTGTGTGTGTGTGTGTGTGTGTGTGTGTGTGTGTGTGTGTATATGTGTGTGTGTGTGTACGTGTACAGTAGGAGAAGAAATGGGACGAGCGAAGATCGTGGTGCCAACTCAAGGAGGTGCCAGTATCCACAGAGACTTTCTTTATATTGGTGCTTCTAGAATCGCAGATCATTCATCATCACACGTTTCGTCCTCCAGTCGGTACTCAGAAGACATTGCTCCAAAGACGGATAACTGATGGAAAGGAAACTAAAACATCAACAAGATCTGGAAGCGGTAGAGCTGTGCCAGAGCCTGAGAAAAGTCTTCTTAAGTGCCGTAAATTATGCAGGAGGTTTTCAACCTTGCAATCTTACGGCACGTCTACCTTCTGAGCTCCAGTGTTTTGCTCTGGACTGAATCTGTAGCTCGTATCTTATTGGGCTGTGCATTGGGGCATCTGTACCGCAAACAAGGACAAAAAAAACTAAACGTAACTTTTTGGAAGCTTCAGGAGGTGTTTATTTAACAGTACAGTTGCACGGAATCTCAAAAGGAGGCAACATCAAGATCATACAATGTCAATGTTAATAATTCCTAAGATGACTAGATTTGCAATTCTACAAAGATGTGGCAGCAACTGGTATGGCTATGTTTAACGTTGCTTTTGTTTCAGTCCAGTCAGCGCTGGTATTTTGCTTTGGGAGACCACCAATCTCTTTATACTGATCATCCATGATGTATCCTCTTTGTTTTGTGCACAATCTCTTTGCACATAATATGGCTAATGCAGTAGTTGCAGAAGGAAGCGCTCCTGGAGTGTGACCAGTAGCACACACTACATGTAACAGTCATAACAGTTTAAACCAAATGTCAAATGGATTTTTCAGAAAAGCCTTTCCCGTAGTAAGGGATTCATTATTTCCCACTTCGGTCTTGCTCACAGTAGCTGTCAAAAATACAACAGCATACTTTGACGAGTTATTGGCCTTTCAGAGAAAACAAACAGGGCCACAAGATACACTACCAATAACACACATTTCACCCTGTACACAGTTTTCAATGTGTGTTGTGCAGACAGACAGAAGATGTGAACAGTTTATTGGTCTTCTAATGCATGGGGCAGATCTAATATGAACGGCTGCCGTGGGCTTGTACATTTCCCACTTGGGGCTCGCACGTCATAGATGGTTTCCACAGAAGAATTAATTGCTCTTCTCTTGATACTTTTAAACACTAATCACAATAGGGGCTATTATGGCACTGCATAATTAATAGGGAGGAGTTTTAATTTCGCAGTCTAATTAAGCCATTGAAGACAATCAAAAAAAAAAAAAATCAATAACAAATACATCACAGTGAGCTTGTAGAAAGGTAGGAAATGTGCCAATATTCCATTCCTACATTCCACATACCAGTTGGCCTCTCTCTCTCTCTCTCTCTCTCTCTCTCTCTCTCTCTCTCTCTCTCTCTCTCTCTCTCTCTCTCTCTCTCTCTCTCTCTCTCTCTCTCTCTCTCTCTCTCTCTCTCTCTCTCTCTCTCTCTCTCTCTCTCTCTCTCTCTCTCTCTCTCTCTCTCTCTCTCTCTCTCTCTCTCTCTCTCTCTCTCTCCTCCTTCCTCCGACAGTGTGCACACACCTGGAAATGGGGAGTGCCACAGACCCGGTAGTTGGCCCTTCATTTAAGGGTCCTCGTATAATGGCCTTCATTTAAGGGTCCTCGTATAATGGCTACAGGCTATGGATGCACCTGTTGCGAAGCAGGCAGACCACCTATTGGCCAGCAGGGTTCTCTCCTATAATCCCTGCCTCTGCCTGCGTAAGGGTGTCCTATCTTAATGGACCGTTAAGTGGTACTGAGGACAAACTTGGCCCTTTTCAAACTTTCAAACTCCAAACAACTCTATCGACAAGCTCCCCACGATATGAAAACACTAGACGACCCTGAATGGAAGACGAGGTTTTCTCCTCTATATCAGGGCCATCCAAATGACAAAACAACAGCAATGTTTAGCCACAGTCTTGATGTGCCTCAAAAAAAATTCTGTCTGGCCTGCCCGAAACTGGAACCAACCATCTGGGGGAACCAATTCTACCCTAGTGCTATAATGATGGGCCAGAGTCTTCTGTGTGCTTTAATTACGATAGCTTTTTTTTCTGTTTCCCTCCCCCTTTTCTCTCTCTCCCTCACTCCCTCTCTATCTCACCCTCATTTCAATCTCCGCTTTCTCTTTTTCTCTCAGCCTCACTCTTTCCTTCTGGGAATGTGACCTGCGTGAGGCTTGCAGTGAGCTGTCAATCACATTATCTTCACTGTTCAACTGCTCCTCCACATTTGGCTTAGAGGCAGCAACACATTTTGTAAACAGATTGTTTCAGGCCAACACTTCCCATCCGTGCCAGAATTGCTCAAATTCCAACTGCAGCATTTCCGTATGATTGGTGGTGGATATGCAGCAACACCTTCATGACTAAGATTGATTTAAACTGCTAAACATGTTGTAATTTGCATGTAGCCACAGGGCAGCTCACCCGTGATTGATGCCACTATTTGATTATTACAAATAATTAAACAACTTCCTTGCCACACTAACAGTCACTAGAGTAGGAATTGTTCCAGTATATGTATTGATTAATCTATTGATAAGGATTAGCATTGAAATAGGTGGTCTATAGACATTAGGATAGGCAACTTGATTTGTCTGGGTTAGAGCACAGCCTGATAAGCAATTTTCCGTCGTATGGATAATTACATAAAAGTGACACAGGAGGGACGCATAATGAATCACATTATATTCTCAAATTGCTCCTGTACATCAGACCCAGCTAGGTAAACAGAGGAAGATGACAACAGCACGTACATGTTCCAGGAGATTTCCTCTGATCCCCCTGGCATTAGGAAAGCGTGCAGTCGTCAGACATGGCACGTTGGCCTCCTGAGCATTAGGCATAAACCCACATTTCCTGACATCACCTCTTTACCTTGTCAAGCTGTCCCTTTGCTTCCCAGGGATAACGTTCAATGGCAAAGGGTGAATGGCGGGTCCATGACGATGGAGGCGCCGGCATAGCTGTGTCGCGCCGGTAATGTAAGGGGTTACGTCATTACCGTTTGCGCAAAACGACCGTTGACTGCATTCCATACGTTCACGGCAAATGAGATTTGGCGCTCCCACTCTGTGTTTCCAGTCCCTTATACATCCGTTTTGTCCCTGGCTCGACTCTATGGCTCAGGTAACAATATTTTATAACTCATAATACTTTCCCTGTATGATTCCCAAAGTCACACTGTTGCTCGTTGTCTTTAAGTCCTTTATGATCAGAGGCATATGTATTGAAGTCATGCCGGTCACCGTTCAGTCTGCTCCTATGAATTCACCATGTGATCTGTTTATCATGCACTTTCAAAAATGACCTAAGGAAGGAACCTTTCACTTGTCATGTTGTATTTGAAGCAAAATATCCCTATTTCTAAACATTTCACAATACGTTTTTTAAGCGAAACACCTAAAAATAACTGTGAGAAACACATGACTGAGCAATCGCAATAAACAATTCCAAGGCTGCATGAAGATGTTTATGAGGGATACTTGGACTCTTAAGTTGCATTGCAATTACACAGCATGGATTTAAGAAAGCCGGCTTAACGACTTGTAACTATGGCAACATAATGCAGACTCGCGGATGCGGCCTATTAAGGATGCAAATTGTCTTCCTCCAGACTGTGCTCGTTTAGCATTTAACACTTATTCCCTCCCTGAATACGAGTTTATCATATTGTGACAATGAGGGGAATGAAGACCTGTACAGTGAGAGAAGATCGAGCACTTTTGAGGAAGCGCAATATAGTTATTATTTTCCCCAGTGCTCTGAACGAGTCTTTCTAAAGGGAAATTTTTTTTATTTCCAAGTTAACCTCCCCCAACCCTTCTGCTACCAACCTACATTTTTCAGATTTTCCTGGAGGAAGACTAATTCGGTGGCATGCATAACCATTCCAGTAAGAAAGTATCTAATCCGTTTGTTTGGAGATACGTTTACTGTACAGGGTTACGCGTTTTTTTTGTGCATTAGTACGTTTCTTCATTTGTCACATTCCTCTTTGTTTTGGTGGATGAAAGCGGAGCCAATTACATCGAAAGAAATATGAATAGAGACATAGAGTAGGCAAGCACTCGCTGGGCCTTAAATAGGCCGCACAGGGACTGAGAAAGGTTTGTACCACTCGATAATAAACAAAAATATGACACTTGCTGACAAGGCTGATAAATGGAGGACAGTGACATGATGTCCCCCTCTCATTCAACATCCCTCGTTTCCAATTTAAACACTACGAGTGCAGCAAACTACTTTAGAGTTGAAAGCTTTGAATGGAAATGGATGCCAGAACCGAAGGAAAAAGAAATAACATAACCGCTCTTTGTTCTCTTTCCAATTCTTCTTACAGTAGGGCCCGTCTCAGGGTGGAATTGGGACTTCTATAAAAAAAAAATAAAAAAAAGCATACAAGGAATTCTTTTTCAACACAGTTAACTGAGACAAAAGCTCCTCTTCCACGGCAGCCTTTCCTCTAGCAATGTTCCCAATACTACCTGGGGCACATTAAACTGCCCTCAATTCCATCACACCAAGGCTGTCAAAGCTAGCTCCCCGGGGAAAGCGGGCAACACGCCCTGACAGTGGAGACAGGGCGACAGGATGCCGCTCCAGAAACTTCCGCAGATGCAGAGAGAGGGAAGCGCGAGATCCATGGGGTGGGAAAGGTGGTGGACACAAAGGGAGCAACACATTCACCTCCTTCTTCAGGCATCGCCGTCAACTCCGCGGCCCGCATTGGCCCTGACAGCCACTGCTATAATCGGTAGACCCAACCCAGTCACTTCAACAGGACGAGTTCTTATGTGTAAGCGGACTGGTTATCTAATGTCAACTTAAAATTCCTCTGGATGTTTTGTTTTGTGGTGGTTTCCCTTTGCGCAGGGCTTGAGCAGGTTAAACTCTATCACGTTGTCAAGACAGTGGCGGAAACTGGAGCAGGTGTGGCAATATACAGCAAAAAAACACAAAAAAAACAGACAGGAATCCTTGGCCCTGAGGCGGGGGGTGAAGGGGAGAACCCTGAGCTCCTCGGCGGCACACAGCTGGGTAATTAGACTACTGGATGTGTGAGACACAAACTTGGGAGATGCCTTTGGGTATAGGTTGTCCTCTAAGAAAAATGGAAGATTACGTAATCCATGTTAATTTGAGTTTTTTTATTTTTTCATTTTTTGAGCGCAGTTTTTTCCCCCCTGCGTTAAATGGTCCTACTTTTTGGTAATTAATACATCATTTTGAGAAACTTGCTAAATCCGTAGGATGCTCAAAGGATGATTATGTTAATGTTAACCTAGGTAATTATTGTTTTGTAATTCAAGCAGGGCTTTACGCTCCATGTAATACGGCAGACGGCACTATTTTTCTTCTCACTATTAGCAAAGGAGGGAAGGAGCAGAGAGAGCCGTAGCTCAGGATGGCTTTGGTGATTCATCTTGCATGCCAAACCCAATTGTGTGTATGATTAAGATGCATGCAACGGCTTCAGGCTTGCCCCATAACCAATTTGCTGATCCCTCAAATGAGCCCCTCCTAAGCAGACAAAATGTCACACTGAATTGGAAAGCGGGGCCTGAAAATGTGAAAAGTCCCTCTCAAATTCAAAGCTGACCCATCACAGCCTGACTAAAGTGTCTGCAAAATAACTTTGGTTTTAACTTGTGCTAGCGCGGTGATATAGTTTTAATATTTCATAGTAAATGTTCGATTTGATCAAAAATCATTGCAATGAAAATCTGATGTGTGGACAGCATGTTTATGTCGTTATGCAGGTGACTCATCTCCATTGCGGTAAAGATTCTCGGATTGTTTAGAATTAATAGTGTGTTTGCAAAGCCAAGTGTGCTACAACTGGAGACCATATTACAACCAAAAGCGTATTTTTTTTTTTACTGGATAGTGGTCCTCATCTCTGTCCATGACATTATAATGGTAACATCCAAACATGTGGTCTGTCTGGCTGACATTCAAGTGCTTTTTAAGTACACCTTTTAATGCTCTAATCAACATGCGCATACATCGATAACATAACATTCATATGTACATGCATACACAAATACTGTAAATACATACTTACTCTATACACATTTAAACAGGTCTAAATTTAGAAATGTCTTAATCACGCAATACTGCGTCATCCCTGAGTGGCTTTTGGCTATAGGCAAAACAAGTATATTAAACACAGCCATAAAAAATGTATAGAGAAGGGACTTTTAGGGCAGACTCGACATTATTATGTTTTGGAGTGAAACCATTAAAAGTGTTAGATTACATGGTGATAAATGAGCTACGATGGATGTATGGTAGTGTGTAGAAGTGTGAGTGGGTGCGTGTAGAAGTGTGTGAAGGAGTCCGTGCAGGTAGTAAACTCACCATGTCTGTATCTGAAACCGGTCCAAAACTGGTCACATAGATGTTGGTCCTGACCTCAGTTATGCTCTCTGATTGGACAAGGACAGAAGACAGGGGGAACATGAACCATTCAGGGTTTGACAGGAAGTGGCTGCAACATGTCAACAGAGAACAGTCAGTGTAGTACTGTCGGTTCACCCCCCGCCCCCCCTCCCTCCCACCCCATGGCCATTCTTCAGGGCTCTCTTTATTGGGTTGCTGAGAAAGCAGCTCGCCACATTAAAATTCAATATGCACTGGTAGTGGGGAGGAACATAAATGTTTGATACCTTGCCACTCAACAAAATAAACAAGGGTGAACTTCTGTTGGAGCTCGCCAGATTCTGATCGGTGGGGGTTTGTTTACATGGAGAGTGTTTTGCATTAATATTCCAACGGCAAACCAGAGCAAATAAGAAATCCGACAAATAATATGAGTTGACGGTGGCACATTAAAAACATATTTAGGGACCTGCTTGATGGGGGTTTGTGTTGTTGTCAGAGGATCCTGTTCGCTGTGTATCATCCGGCTCTGCATTGCGAGTTTGATCCGCACAAACTCGGATTGTATTGTAGAGGCCGGGTAAACAACATTCTCGGGTGTAATTTGGTTCACCGCAGAGTTTCAGATGGGAGTTCAAGGAAGCTGCTTTTTCAAAAGGAGCCCGGAGTTCCTGAAGGAGACTGCCAACTGTCTGCCCATGAGTCATCCGAAATGTGACGGAAGGCGCAAGGGGAATCACCTTTCAGTGATGGGGCTTCAAATTACAGTATAATAGCCAAGCCCTAACTTTGATTTAATCGATTGCAGGATGTAAATGAACGTCTGAGCAAACGGGGGAGAGTGCTATCAGGCAACGCGTGGCCCACTGCCATCCCTTCCTCCCAGACAGAGTGTGCTCATGGAAGGCTTCCAAACTCTGCCACTGTGGAGCGGGTAGAGTTTACCCTGCCAAAATGCTACTGGCCATTAATCAAAATGCTCATTCTATTCAGCTTCTTTTTTTTCCCCGCGTGTGTAACTTTTCAAAAAGACGTCCTCGAATTAATTCGCAGGGCGCGTGAGATATCACAGTTCTGGGAGGTTGACGGTCCCGTGGAAAAAGTGGAGGGGAGGCAAAACCACCGACAGTTATGAAACCGTCCAAGTTGGACGGGACGGCAATTCCCACGTCCTTACACCCCAAATGAACTTTGACCCCCAACTCAATTGATTCAGCAGCTCCAAAGGAAAATAAATAGACAAAACATTTGCAGTGAACACATACATGATTAACATACAGTAGTCTTAATGCCCCCCTGCTGATCAGCCAGCTTTAAACACATTATCTGCCCCTAGCGGGTAGAGATCACAGCTGTGGGAGACCCTGGGGATCTTACGACCGGGGCTCTGAATGCCAAGTCTCAAGAGACTTGCGTTGTGGAGTCAGGCTTTGTAAAATATATTTTGCCTCCGATAAGCATCTCCTACTACAGCGAATGTGAGGGGATTAGCCATTTTCACTGTTCCAAAAAGCAATCTGTCCAACATCAGAGGAGAGGCACTTTCACTCTGATCATGGAAACAGGAGGGTGTGTGTGTGTGTGTGTGTCTGCGTGCGTGCGTCTTTGTGTGTGTCTTTGTGTGTGTCTGGGTTGTTGGAGGGAGGGGGGCTTAATGAAACCGTTGTCTGGCTCTAGAGGATCAATGGAGGGCATGCTGACAAGGGAACCAATTCGATGTGGGGTCACAGGCCCGAATCTACGTGTGTGAGCAGCCAGACTGAATGCCTATTGGAGCATGGCGACGGTAATGTGGAAGATGTGGAGGAGATGCCAAGAAACCCGCAGTTAGTCAAGTTTGCTAAATGTTTTAAAACGGATAACGTAACAACCGTTTCAACAGAATTCAAGCCGGGGATTGAAATTGTCAAATGCCAGAGTCAGTCGATAGTTTCTCCCTTTGCTTCTACACTGTCAAAGGAAGTCTTCCCATAAAGGCAGTGATCCCACAGCCAGTAGCCCAACTCAAACTGGCCTGGCTCCCATGTCCATCGGTGGTGCCACATCAGCGGGATGTACGTTACATGGACGTGGCGCTTACCTCCCAAGCCGGGCCGTAGCCGGTTGTCGTAACCATCCAGCAGCCGGTCGAGGATCCGGGTGAATATAGTGATGTTGTCTCTACTGTCGTCGGGCAAAGGCTCCCGATGCCCGCCCACCACCACTGCCCTGCAGGGGGACAAAGGAGACGTTCAGAGGCCAGAGGACTTGGAAGAGAGCGGGAGGTGGAGGGGATGGAACAAGCCCGCAGCCGTTTCCCGCCCTGCAGCAGAACGAAGATCTTTTATGGGGTTTTTTTTACCCGCGATTGCCAATTCCACGGCCCAGGTCTTGCCAACGCAGCGTTGATATGTGTTGGGTTGTTGTTCAATTGAAGGGGACACGTGTACTGTATTGTAGCTAGCACACAATAGTTCCTTACATGGGAGGGGGGGGACGACGACAAGTGATGCCTGCTATCCGGCTCACGATTCCGAGGACCAAATTTAGACCTAGGATTTGATCCTCCCAGCATACACTAATATGCCGTGAGCGACTAACAAGGTCCTGAATAGGCTGCAACCTCCAGTCGCATAATTACCTTAAATATGCAGCCGCAATTATCTCTTCCTGGGCCCACTATTCCCCCGGTGAATGGCGTGCCGGGTAGACTATGTAGAGGGCATTATAGATATAGCGCTGAGGAACTAATGAGTGCCATATTCCATCAAACCGAGAGTCTCTCAGGAGCTGACCTGTAGTCTTGTTGGGACCCCTATCAACAAGCAGGCACGAAGGGCTCGAGCAGCTTGACAATCACTTATAAACCGAGCAAGCACCCTTTTCACGTGAACATCCATGCATGTAACCTCTGCAGGGGCTTTGGCGGGTGGGCGCTCAGACACGTCACGGGCTCGGGAGCTGCAGGAATGACAGCCAGAGAGAACACAGCATGTCCAACGAGGAGCGAAGAAACCGTGTCGTATTCTGGGGTAGCGGGTGGACTAGTTCTGCACCCTCGGGTGCTAACGGCACCAAACAGCACTGCTAAGGCCACGTCAAAAAAACAGGTACGTTCAAATGACGAGACAACGAAAGAGCGCGCCGTGCAGGACAAAAGATGCTTGAGATGAGATGCCTTCTGCAGTAATGTCTGTTTGTGAGTGCCCGTTTAGATTGTGTGTGTGTGTGTGTGTGTGTGTGTGTGTGTGTGTGTGTGTGTGTGTGTGAGGCACCTATGAAGTTCTATTTGCGTTTCGCATCCAATCATCTCAAATGCCAGTCAGAGCCAAAGGGCCCGGCGCAGAAAATGAAGCAAGTCTGATTGATAAACACTGCAGAGCAAGAGGGGAGACAGAAAGATAGGAAAAACAGAGGGAGAAACAGACATAGAGAGAGAGAGAGAGACAGGGAGACAAACTGCGGAAGAGATAAAGAGAGAGTGAGCCAGCCAGGAGTTAAGAGTGCAGGAAGGAGGGAGAGCGAGAAGGAGGGAGAGATAGAAAGAGAGAGAGAAAGAGAGGCAGGCAGAAAGACTCTCCGTGGGCATAACTCCGCCGACGTCTAATTAAATTCCTCGAGCCCCCAAGAGCTGCTGCTCACACATCCTGAATCCAAAGTGGGCACCTCAGGAAGCCGACCCCCCCCCCCTTTCGACCCCCTCAGACCCCAGCGGCCTCCCTTCCTTCTCCCTGGCGTCTCCTGGCTCCGTCCTGCCGCCGCGTGGGGCTCAGGAGCAGGCTTGGCACTGATTGACCGTGGAGGACCCCTGACACCCGGTGGGCCAGCTGGAGTGGCCCGGGTGCCACGTGACGCTGCCTCGTCGTCTTGCGCCGCTGGGGGGGGGGGGGGGGGGGGCGGCAGCCGAGGCCCCCGCTCTGAGCGGCGCGAGGAATGACATTTTGAAAAGCTGATGACTCTCCCCAGCGTGCCGTCGCTACGGGGGCGCTCGTTTCGTTTGTTTATCACGGCGCAAGGGGGAATTACGTGAAAGACAGTCGCCATCCCATTTCAACTGTGTGTGTGTATGATGGAAAAGGTTGCCGGGCAGAAAGGGTGGGTGGGTGGGTGGGTGGGGGAGATCTTGTCAATACACTCTAAATGAACAAATGGCCTATTCTAGATTGAGCTCACACCCCCCCTCCATTTTCACTCGTCAATCTTTTTCCACCAGATCCAGTAGGCACACCTCCTCGGCCCACCTTCCTCCCGCTGATGATGATGATGATGATGATGATATGCGGGGGAATATCGCGCGACACGCCGCATCCCGACAAAGACATGGCCGGTATTATTCAGTGCCTTTCACACGACGCTTTTCCTTTTGTTAGGCGTCTCTCTTCAGTGTCTCCTAGTTGTCTGTGTTGTGGGGAGATAAGAGGCACCCGGGAAGAATGGGAACAGGTGAAACAATGGCTTCTAATGCCGCTTTGATTGACTCGGGGGACAGGTGTCTCTGCGAGGCTCGCCAGGGACCGCTGTAATTTGCTTTTCATTTCGTGTCTTTCATTAAGCAGAAAGCTAATGAGGGTTCCATCCTCTCCCAGTTTTTTTTTTGCTGGTAACTGTTGGCGCTTCCTTTTGAAGACGGCTCTTGGAACTTTGGTGATATATGATGGAGGTATACTCCATAATTTAGTTATTCATTTGTTAAGAATGCAACTTCTAAGACTTGTATAAGTGCACTGCTCACATTTTCCTTTTAAAAGAGAGACAGGGAGGGAAATTAAGAGAGTGAGCACTGGTACAAGGCACTATTTTCTTTCCTACTACTTTTGCCCCACAGCCATAATTAGCCTTTTGTGTTTGATTGTTTTTTGCGTTCCGCTATAACAAATGAATCAACGCGGCAGACACACCAAAACAATAATGTATTTGTTACTAATATAAATGAAAGAATGATACTGCGCTTTGGAATTCCCCTAACCATCAAATTTCACGAGTCATATCCATGGCACCATCCAATAAAACCCACATCAATAGCAGGCCTGTCTTGTCTGCCATTTCCGCTTTTAAATAAGCGGCCATGACCTACAGTCCCACCACTGCTCTGACGCTATGCGTGAGTGAGCCACAGGTGACAGACATATACAATCCCGTCTTGCCGATCGGGGACGAGCACGTGTCCCCATCTGGTGAGGCGAGCCTGGCTTCATCTGCTGGACCCTTCGCTGGGAATGGGACACGGGACACGGGGGGGGGGGGGGGCAGATGTTTTCCCCCTCTCCTCATCCCCTCTCTCTCCCCCTTTCCACCCAATCATAGTCTTTCCTGCAGCCTTCTGGCCTCCCGTAATCTATTTCCATCACGCTCTCGTACCGCCCTCTTTTTCTTTCCATTTCCAATCGCACCCCGCCCTCCTTACACCTCGAGTTTCTCAATTCATTTGACTAACAAAAGCAGCAGAATACTTTCCGAACCCGAATGAGTTGCAAATGCTATTCATCTGATAAAGCTGCTTCGTCTCAATTGCGTGGCACATACAGTGCATTCAGAAAGGATTCAGGCCCCTTCACTTTTTCACATTTTCTTGAGTCACAGCCTTGTTCTGAAATGGATAATATTCATTTTTTTTTTGTCACCAATTATTATTGCTTTACACACAATAACCCATAATGATAAAGCAAGAACAGGTTTGGCGAAATTGTTACTAATTTATTAACAATAAAAAACTGACATATCAAATTTGTATTCAGACCCTTTTCTATGACACTCAGAGCGCAGGTGCGTCCTGTTTCCAGTGATCATTCTCGAGATGTTTCTAACTTAATTGGAGCCCACCTATGGTAAATTCAATTGATTGGACATGAGTTGTAAAGAAACACAATTGTCTATATAAGGTCCCACAGATGACACTGCATGTCAGAGCAAAAAACAATCTCTGAAGTTGAAGGAATTGTTTGTAGACCTCAGAGACAGGATTGTGTCAGGGCACAGATCTGAGGAAGGGTACAAAAAAAGGTCTGCAGCATTGAAGGTCCCGAAGAACACAGCGGTGTCCATCATTCTCGAAGTTCGGAACCACCTGATGGTCACCCTGACAGAGCTCCAGGATTCCTCTGTGGAGATGGGAGAACCTTCCAGAAGGACAACCATCTCTGCAGCACAGTAAAAATGCACATGACAGCCAGCTTATGAGAAACAAGAGTTATTTGGTCCGATAAAAACCAAGATTGAACTCTTTGGCCTGAACGTCAAGCTCATCAGCTGGAGTACTTTCTGAATGCACTGTACATATACTGCAGTATTGCTTTCAAACTAGCACGTCTAACACGTCTAGCTCGTCATAATGTAGCATCTGCTTGTGGATGAACCGGTGAATATTACAGCAAAAGGTTTGTGGCATAAATCGATAGCCACTTGAAAGTAAACCACTGGTGGAGCGCGTTGACAAGCATATCCATGCACCTGCACATTTAGAACCAGGGAGTCAAACTGTAATCGGATCACCCTTCCAAACGCGCGTGAACGTCACATTCTCTGAGCTGGTCTTCAATCTCACTCTCGCACATTGCCAAAAAAAGCCTTCTCCAGGCACTGGGCCGCTATTGTAAATCAACTGTAGCACCGGTCCTAATGGCAGGTTGCACCTCCTGCGCTCCATCACTGCCCTGTCCATGCCCCGCTTGTTTCCCTTGCACCAGGACACAAGGCTGTGGATCGGGGGGGGGGGGAAGCATCGGGCTCCGACCCAACTCCCGAGTTCCCGGGTGGCTGTGTTGGTGCATTGCCGTGAGCTCCAGCAAACCCATCTCTGTCCAGCAGCTTCTGCTGCTGCTGCTTCTGCTCCTGCTGCTGCTCCTGGCTCCTTTCAGAGGCTGGTCAGAGCCCAGGCCCACTGGACAAGCCCTCTGAGGATCAGTTACATCCCCTCTCTGATCTCAGACAAAGTCCAAATTCCTTTTCTTTCCCTTTTTTTCCCTTTTTTTCCCTTTTTTTTCAATCGAATGCCTCAACAGGCAAAACAGTCTCCATCCCAAGCAGTTGGTTGATTTAGCGTGTGTGTGCGGAGTGGCCTGGTTTTGTTTATTACATTAAAGTGCGAGAATGTCCTTGAATTAACGCCTTTGGCTAAATAAGATCTGCTCGGCACCGGAGTTATGCTTTAAATAGACAGCCGGATGCATGGGAAGTTTGCGAAATGCAAGCACTAACTGTGCCCATAGTAGACAGGCGGCGGAAAGCCAGTCCTTGGGGCTTTCATCGTATTTGTTTCCCTTCTTTCAACTCCTCATAATTATTTCAGAGAAAGTTTGCACCTTTTTGTGGAGCAAATTCTGCTAAGTGAACATTGTTTAGCTGACTGACTTCAATTGTGTCATGCCTTGCTGAGCCTTGCATTACAAACACCGAATCTCGATGCTTCACTTATTCCGGGCTATTCCTTGGCACTCTGGTCAATGAGGCATGTTAGCATAGCCACAGACAGCGCGCCAGGGAATAATTCCCAACAAAAGCTTGCTGCGACAGAGGGAGTCATTGACTGGTTTTAAGAGGCTGGTCTTACACGCCGTCCTGTTTGGGAATCAGGTGGAGCGTCGGGAGACATGGTTGGAACGCACGCCTCATCATAAAACCCAACCATGGAAGCCGGCAGATGAGTTACGACGTCTCCTCGTGATGGTTACAAAACACACATTTCGGTAACGGGCATATGAAGATACTGAAGGAACAAATAAACTGCGCAAATATAATAATGCTACCGTAGAGTTCAAATAATGGCTGCAACATTCTTTAGCTCAATGCAGCAGATATCTCTTACTGTAAATAATGCATGAGTACAACAGCAGTACAATATGGCTTGGCTTGTACCAAATCTGTGTAGCTGCATCCACCGTGCATTATCAAGGTGCTGCAGCCTGGACCGTGCGGGCATGTGGAGAGAGTAAGTAGTGCATTATTGATAACCTAAATTGAATAGGTAGCTGAATAATCAGGGCTAGTAAATCAACACTATATCAGCACGCTTGTTGTGATTGCTCCAAATACATCTGCTAAGCCGGTATTACCAAGGCCTGATTATATGAGGATATCACTCAGGGTGTATAATCATCCTCTGAGTCACCTAAGGTCAGCCAAAAGGGGGGAAAAGAGAGCCGTCAAACGGTCAATGTGGACTAAAGCTTCCGTCCCAATGCAGTTTAACTGAAGCCGCATTGAGTTTTGCAGAGTTCCCACTGCAGCTGTGCACACTCTGCCTCTAGGGGAATCCATTCAGGCTCCAGTCTGACTCACACACGCCTGCTGGGGGGGGGAAGCTCACCAATTAAGAAGTTTGATGCGGACGGATCAATTACTCAATATGTATCGGCATGACGGCACACCGTTAGTTCCCTCGATTGAAACTCAAGTAGCACAGATATATACAGTATATTATCATATATTATAAAAATAAAATAATAATAATAATACATTTGATTTATATAGTGCTTTTCTAAAACCCAAAGACCCATGTAAATGTATATATGATGATATATCATACAAATTTGGTTTAGTAGTGTTGATGCTGCATCGACTTACAAGATACATTTTGAAACGAGTCTCCTGGCCGTGGCCCACGTGGGCCACCAAAGTGCTCTCTTCCTGGGGCTGCAAGACGACAATGTTTGCCTGGCACGTCATCCTTAACCGCGACGAGGGTCCAGTGAATCCATTAGCCTCTCTCGGCCTAGTTACACATTAACCTTGACAACGCCTCCATAACACTGACAGAACGTTATCTGTCCACTAGGTCGCATCTCACAGCGACGCCCTTCCCTGCCACCGGGTGAATAATGCATGCAGGCGGAGCTGGATACGGGGGCAAAAGCTCAGGAAAGTCCAGACACAATCCATAGCTGGCATGGACCTACAGCACTCTCACTCTCCCGGCCATTGATTATGTGCCAGCTTAACTGGTGGCGTTAAAACAGATTCCAAACAAAACAGACAACAGCAGAAGGTCTGGCTGTCCGCACTTGTTAGATCATGGTTGCACAGCGGACGGCCCGGGATTGGAGGTGGAACGAGGCAAAGGGTTTCGAGATCTCGGCAGAATAGAGAATGAACCCAGGGCGGCTCATTCATATGTAAAAGACGGATTGTTGGGGAATAATAGCTTAATCAAGCCCCTGCCTATCAGGGAGCACGTGCACTGAGGGATTGCAGCAAATCGACAAGTGACAGGACCTAATATGGGGGATTTGTCTGTGACAACTTTATCCATTAGCAAAGTCTCCTGCCTGCACTGTAGAAAAGCCGATTTGGGCCCTGCCGATGGTATCAGTTGGCATCGGGGCGGCGGTAGGACTCCGGGAGAGACAGCCTCGCTGATGGGGGGGAGATACTTCTGAGGTAGGTGTTCTCTGGCTCTCTGAAGTCTAAAAGGATTATTTACGAGAAAGAAAAAAACTTGGTCATGGCTGGCAAGGCAGCAACACTTTCTCATTTTTAGTTTAAGATGCAGATTGTTTCCCCGAATCAGATTGAAGATCACAATGAATCCGTCTGCCAAAAGAAATACATTATTACCCCCCCCCCCCACACACACACACACACACACACCCCTTCCCCTCCCCAAAGCCCTTAATCCCCTCTTCCCTGCCCCACTTCGACCCTCAAGGGGCCTCACCTTACTATAAACAATTTGCAAAGTGAAGATTGCCACGCAAGGACGTTGCCCGCCCGCACACAGACGAGGTCTCTCAAGTGATTGAGGACGTCTGTTTGGTATGCACAGAAAGTCTGCTTTGACTTAATCTACCCTCTCCCCGCAGAAAAAGATGAATTCCCAACTCCACAGACTTGGGGTAGAAGTGTCTTTGGATATTTCAACATATTTGCCGACATATTTATGGCTGGTTCAGACCGTGAGTCACTTGAACCAAATTTAGTTGATGCTTCGGAGAACAAGGACATCGACGGAGGACATTTGAATTCGTGAAGGTGAAGGGTTATCACGGGGAAGGGGACACCGTTACCAGCACGGTCCAGAGACCAGAGGGAGCGAGGGAGTAACTGCCATGCAAAGCGTCTTTCTTTTCCGCAGGCTTCTGCTGTTGGACCGTGCACAAATCCCTCACTATTTACGCTTATTCGTATCTGGAAACATGCATATGATCCAATTTCAGAAGAGCAACCTGCCACCTAAAGAAGGTAATGCACATCTAATCTGGTCTAAGACATGGCTAAACATGTTTTGTTAACAGAGCAGACCACGCCCCAATACCAGCTCTAAAGCTCTGTCTCCTACTGCCATTTAACCCCCCCACCCCCCTGCACACACACGCACGCACGCACACACACACAAACACACACATATATATTTGGTGAGCATGCATCTCCTTATGAGCATTTGAAAGAGATACGGAAAACACCAGGGTTTATTGGTGCGTCTCACGGGAAGTCCGAATGAAAGTTGCAGCAGTTCCAGAGCCAACACAACAAAAAAGGGCTGGAGATAAGAGCGGGAGAGGCTTATCAAAGACTACTCCAGTGTTTCAGATTTGCCGAATAGGCCCTTTGGATTCAGCGGGAAAGGGGGGAAATAAAATGGGCCATCCGAATAAACAGAACTGTTTAGGTTTGCTCACTTGTGTCTGAAGAAAATGTATTTAGCACAACAAAGTGGTAGAAGCCTTAAAACAAGCCACTGCAAATCCTCGGTTTGCCGCTTTAAATAGCTTGTTTATTCAGTTGGTCTAATTGATTGAATAATTTATATGCACAAATGTACCCCCAAAAACCTGCACTCTGCACCATGGGAAACATTAAACCACTCAACGTGATGAACGTTGTCCTTTAAGTACACAGTACTGTCAATCATTATTGACATATTGACGTTGTTATCGCTTTCTCCAGCACACATACAGTAGTGAGCATACATAAAAGAATTGTGAATGCAAATCTGTGTTTTTCATGCCGCCTCATATACAGAGACACACACAATTTGCAATGCAAACATAAATAGATCCCCAGTCAATTTTGAAAAGGGTGAATCCTGAATATTCCTATGTGCAAATGAACCATATAATAAAAAATGATGGAACTGACTTGAAGGGTGTCGGACGTCTGGAATGTTTTCTATAAATGTCACATTGAATCAGCGTCCGTCCATCCTTCCCCTCAAAGACTGTGCTGACAAAGTATAAAATATATCCTGAGTTCACGGTAATATTGCATGTGCTGCGTGCGCACGATACACATGAGGGTCTTGTTGATTTCTTCATTTTGGCAAATTTGCAAACTTCCCACGAACTCCGCCCCCCCCCCCCCCCCCCCCCCCCCCCTCCCAGTCTGCTTTTCTCCCCATCTCTCTCATCTGATAGCGAGTGCCGCTTTACAAACCGGCTTCCCGAGATGAAGTGGGGAAGATTTCAATCTATGTTTCTTGGAACGAATCACCCTTAACGTTGGGGGGGGGGGGGGGGGGGGGGGGGGGGCTCCACAGCAATACCTACACCAGGCTAGCCGACTACAATCACTGTATTCCTCTGTCACATCAAATTTTAACATTCCGCCCCGCCTTGGTCCTTCAGAACACTCTTGTGTTCGTATCCAACCTAGATAAAGAAAACGACTATTTAACATATTAGCTAAATAATTTGCATGTCCTGCAACCGGCAGGTATAGGAGCCTGAGCCAAGGCAGGAGCTGTGAAAATGAGTGGAGACACATATTAATACTGAATCCCAGCCAGTGAATAACTAACGTTGCTGTTAGGGGAGATGAGTGGTGGACCTGGCATTGGTGGAATATTTTCACCCGTCGCTCTGAGCTCGGAGAGCTGCTGTGTTCAAGGGACTGACCCAAGCCCCGGGCCCAGGCCGCTCTAAAACCTGGAGCCATGGAGAGAGGCACTCTCCTCTTAGGTCTGTTTCCGCAAGGCAGGTTGGCGAAGCCTCTCCTCGGTTTTCATCCAGCAAGGAGATGTGAAATTCACACAGCGTACCGCGCTAACGGGAAGCCGGGGTTGACTGGCAGCACAGCCAGGCAGTCAGAGCGACGGTCGGTCCTGCATCAGCCTCTGTCCAGGGTTTCACTGAGCCTCACCAAATCCAATAGCGATTTACACTGGCAACGTAGAGCCTCCAAAAGCTATAGGGCGGGATCATAAAGCCCAGCTGCAGGACTAGGACTTTATTAATGATTGTATTAACCAACAACGCATCCCCTGAGCTCCATCCGGGAACGACAGACCGGCATGAGGGAAGAGGGGGAAGAGAGAGAAGGAGAAAGAAGATAGATTGTCTTTTTTCCATTTTTTTGTTTCAAAGATAGAGCGAGATAAAGAGAGAGAAAGAGATAAAGAGAGAGAAAGAGATACAGAGAGAGAGAGAGAGAGAGAGAGAGAGAGAGAGAGAGAGGGAAGGAAATATGAGTCATCATACCCGGTTTGTGGAAAGAGGTTGCCGAGGAGAAGAGAGATCCATACGCCCGCAACGAATCCTGCAACTTTTCCTAGAGTGGCAGCCATATCAATCTACTCCCTGCAGCAAAAAAAGAGAGAGAATGTGTTGGGGGTGGGGTGGGGGTGGGGGGGGGGGGGGGGTGGGGGGGTGGTGATGGAGGGAGGGGAGAGGGGGGGATGGGTAGAGGTTGCGTTAACAAGGTATCCCTGTAAATTGTGTCTCCAAAAAAGCACACACACTCGACTTTGTTTGTACGTAACGCTATGCCCAAACATTAGAACAGCATCCCATCTGGATGCGCATACGGCGCTGTCTTTTATTTTCATCATCAAGAAGCATTCGTGGAAGGTACAAGCCATGTTTTTATTTTTATTTTATCGAACTGTGAAGGCCATCAAAGACGTGACACCGGTAAACAGTGTAATACCGGTAACAACAGTGTTCCAGGAGGTCTCACCTGTTAATGCCCTCTCTCTATTCCTGTTTGTTAAAGTAGCTGTATGACCGTCCTGCTGTGATGGATGACAAGCATACCCGTTGCTGTCAGCCATGAGCAAAACCTGCTTTAGATGCACCGACAAGCAAACTAATATGAATATCTTAGCACTTTGAGATAGTGGGTAGAAACCCGGAATTGACAAACGCCGGAGAATAATTCAAATGAACCTAAACAAGTCCCAGCGTATCGCCGTGCCTCTTGCCAAACAGACACGGACGACAGGAATAATATGGTTCCGATGGCCACTAGGCAGACTAACAAACACTACGCAGCATAAATAGTGAGTAATTCCTTTCAGGCCAGCAGCAACGCGCTGATTGGAGTGTCACCCAAACAGCCTGCCGCTGAAGGTTGCCGGGTAAAGCTGCAGTTAGACACTGGGGCCTTCCGAGGCCTGGCCACGGTGTAGGCTTTGTAGGGATTAATAACGGAATCACCCACACATGCATACGTTATGAGCCAACAGGGCGATTGTAGGAAGGGTGCTGCTGGCAACCAGACAAGAAAAACAAACACAAACAAAAATGTTGCCCTTTCAGCCAAGCTTCGGGGAACATCACACTCGATGTCAGGCGAAATCTCATTAAGGAACGCTCCACCCGCTATGCAGCTTTTTTGTAGAGTATGAAGAATAGAATGTACAGTTTGTTTAATATTTATGGAAGGTCACCATTTGGGGAAAGGTCTAGGTGGTTACTAACAGTAGTATAGGCTATACTGCCTCCTTTAGTACAATATAGGTTAGAGTGTCTGCGTCTGCATCCATGATTTTAATTAAATTTGTGTACATATATACAGTATATATACAGTGTGTGTGTGTGTGTGTGTGGTGTGTGTGTGTGTGTGTGTGTGTGTGTGCTAGTTTGGTGATTGTGTGCGTGAGTGTGTTGTTCATGCATGCTTAAGTCAGAGAGGGAGTATGGGTAATGTTATTACTCGAGGGAGCAGGTAGAAGGTGTGAGTGGGAGAATGATAAAGAAGTCCTTCATCTACCCTATTGATCGGCACTACCTTTTAATTTCCCTTCCCTACTGTGGCACCAGCAGAAAAAAACTCCCAGGGTGCACCAACACAGGAGGACATATTTCAAACACTGACACATAAGGCCGATTTCCACTGCAGGGCCATGAGACTAGCCGGTGGCAGTTGAAGGTTCCAGCTATTGCACCAAAAGTAAGATAAGGTTTTGGTATTCAGAGATAATTTTTTGGAATATTGTCATCTTCTGTGTTATTGGCATGTGAAATGCTCTCAAAATCATTGTAACCTCAGAAAAACATAAAAAACAATACTGACACATTAAACTATTGGTCAATCTAGTTAGCATGGACCATAATGTAGTGATAGGAAATGTCTATAACCACCGGAAGCAATTTGAAAATTTGAAGTAAAAAAAGATGAGCTGATGACAAAGATCAATCATGGCACAACTGTCACCGATTTTTTTTTTCTACAAACATGCCAAGTGGCTTCTGGCACATCTACCACATTCTGATGGTGTGAAAAAAAATATATAGTTAAGCAATGTACAGCCCAGAAGAAGGGGGTGAAAAGGTTCTGTTCCTTCAACCGTAGATGTGCGTTTGAGGAACTGAAGGGGAAAGCGGGGACAAAAAAAATAAAAGAAGAAGAAAAAAAAAGACATTGAAAAGAGAAGCACATCACCCTGTCGGCACCCGTCGGCTTACCACCCAGAAAAGGTCAAAATATTCTGCACACTTTATCGCCCTGGCTGAACGTGTCGATCATCAAATACCAGAGGGCACGGACAGCTCATCAGGCGTGTTTTGACTAAATGACCAGTCATTACAAGAAAAACACCATGCCTTGGTGGATGGTTGCACTACATCGGGACCAGCCGAGAAATACAAGAAGCATTGTGATAAGGCAGTCAAGCCCCTTCTAGATCACAGCCTCGTTCTCTCTCACTCTGTCGCTGCGCACTGCCAGTTAGCAGTGGCTTCACCACTGGACTTTGCATGACTAACTGCTCGGAGCAGCTGTGCCACGGTTGAGAGATTCGCACTTGGTGCTGATAAAGGGAGAACCCCTGCAACCCCCCCCCTCACCCCACCTCACCCCCCACCCTCCCCTTGCCCCACTACGGAAGCTGGAGTTCGACCGATCCATTCGCAGGGGAATAGATGTTCTCTATTACACGGGAAACGAGGTAACACAAACAACCACAGCATGGGCTAAACATCTGTTTGAGATGAGAAAATATGGACACAGACAGCCTAGAGTGAAGGACAGGGATACAGGTCTGGCTGGCCTATGAAGGTGGGTCTATGCCACAGTCCTCCAACGAATGTCCTCTGATTACTTTTTTGTCATTTCTCCGAGGCAAAAAACATTTTCAAGGGCAACCCCAATGCTATTTCCAGCTGAACACCAAATTACCTTGTTTAATCACTCTCGCCTCTCTTTGCGCTTTTATTCGTGTGCTTAATAAATGTCAAATGTTGGGTCGTTAGCCCTTGCTGATTTTATACTGGCCATAAAAGCCGCAGGATACCAGCCCTTCAGAGCCAGAGCTAAGATTTCTTTGGCTTGTAATGTCTCCCTTAAAATGGTGTCTCTAATAATGTAAAGGCATCAAACCGCTTTCATTGGAAGTTCTCCCCCACTAAATGAGAAATCAGACGTCTCATATTTATGATGCCTGATGTTTTTTGGTGCATTTGTTATTAGACCTTGAGACCTTGTTGAGAAGACAGACTCGGTAGTAAGTACACTGACAAAGTTCTAAATCTTTGCTTTTGATGCCTCACTCTCATTCTAACCAAAAGTTAAAACAAATTCGTTCACTGAAATTCATCAAATTACGTATATTTTTTCAAATAACTTGGCAATTAAAAGAAAAAGATCAGTAAAAAGGATTTCTACAATTATCTTAAAAATGGAAACGTGTTCACCTTTGCAACATGCAATAAAAATTATCATAATTCCTTTAATTCTTTTATTAAATGAAATGCTTTATTTAGTTTATTATACTTCCTTATAACAATAAGACAACATTTTCAACTAAAAAGTGATGGACAATTGTTGAACTGAAACCAAAGAAAATAATCTTCCTAGAGGCCTATAACCAGGACTGAGGTTGCCACGAGTCCAGCAGGTGCCATTTTCGCGCTTTCATATTTTGTCGTTACCGCAGGTCTCCTGCTGTCACAGCCCACCATGACACCACAAAGGTCTGGCAGCACCGTGACGTCCGTAGAAAGACGCTTCCCTCCACGTTGGCATCCGTTTCACACAGGTGTCAACAACCTGCTCTGTCTGCCCACTTTTTTTCTTCTTCTTTAGAAGCACAAGACTAGGCAGGCTGTGAGGTCACCGTGGCATGACAGCTTGGGCTTTGCCACCACCCTCCCTCCCCTTATCCCCCCCCCCCCCCCCCCCCCCCCCCAAAATTAGCTACAAACACCAACAGAGAGCAAACCAAGGTGAAAACGAGTGGCGCTCGGCACAAGCGTCTGACACTAAATCAAAATTAAAAAAAAATCGAATAAAAAACGTCACCTTGGTCTGTACGGTGAGACACTTAGATTAAGCTTTTTATAGGCTGGGCAGTACAATACAGTGCATGCCGTGACACTTCATGAAAGGACAAGTAGGCCGTATCCCCAAAAAACTGTGATAATTGAATTGGTCAAGGGCACCTTTCCCCTTTCTCCAGTCAGGTCGAAAACATAAAAGTCGACTTAGAAAGTTAGGTGATGGGACGAAACGAAGTGTCCGCATAATGACTTCTGGTGAGGCCGTGTATAGTTCAATTACATAAGAACAAAAGTGACAGGAAGAGAAAAATATATAAAACACCGCTAGTGTCTCTAGTTAGTAATTAAGGTAGCCAATAGATGGGCAACCTTAGCATTCATAATAAGGTTATGAGCATATGGGATTCTGTGGAGGCAATGGGCTAGTCTAAGTCTCCTCCTTAGGCTATGCAATCCACTTCAAAGCAATGTTTACTTCTCCTTTGGCATGCATGGAGAAGGGGGAGAGGGGGTGAACCTCACATACACACGCAGAACACGCATGCAAACTCAACCAATTTGAATTACACTTCAAAAATAATATTCCGTTTATTTATTTATTTTCTGTCAAACTGTGAAAGGGAATGAATGCGTGAGGCTTGCCAGCCCACCCACCAACCCACCTATATTTTCTTTAGTAAAGCACAATTGGGCAATTTCCTATCAGATATGGCTGGACTTACAAGACTCAACACACGCTTAGTAACGTGTGAGCAGTGTGTCACACAAATGAATAAGTCTGCAGATCAAAGTATAGAAAAATACGATTTGTATTTCCGTTTCACAACAAATGAGCTAGTCATTTGAACAGATAAATATTAGACCACTCGAACGGAGAATTATGGTGTGATCTCACCAGTGACGTTGCATGCACAAAACAAATAGGCCTATCTACCCTCCAAATAACATTAGTTACTTATCTAGTGAGATTCGATGAGATAAAGTACTTTTAGAATAATTATGTAAATGGCTGTGACTGCACAATTAGTAACTCCAGACCAGCCGGATATTACAACAGCTCAGCTCATGTCATTACACCGGTAAATTAATTAAAGGCTTCTTTTTCATCCA
Source organism: Aplochiton taeniatus (assembly GCA_017639675.1). Taxonomy (NCBI): domain Eukaryota; kingdom Metazoa; phylum Chordata; class Actinopteri; order Galaxiiformes; family Galaxiidae; genus Aplochiton; species Aplochiton taeniatus. The sequence continues at coordinate 15,169,638 of CM030177.1, forward strand.
CTGGAAACCAGATGTAATACCAAGGAATGGGGTTACCTTACAGGTTCAATCTGTCCGCACAACAAGGCTTCCCACTGAAAGCCAATAGCTTCTCTTCCTAATACCACCTGTTCTCAAAGCGAGGACGTTGATTAGTCTATTACCGTTTGCTTTGTTGTATCTCGCTTACTGCCTATACCATTTTAAAGGGGGAAAAATCACATAAAACTAATAGCATCTCATTTAAATTATTTTATGTGCACATGTATTTCTTTGGTTAATGTAATTGCTCATTTGGGAAACGATTTGGCTACAAAAGATACATTATCGGTTAAATTGGGTAAAACTAATTTAACAACATTATAAACTTAATGGACAAAGTAGATTGATTTCAAATTCAGGTGTAGTCTGGAAAAAACGTTGTTGCAATTAAGCCAAACAGGGCTGGTGTTTGAACATACACACAGGGTTTAGGTTGTTACTTTACAATGTTACTCTCGATCAACGTAACTGACCGGATCATACCTGCGCCGTGTTTCCTGTCTGCAGGTTGTTTGCATGATTTGCACTATGCAGAAAAATATGATATAACTTTTTTTTTGCGTTACCCATTGAACACAAAGTATCCTTGAGCGACAATTAGGATCAGAGCCTCACACTTTGTCTAAGCAGGGACTGTTTGAAAGAACACCATTTCTGCTGTGGTTTTAAGCGTACCCTTAGCTCAGATGTCATTTGTCAATAACATGAATTACAGCCAATGTAAAGTCAATGCAGAGTTCACACAGGTCGGCCCTAGAATAGCGCGTCAACCCGAATACTGCACATGTACATCACAACAATCCTAGAGCACAACAAAACAATATTCCGAAGTATACCGTTGGAGGACTTGTTAGAAGAAGATAAACCACTGCCTCTAGGCACAGAGGAGAGCGTAAGAAATTGCTCTGTTTGCACAAGACGAGGAGAGAGAAAAAGAAAAGATCTCATTATAAGTAACGTTTTCCACTACCTAAGTGCCCAATGGATCATACTCACACGCTAACATTTGGCTCCTTGTGTTCTCATTACAGCATCTTACCACAGCTATTGAAAATAGCTGGTTTGCCCCAAGACACTAACGGAAGACAATAACTATGGCATAGCTGCACTGAAAGCCTGAACATTTACAGTGGTTGGCGTCCTGTTTTTTTCCCATTATGATTGTCTTGCTTAAAAGGATAATGTGCTAGCTCGCCGTCTTTGAAGGTGATGGTAACGTAGGCCTAAGAGGTAATGGAGTGTTGAGATGGCTCTTCTAATTATCATGTTGCTGCGGCGATACGGTTGGAAACATTAAGACACAACGTATGCTCTTCAGAGGTCAATGGCAACGTGTTATTTATTTCTTTATTTTGCCATTGAATACGGAAACCGCGCATTACAGAGGATCTGGAATGGTCTGGTGTGTTTGCTGTTAAATAGCTAAATCAAACACCAAAAGAAACCCACGCATTTTTCGTCGCACTGACAAACATGAGGGTCGTCTCATAACAAACACAAAGGCGTGAAAAGCAAGCAATGCCATTAAATAAGGCGAGGGGAACAAAGGGAGCCCAAAAGGTCCCTGGAGGCAACGCTTTAATTCAGAAAATGGCCCCCGATGTACATAGCAGAATGCCATTTCCACATCGCAGCTTCCCCTTTACATTCGTCAACCTCCAGACCCTGCCGCCTCAGCACAGCTCTCAGCCGAGCCTGCGAGGGGCACGACGGTGCCACGGATTGGGGCCAGAAGGCTGGGGGGGTTAATGCCTTCCGCTTCCGATGTCAAAAGGCACATTTGTGAAATGCTCACTCTGTCAGGGACTCTCGAAGGACGCCCTTGGAGGAAAAGAAAAAAAAGGAAAGCTAGTTGCGATGGTGGGACGTAGAAAAACGGAGCAGAACTTTGCATTAGGGAAGCAATCGAATGCATGCTCAACATGGCCCGTGTACAGGTCCAACCAAAGCAGTAGTCACCATCTACCATGTACTCGAGATAGAAGTCGACTCTGAATTCAGCGTTTGCAAAGGCTAGTGAGCTATAAGCAAATGTGTGTATACGCTGCATCCAGAGGGGTTCATTTGCTGGGTCATTCACCTAGAGCTCATGTGAACTTGAAAACCAAACTTCTCCAGCAAGCGGCAGACATGCAAAAGGAAAGGATGCGAATGCATTCGACCACTTTACAAGCCTGCAATGCGCCTTGTAAGACTGACACGGGCTAGTGGAGGAGAGGGCAAGGGAGCCTTTACGTCAACAGGCAGTCAGTCTCCATTGCCTTCCAAAACTGTCAGAGGCCGGTCTGGAGAAATGTGGCCGGGAAGCGTAAGACACCAATGGGAGAACCTCCGCCAAGCTGCTTAGGCTCTAGTGGGACTCCCTAAGCGTATGACTACCATCTATCAAGTGACCCTCTGTGCCACTTTGAATCAGCGGTGTAACATAGATGGTGTGTGCATTAACATGACAGGTATCCTCTGGACTTTTGCTCTCGTTGGCCCATTGGCAAGGTCTGGGCTCTCTGTCCCCAAAGCACACCATTATCCACTAACCCACATGTAGCTGACTGTCAGAATTCCTGGATTTAGTGGCCTACTAAACACCTTGAGCTCAGCTTGAATTTATTGTCGAGCAGACACGCAAGACTTGCTCGTATGCTTGGAAAGGTGCATGCATGCTTTTTATGGATTCTTGGGAGTCATTTTTATTAAAGCCATGTCAGGCACTCTGTGCTATTTCCTTGGCTTGACTTTTATCACAGCTTAGGTTTGTTTACATTTTGAGCTGTGCTAATCACATTGTGCAAAAGTCACCTGACAGGTTTTTAAAAGGTCCACAGCCATTTCAATGACACACTTTGCTGTCATTTTCACGTCACTTGTCAGTGACACTTGTCTGTTTGAATTTAGACTGGAGGACGCAAGAGATCTTCAGTCGTTAATGCAAGGTGAAAACCATAACAAAGCTGAGAACATCCATTTTGAATAAAGGAGTGACAAATCAAAAGACCACTTGTGTTTCACAGAACTGTGATTATGGGTAGCCTTTATAGAGCTAAGTGATTGACAGTCCTGTTTTCCAAACTAACAAATAGGTGGACTATGGAGTATTTTGTCTCTATTGGTAGGCAAAAGGATTTGCAAGAATACAGGTTGCACACTAGTTTACCAAATGTGAGGTCACTGGCCAAATAAGTACAAAACATTGCTACTATAATTAAAATATTGTGGCAGTGTCTTCTTCGAGAAAAGGTGATAACATTCAAACAAGAAGATACAATCAAAAGAAATTAAACCTACATAACTCCAACCGGCTGATAGCTGTCCCATCAGAACGTTTCACAGTATGAGATTAAAACATGGGATTAAATCATTTTGTGAACTTCCTTTACTTCTAGCCCCCTGAAGTATGAATGACCTGGATCTGTCTGTTGAGGACACCCAGTCTCCAACATAGCATCCAAGTCAGCCTTAAGTGCCCAGCATGCAATGATTAGGGGAGAGACCTGGGTGCAGTCTCTATTCTGCTCTCCTCCCTGTTCTCTTTATGTATGCCTGCAGTCACGATACTTCTTGTTAGGCAATTACTGACAAGTCAGCTGCATACGTTGCCCCAAATTGGCACCCCTGTTACCCCCCTACTGCATTAGGAGAATATACGATTAGCTCAATTTTCAGCTCGTGCTCACGAATTGACAGCTCCTACAGAGCGTCAATGTTGTTATGATTTTTTTTTTATCCTTGAATGCTTTATCAGTAATCTAGATACATTTGAAATGAGAATAACCTCTTAGGTGGAGGTAATGAGAGCCAGACCATAATTTCAAAATAAAAAACCTAAAAACAATATTGCCACAAGGATCAAGGCTCTGCCAAACCATTTCCCTTTAAATGTTACTACCGCGACGTTACAAGATGCTACCTGATCACAGGCTTCCGGACACTGATATTGGTTTACATTGCTTTCTCTACGATGGCAAGGCCTAAGGCATAATGAACAGAGTACAGGATTGGGCAATGATTCAACTCAAGCGTGTGACATCACTGTTGCTGAAGCCCAAATGGATCACACTATTTCGTCAAACTATTTCCAACTGTCATTCCAGCTCTTGTTTCGAAAGAGGTGCTACGCTTGACTGCAAAGTTTTGTTTGTTGCTCGGACCCAGTAGGTCTCAATGGAGACAGAGATTTGAACATACTTTAAGACGGCTGCTTGACAAGTTTCCACTGACCTTAAAAAGTCACACAAGGACGCACACACACACACACACACACACACACACACACACACACACACACACACACACACACACACACACACACACACACACACACACACACACTTCGTAACTTTGAGAGTGGAGGTGGGGCTTAATGATTGACAGGCTGAATTCCTATCTTCTAATGAATAGCTGGAAAACCCTTTGGGATCTTTATTGATTGAGAATTCAGCGAAGGCAAATACTTCAGATAAAACCAATGTTCAACTCGAGCAATTAAGAACACCTGCCATACTATATGCTGCCCACAGATCGGTATGGGTGTATATTGTATGCTTTCCAAACCTGTGCAATAACCAAGGCCAAACACAGCAGAGCAGACAATCTCCCGTGTCGATCCGATGTTGGAATTTTTTTACTCCCTAATATCGGCATCGGCCCTAAAAATCCAGTATTGGATACTTCGAAGTATTGAAGTGTGACATATTCCATTTGTTTAAAGTATTCCACAGCAACACAAATACAAAGGTACAATCAACATACTGTATTTTGCGTGGTTAAGAAATAATATGTAAAAAATATGATTTTATATAATATTATTAACATATTAGCATGTTTGTAAAGCTTGTTTAACCTCCAAAATTCCTTTATTTGGAATTAGAAAATGCACCAATTATGTGGTGACTTGTGGAAACACCACATTTATTTAGCTTATTATAGCTTAGCCCTTATTACTTGTAAGAGGAAGTATATGGAGCTACAGTATGTAGCCTGCTCGCCTCACAACGATATTACGATATGGTCCGATATGGTAGTCAGAGAAAACTCAACCAGCTTACTCTACTATACTTCAGGAAGCAATGCAGCCCTATAAGGTACCACCATATTTAGAACGTTGGTATGGATGTGAACATGCTTGCATGTTTACGGCAGGACCTCCACCCTTCTGTCCTTCCAAGAGCAAAGATATGGCGGCCATCTTCCCGGGCATTAGAGCGATAACTACATAGCCTATGCTCTCATAGCCTTGTCCCCCGAGCTCCTTTCCCCTTGGGGTCTATCTGTCCCCTCGAAGCCGTCTGTCCGTGATTGACATAATCGAGGCTGAGCCCTCAATGCAGCGGAGGGGCTCACCCAGTTTACCTCCTGTCAGTTAGTGTCATTATCACCATCACGCCTTTGTGCCATTGCTCCCTCTAGTTACGGCCGTCACCGACTTCCCAGTCCAAGGCCGTGTTGACAACTGTTATTCAAGTGAGGCAAACGAGGCCTTTACTGCATACACACAAAGAGGGCAACGAGTTGTGTGTTTGCACAACTTTCCTGTCAAAAGCATTTACCCCCCAGAGAGTGGGAGGGGATAGATTATGAAGATCCTCTTTCATCTCGAAGGAACCTGCGGCGTGCGCATAAGTTCGAGTTCTGATATTTTTATGTCGCATTATACAAAATGTAAAAATAGGAATCCTACAGGTGGAGATTGACATGCATATTATGTCCTGGGTAAGGGGGAGGGGTGTGTGTGCAGGGTGGGGGGGGTTCTAAATACTTTGAGAACACCCTCTCCCCGTGTTTATTTTGGCATATCATGGGAAAATCAAAGGATAGCAATTCCGCCAAGATCCGGCAAACGTGCCGCTCCAGTGGGATCGAGCTCATCGAACATGTGGGAACTGTGTACCCCTCTGTGACTCCCCCAAAAAAAAGAAAAGAAAAGAAAAGGGGGGGGGGGGGGGGAAGAAGCTTACTCTCTTCATTCTCTTACCCTCCACCAAATCTGTCCTCCACACCCCGTTCCCTTCTGGACCAGCTAATCGTAATTTCCCACTCCTCCACCACACAGTGCTATGCTGTGAAAAGGGCTTTTTGCTCCATGTGTCTTAGCAGATGAAGAAGCTGGCTGTGGGCAGTTCTTTTTTTTTTTTTTTTTTTTACCGTGGTGGTCACACTCTTGTATCCGGGGAGTCATCTTATTATGAACCCTGTAGCATAGGGACAGGGCACTGCGAGACAGAGGGGGAAAGCTGCAGGGACACACACACACACACACACAGAGTTGTCTGTGTCGAATGACATGTGAGGTTGAACATGTCACTGCTTCAAGCAATGCAGGGGAGCGTTTCTCTTCCTGCAAACTGCATCGTCTGAAGGCAAGGGGATGAAACGTGGCAGAGCGAAAAATGACCCAACAGCAATTATCTTAGACAAGCCTTTGGTCTAAGAAGACCAAGACGTCTACTTTTGATATACTCCAATAGAGCAATTAAAGTGAAGACACGTTGTGGCTTTCGACCCAGTTTATTTTTCCAGCTTTTCTGCAGCTCTTAACTTGTCACGGGCCCCATTTAAACCGCCTATCTGATGTTATTCCAGTGATTTGCAATCAGTGCTGACCCATGTCAGAACTGTTGTAACAGTTGTCCATGTAACCTTTGAAAAGATTTCCAATATCTGTGCTTTTCTTTGTCATTTTACAGTTGTCTTTTTATTGTTTTTTTTTCTTTTCATATATATACACACAATGTACCACCCCCACCCCCCACGCGTACACACACACACACACACACACACACACACACACACACACGCACACACACACACACACACACACACACACACAGACAGCATATGTAAAAGCATGCTGCACGCGCATGCATACACACACCAGATACACGCACACACTTACAAAGCTACAGAGAGACAATGTGTGCTAGCAGAAATTAACAGCTAAATGTAATCATTGTAGTTTCATATTTCTAACACAATAATAACAGCCAAGTAGGCGAATCGCAGAAGCAACGCGAATTACCTGGTAAAAAACATGGGCCTACTATTTCATTAATATGCTGATGTGTTTCTTTTAACTGATATTAATTAGCTGTTTTCTTTTTTCGAACGGCTAAATTCCAGCAAATAAGTTCTACCAAACACAGTTTTAGAGAAATCTTATGTTAACTAAGATTTGCTTTAATTTTAAGTTTAAATAACCTATTTTAGCGTCAAACCTGATCAAAATTGCATGTTTTTCAAGGTTGGCTTGAAAAACATGTATTGGCTTAAACCATGCTTATTACTTGTCTGCGGTATTGCTCACTACACCACTGGAGTCTCGTAGCATTTAGACCACAAGCTGCCGTTAAAATATAACTGCCTTCATCTTCGGGCTAATACAAATTCTTCAAATAAACCATGCACCCAAACGAAAAGTAACAATCAGAGTTCCGACGTGTCGCATTGCAAATGCCATTGGCAAGTCAATCTAAGTGATTCTTTCTAGAAAATGCCCATACCACAAACACGGTCCGTGTTGTTGTAACACACATTAACTCGTTAAAACAATAACCTTGATAATCCTATGACAGCTGTTTTCTCTGGTCAATTCAAAGAATACTTTACCCCGCATGGGTGAGGAGGGACCTGTTAAACCTTACCTATTGCATGCGGTACACAAACAGCAGGTTGTTGCTCGTGAATGAAACATTGCAGTAAACCCCACAAACAATGCTTTTCAGCGATTGTGAAAGCTACTGACACATCTACTGAACATCTTTAACAATACTTTAACATTATATCTGGGGGGTTTGCAAACACAAAATATCCTGCAATCTTACCCGAAATTCCTCTTACAGGTATTTTCTTGACTTTTGCTGTAGACTAAACTCTGAGATTCTGTCCAAATGATTTCTCCGTCAATTTTTATTGTCCACTGGATTTGAAAGTGTTTCCAGCAGGGAAATTATAGGGAAATCGTTGTCATCGCGGAAAGACTGCCCTCTTCAAACTAACCTTCCCGCCCCCTCCTTCTACCCCACTCAGATTGGTGCTGGTTTGGAGAAGCAAATCCCAAACCCGGAGGTTGCTTTGAGCCCTGTTCTTTATTATCACGCAGTCTGTGTTGCACAAGGACACACAGACAGTGGAAATCCGCAATGAACTCACCGGTAGCCTATATATACAGGTACAGTGTTCACGACAGTGATGGTTTGCTGTTTTCTCTCATGCTTATTTGCAAAGCAGACTGTACCGATCACAAACTATCAGCATGTGATGTTGAAATTTTGCGCACAGGCGCATAAGCCCAAAGTTCCTTCAGCGCAACAGTCAAAACATTCCCTTCTCGGTCAAAGCATTAGCAACGCAATAACGTCAATAAAAAGCAGGTGTTTACTGCATTTGTGTGTGTGTGTGCGTGTTTGTGTGTGTGTGTGTGTGTGTGTGTGTGTGTGTGTGTGTGTGTGTGTGTGTGTGTGTGTGTGTTTTGTTGTATATCTTTTTGGGGTCATAAGACATGTTGCAGGGCTTGTCTTTCCTTCCATTAACTTTGGCTGCAGGGTTTTCAAACAAACCAAGCCACTTGTCTTTCTCTGACACCTCCAACACACTAGGCTGCTAAATGGTTTCAGAGACATATTGCTTCATTATGCTCTAAATCACCTGATGTCTCTTTGATATGCCTAAAAGAAGCGCCATCTGCTTTTAGGCAGACAAAGCCAATTTCCTTAAATTGGGCCCCCTCGCTCTCCCCCTCTCTTTTTCTCTTATTCTCTCGGTTTCTCTGAGTCGCTATGGTATTGTATGTGTCCTTGCGAGATCCAGTGTGTTTGTGCCTGTGAGTCTGTGGGAGAGTAGTTTGGTGTGGTCGGTTCAGCGCAGCCTACAACTGTCAGGGGGGGGTGGTAATTGCCCATGTCCTTGCTGCCCCTTTTGGTGGGACGTGAGCCTAATGGTGCTGGAAAACCTTTTCAAATTCATTAGCATGGGCAATCACAGTCACCCAGACGAAACCTTTTAAGGGCAAAATAGTCTTGAAATGTGCATTGTCAGCTTTACTCATCTGTTCAGATGAGTGGTAGGAGTAGTCAATAGTTTGCCAGTTTCTGGGCCTTGCATTCTTGTGTCCCCCTTATGGTGTGTCTTTCGCCTGGCGGTTTTGGGCGGCCCAAGGAGCCAGGTGTGAGCATGACTGGGGGGATCTTCTGAAATGAAGTTGACTCATTCCACTCCACAATGGTACGCTTACAGCATTAGCATTTTACATACAGTAAATGCTCATATGTTCCCTATTTCCCTTTTCCAGCTTCTGAAAAGTTACTGGTAGATTGTACTGGTTTTTAGATGTGTTTGGGAATACGTGATTAGCGCTTTTCATAAGAGGAAATGAATAGCCCTGCAAGGTTACCGATTGGTGCAGTGCGAGTTTCCCTCCTAATGAAAGGACAGACAGAAACCATGCCTCTGGATTTACAAGCCATTCAATTAACATCTCCATCGGTAAGGCATGTTTGAGGGCATTTTTGTGAGATTTAATTAAAATAACATGCCTGGATGACTTAGACCAACCAATGTCCTTCGGTCAGATCTCATGTCACCCATGATTTAATTGAAGTCCCAGAGAGTCAGAAATAATCCGCAAGATTAAGAAAACAGATTGTAACATGCTATGCAGTGCAGCATTGTATGGAATGGCATGTGCGTACACTGTTTGGGGTGGATCCATCTTTGACAGAAGGTATTGCAGTGCTACAGTCATTTTTGTCTGGACGCAGAATGGATTGAGCACAGATGAAGCTGGCATCAGTTTGTCAATGTGGCACAGTGTTATGGGATGTTTATCACTCGTCATACCTAAAGTCAACACGTATTGCTAAATATTCCAGGGTTAGGTGTGTAGTGTTCTCCAGTTCAAGTTCAAGTTCAGTTTTATTCGTCACAATAGTACATACAAGTATAATGACAGTGAAATGCATCCCCACAAACAAAAAATATCAATTATTATAAGTGCTGACTAGATAGGGGTACAATGTGCAATGGTGTAGGTCTATATATACTGAAATATACACAAACACAGCTACCAATGTTAAAAACTCTCTCAGTCAGTTGAGGGATATTGTTCTTTTTCTGTGTATGTATGTGGTCGGGGGCAAGGGGTGTTCTCGTTAAGGATCCAGGTGGCCTGAGGGTAGAAGCTCCTCCTGTGGCTCTCGGTGCTGGCGTGGCGGACCCACTACCCTCTTCCCGACCGCAGCAGGGAGAAAAGGCCGTTGTCCGGGTGGCTCGGATCCTCAACCACGCTCCTGGCATTGCTCCTGCACGCCCTGGTGTGAGTGTCTTTGAGGTCAGGGAGGGAAACCGCCGCTGACAGGTTCAGCTGAACGGCCCGCTCTCCCCAGGGACCTCGCGGCCCCGCTCGGGGACGTTCCCAAACCGGACGGGGATGCTCCCCCCCCGTCATGACGCCGCCGATGGTGCAGGAGTTGGGACGCCTTAGGAGCCGTGGGCACGCGCAGAATTTCCTCAGGCGTCTGAGGTGGAACGGCCGCTGCCTTGCCTTTTCTCACTGCAGTGTCTGTGTGGTAGTGACCGGGTCAGAGTCCTGGCAATGCCCCCCCCCCCCCCCCAAGGTACTTAAGGTTGCCCATCCTCTCCACCGGGGGACCCGGCGACATTGAGAGGGCTGTAGCTCCTCCCCTGACCAACTCCTTGGTCTTGCCGACGTGCAGGAGTAGCTTGTTGTCCTGGCGCCAGCGGGCCAGACGTTTTCCCCTCTCTTCCAGGTAGGCCGGCTGGCCACTGTTGGAGATCTGGCCCGCCACAGCTGTGTCGTCAGCAAGCTTAACAAGGGGGGTTTGAGTCAACAGCGGCCATGCAGTCGTGTGTGTTCAGGGAGGATAACAGGAGACTCAACACACAGCCCCTAGGCTCTGTTCTCGTATCCATTCTAGTTGGTGGTTTTACAACAGACCATATTGAATATAAAAAAGCACACTATGTGAGATCTTTTAACCGTCATTACTAATTGATTTTGAGAAAGTGGTGTTATGATGCGTTTTACATTTAATCTATCTGTGCAATCTCCTGTCGACATAGAATAGATATGATGCACAACCCAAAACATCTTTACTACATTAAAAACTGGATTTATCACACAATACAGCTTACATTCATCAACTTGAGCTTATATTTCCTTGAGTGTTTTTACCTACCTTGTCCAATATTTGTTGCATATATTACATATTGTCCGTCCCCTGGCTGCCGATTCAGTTCATGCATTTTTATGATTTATGGGTAATTTCATATTGCCTGCAGTTCACAGTGAGAACATTATTGCTAGATGGCTGAGATACAGGAATAAAAATACTGCTGTTTCATAAGGTTTTTGGTGATGTACATGTATAGCTGTTTCCAAAACACTGCACCGAATGCCGTTGTTAAACTGACTGAAAAATGTTTATTTTTTTTTTTAAAGAAAAAAGATTGATAATGCAATCTACTGAAAACAGTTCTAAAAAATGGTCCCTCTTTTTCGATTCCGTATTCCCTTAAGGTTGTTTAAATGTATTTTGGATTTTGATAGATGGAGTTGAAGCATATCGGAAACTCTCTAACCTATCACACTAACACTGCCCCTACCCACCCCCTTTCTCTAAATTACTGAATGTAATAAATTTCAGGCACCACTTTGACATCTCCCTGGAATTGAGTTTGTACATTTTTATGCCTTATTTAATGGATTTTAAATGGTGTGCATTGACTAAGATCGATGAGGCTTTTAAATCGAGGAACTGAACTAACTCGGTCCTCCCGAGAAATAAGCTCTCCCTCCATTTTATCTGTGAGGCACATAGTATACCTGGACCTTGTTTTTGAGGGTGGAGGCGGTGTCCCAAAGTGGACCGTAATGTTCCCTGATGCACTACAGGGCACTGTGTCCGTTGCCCCCTCATTCACCGGGACTTTTAAGCCATGACTCAGCGTGATGTTGGAGAGCATGGCTGTACATGCATGGGAGAGGAGGAGGTTATTCCTCCACGTCATCCAGCACCCCATCCCCCCACCGCCACTTAACTCCAGCCCGCCCGGAACATCCTGCGCTGCGAACCTGTCGTGACGGACGTGGCGTTGCGTTCGCTGTAATCACCCGAACAAGGGTCTGCGGTCTTCCATGCCTCCGTGTTGGATGGAGTACCACACGGTGGCAGGAAAGAGAGACCGAGATTGAGACAGAGAGAGAGAGAGAGAGAGAGAGAGAGAGAGAGAGAGAGAGAGAGAGAGAGAGAGAGAGAGGGGGGGAGAGTGGGGGGGGGGGGGAGGGAGAGGGAGAGGGAGAGAGAGAGAGAGAGAGAGAGAGAGAGAGAGAGAGAGAGATAGAGAGAGGGGGGGAGAGAGAGAGAGGGAGAGAGAGAGGGGGGGATCGAGAGTCACCAACTCCATCATTCAGAAGAATCCACGGAGGGGCCCACCACAACCCCCACTCCTCTCCGCCACATCAGCTCGGAGATCCTTCTGTATTTACAGAAAAACCACTGGAACCGTAAAGCCCCATGTCCACCAACACCTGGGGCTTCTGTCAACAGCTATGCAGAAGGGGGAGGGGGGGGGGGGGGGTTATAATGCACTGTAGGCAGTGGACATCTAAAACTTATGGGTTTAATGCTGAGAGGCTGTGAACCCCCCTACAGCAAATGAAATGGCTCACTACACATTGTTGCTGCTATAGCACAGCCTTGGGTGTCTGGTCCCTGCCATGCGTGGGCCAGGCCATCTCTGGGTGTGCAAAGCCATGCGCACACACATACACACACACACACACACACACACACACGTCAACGCGGCACATATGTGCTGAGGACCTGTCCAACATTCTTCGGATGTTAAACCTTGGCCCAAGTTTTTTTGTTTACTGTATATGTGTGTGTGTGTTTGTGTAAAGAATATGTGGGTGTGATTGTGTTTGTAGAGAATATGTGTGTGTGTGTTTTCGTAAAGAATATGTGTGTGCGTGTGTGTGTGCCTACACTATATGGATAAATCTAATGAGTGGGTCCATCAGAGATGTCCAGGAGCTTTTCCGTGGCCAGGCACTGTGACAAATGGGCCACTGCTCCTCCTCCCTCCACCTAACAGAGCGAGGGCTGGGAGAGGGAGACTCGGGGAATTCCATATAAATCAGCCCCAGGAGCCCAGTCCCAGGCCTCACACAAGGTGCCACCTAAGAAAAGTGGTTTAAATCATTTAGCTGGGAAACAATTGCATTCAGGCAGAAAAGGAGGTCTCTGGCAAAGCAAACTAGTAAATATATAAAGGGGTCTATAAAACTTCTCCCAAGCTTTCAGATGAAAGGAGGCTTATGCAAATCATTTCATACAGAAGTCCTTCAAGATAGCTGGGGTTTTGGCTTCTCTCCTGTTAGGTTTTGCTCCCGGCTTGTTGCTCATGCATTCAGTGCTCGACACAAAAGCAGCTGACTTCTCTCGCTTTCTCTCTGTCTCACTCTATTTCTCGTTTCTATGTTTCTGGCCCTCTCTCTCACATACTGTACTCACTCAAATACATACCTTCGAACGTGTCCAAAACCGACAGGGAAAAACATAAACATTGGCGCAACACCACAGCGGCCCAAGCTATTCCTCCTAGAAAGCTCTAGTCCTGTACATTTTAGGGGGGGGGGGCCCACATTTTCTCATAGAAAGTCAATTAAAAAAAGGCGGATGGAAAAGGTCACAAAGTACAGCCTGGGATCCTATTATGTTTTAGGACTTTACGGGATTTGAGTTGGATCTGCAGTTTCTCTCTCTCCGCCTGTATGCAGGGCTCCACTGACGGGGATTAGCCTTGGCCTATTTATTCCTTCTCCCATTACTGTACCGATACTCTCCTACGCCACTTTATACACTTTCCTTTTCCTACTCTTTGTCTCTATCCTCTTTTTTTTTCTCACTCCTTACTACCAAACCGCTTACTCAGATCGTCGTGCTGGAGCTCAGCCCACATGATCATTTAATCATGTGGGCCAATGCAGTCTGAATACTAAGCTGTGTGAGGGGTAGCATTGCAGAACAGCCCGGTTCAGAAAGGGGTTCTGTTTGTTTGTGTGGGCGTTTGCGTGCGTGCCCGTATGTTGTGTGTGTGCGTGCGTGCGTGCGTGCGTGCGTGCGTGCGTGCGTGCGTGCGTGTACGTCTGTGTACCTCCTTTCATCTGGGTGTGGTAGAAGAGACCATTGATAGGGCTCTCCTCAAGAGGCAAACTGCACAAATTGACTCCTCTCTTGAAGTAATGTAATCAAAGTGACCAAACAAGCATCGACCCCTCTACCTAAATGGAGTCAATTATCTTACCACAGTTTGCCATCTAATGCAAGGTCAACAGATGGACTGCTGTCACTTGTTTTACACTCCCAGTGCCCAACCTGCCTGTTCACTGGCACATTCTGTGTGTTTTATTCAAACTTCAAAAGTTGCCACGCAAATCCCTGTCTTTCCACCACGGAGTGCTGAGTTCACAGTTCTTGATGCGTAGGTTGAGCTTGAAAAATGAATGGAATTATTATTTTTTTTGGTGAGCGAGGGGGAGGATAGGATGTGAGCTCAAAAGCCAGGTCATAATGTACTAAACTCAAACATTCTCTGTGATGTGAGCTCCCTGGTGTCTCTCTGACAGCACGCAGACATACTGTAAGCCTGGCTTCAGATGCCTTCATCTCTGCTCTCACTGCAACTTCCAAAAAGCTACTGTAGTCTCAGATCGATGGAATATATGGACAACTTTCCAGGCCCCCCTTGTCATTTGTCTCTGCCCTAACCCTAGTCCTTCCAGACTTTCCCCCACCCTAGCTTTAGGGCCATTAGACTTGTCTGTTTGTTTCAGTGATCGGTGTGCGTTGAGATTTTTATATATTTATTTATTTTATTTTACTTAAACCTCGTTACGGGATGAAACCCTTTCAAAGTATTGCCTGCCTACATTAATAGTTTATGATAGGTCGACATACTGGGATATGAAGTGATCATATCAGATCAACTATTTACTCTCAAAGCAATATTTCCGAGGAGCCCGTATGGTACATTTCGGGTATAATATAATTAATGTGCAGTTTACAGTTCTAGAATCTTTTGTAAAGCTTTCACCATTTACCCAACGGAATGAAAAGCTGAAACAGAGACCCAGTCAGCGCAACAAATGTAAACAGCTGGGGTCATGAGCAAAGACGAAAACGCAGAGGACTCTGTTTTCATTTGACTATATCATTCACAACGCTTAGTGTGTGTCATGTCTGGACTTCTAATTATAATCCAGTCTATTGAATTGTTTTGTGTGTTTTAGACAATAGAAATACTTAAATATGTGCACGGTGTGGGGCAATACTGTGTGCACAATAAGACCTGGTCCCCTGACTCACACCTCAGTTGTTTCTAAATGGAGCGACTCTCTGTTTGTATGCTTTAAGGTTTGCCTTTTCATTTGTGGAATACTCCTAAGGCCACTGCTGATACAGTACAATACCAATGTGTATTATACGGCAACCTACATTGGGGAGGATAGAATTTCTAGACCATTGTAATTGCTTTACACGAAATCATCAGTTTGGCACTGCCAACAGCTAAAGGACATTTATTTTCTTTCTTTTTTTCCGCACCGCATTGTGCTCCTGGTCGTGGTTGTCACCGTGAAGAGGCAGCTACGACACTGTTCTTATTTGATCGTTAGATCATTGCTTCAAGCATTGCCCGTGTGGGAAACACACAAAATTGTGTGAAGATTTTCGCTGTAAACCTAATGTGGAAGATATAATAACCAAAATGTATTATTGAAAAAAACATATCAAACATGAAGAGTAATATCGAACAGTGTTTCTCATGTTAAGAGCGCTGGCATTGGTCGATGGGGCTGCCTGTCTTCCTCCTCATCGTCCCTCCTACGAGCCTGTAGTTGATCACAGGCGTCTGAGTTTGTCATTTTGGACATGGCGACGAGCGATGTGAACGTTTATTGCTGACGTTTGAATGGCGGGTGCCGAGACAAACACAGCATTGGATTCTTGCCTTGTGATGATGATCAATATGGAGCTCCACAGCCAATACAGATTTTTCTACGATTCCTCCCAAACAGGCTGAGCACCATTTATTTTACTCATTACCCTTCCCCCAGGATGTCTTCTGATCTCGGATCTGGCTAATTAGCGCAATTCTCCAAAATGAACGCATATGCCGCACATCTGGATAAATAGATTGACGTTGCCAGGCGAGGTTCCCATGACAGACCCCACCCCCCGGGGCTCCTGGGCTTGGCCCTCGACTCCCTTATTCCGATCTCTGCCTGTTGTGCTTTCTCTGTCTGCACACAGCGCAGTCCCTTTGGGGCAAAAAAATGAGTCTGTTTTATCCCCCCAACTCTCCTACAGTTGGTCAAGAAACCCTGTGAGAATAATCACTGGTAGGGATTAGACTCCATTCAGCTCTCTCTCTCTCTCTCTCTCTCTCTCTCTCTCTCTCTCTCCTCTTTTAGGATTTCTCACTCTGGGGTTTTAGGATTCTTTTTTTTGTAGGTGTTGGGGGCGGGAGGGTGCTGATGGTGATGGTGGAGGGGTGGGCTAGTGTTCTCACACTGCAGTTATCTGCGCGCACGCAGGCCATGCCAGAGAGGAAATAACCTCTAATCAGAGGCCAGCACAATGGGATTGCCCCGCGTTCCTCCAGCTTTACCCACGGTGATAGCAGCGACAGGGGGGTGAGGGTCGGGGAACCGGAGGGGGATCAAGGGCATAGGAGATGGACTGCAGCGCACAGCAGGCTCGCCCTTTTCACAGTGCCGGCGCGTGGGGAGGGCCGGCCTCCCATACCTGAAGATGGCGCCTGCCCCCCGTGCGAGTCCCATGAGAGTTCAGCCCTCCCCAACTGCCTGCACCGATCGAGCCTGCCTGAGCACGGTCCGCCATAAAAAAACGCTTCCCACCTCTCGGAGACACTCCAAAGGACGGAGGGTTGAGACGCCCTCCGGAGGCTCAGGGTGGTATTACACCACGTGAGAAAGCCCAGCCTTTCCTCCCCCCCACCCCCCCACCCCCCAACCCCCCCCAGACGTTATGTGAGGATCTCTGGCTGGAGTGAGCAGTAGGTGGTGCTGTGGAGGCAGGTTTGATCAATGTGCTGCTCAGCCGAGCAGGAGGATGGAGGAATGAGGAAGCGGGGGGGGGGGCCCACATCAGGACAATCATCATAACTCTGGGTGTCTGGCGTTACAGACAACAGAGTGATGGCTGCCGTAAATCGGGGCATAAGAGAAACAGGCCCGTCATATACAGGCTGGGAGAGGGGGGGAGGGGGGGGGGGTTGTGTGGGGGGATGGGGGGGGGGGGGGGGGGGGATGGGTGACGGACGATACACGATTGCGGAGCATTACGTTCATGAATTAGAGAGGGTTCTCTGGGGAGGGGGGGTGCTTTACTGCTCGGGGATAAAGCCTACCGTATCATCACGGCAGACAGTCCTAATTACACTTCCACTCTCTGTGGGCTTTACTTGAAAAAATTAAGGTTCATTATTGCCCCCCACCATCAACCCCCAAACCACCCCCATCCCCCTCCGCGCACGCACACACGAACACACACACTTCATAATTGAAAAGTTTCTACTGTTTCATATACACATTTGTAAAGGAGTATCTGTTTCAAAACGCGTTGAGTTTTGAATTAGTCGTTCAAATACTATGATGGTGTGGAGTTGCATTGCTTCCACAATAGCCCCCCTTATACTCTACATCTCTTTGTGTCAGAGCAACACCTTGTGAATTGTGAAAAACATGTATTATACCGACCTAACAGCATAGAGGAATCCTGCTGGCAGGTGTTTTGACTTTGACAATATGAAATATGAGGCAACCGTCAAGCATCAAACCTCATTAACGCCACGATATTGATGAGCTGGCTATTTTTAGCTGTGCAGTGTGGGTGCGCTGATAGGCTGCAAAGTTACTGTAGAATTGTTGGGTGCCATTGCAAAGGGATGCTCTTGCAAAGAACATTGCCGGAATAAGGAGGGGACACAAAGTTGGGGGGGGGGGGGGTAATTAAGGACAGTTTTCTGCATCCGCCCAGAGGTTGGCACGGCAATGGGGCTGAAGGGAGAGGGGCTAAGGAGCGGGCACAGCAGATGGGGTTGGGTGTCCCGTTAGCACTGTCCCATCAGCCAGGCCCAGCTGCTTCTCTCTCTGGGCCTTGGGCCTCAAAGGACAAGAGACGGTTTTAAATGTCGGTGGTTCTTAACCAAAACGGAGGGGAAAAAAAGCGGTGTTATTTATAACATCTTTAAAAACGCTAAATGTAAAGAAATAGAATGTAAAAATGTATCCATTAAAACGCTGTCGAGTGAAATCCATATGAATGACTGAATAATAAAATACGTTATACATTATATACATTATATATATACGTTATACATCATAACACCAACACACCAGTTTTGTTATGCATGTGTGTGTCTACGCACCAACGCACGCAGACATAAAATATATGCACAAAGGAAATTCCCATGCCATGTCTGACGTCAGTGACCCAATGACCCACCAAGTCAGCATATTGAAGGTTGGACCCCCCTCTTATAAAAGCCATTATCAGCCTCACAAATCAAATTCCATAGGACCTTGTTCGAGATCAAAGATGCTGGCACAGTGCCTCTATCAGGTGTTATTTATTTGCCTAAAACTTGGCAAGTGCAGTTCTCTGAAATATAAAAGGCACAAACATATGCTCGAACAACAAAAAAGATGCATTTTGATGAATTGATATGCCCATATAATATGCTGGCCCGAGATCAGAGATAGGGTATGGTTCTATATACCATTATATATATATAATATATACAGTTCTATATAGTATATAGTTATATAGAGAGTTTACAAACTGTAGCTATATCAGTAGGAGGGCCTTGAGGGGTCATGCTGAGCTTCTGTAGGCGGCATTCCTGGCTCCTGTTGCTTGGATAGCTGAACATGATAATGATGGGATTTCCTTTGCAGGATGAGCAGGCTGTTCCTGTAGCTCACTCAGACCAGCCATTTTACAGAAGACCATAGCAGCGTGTCACATCATCACAATCTCTCTCTCTCTCTCTCTCTCTCTCTCTCTCTCTCTCTCTCTCTCTCTCTCTCTCTCTCTCTCTCTCTCTCACTCTCTCTCTCACACACACAAACATAAAGATGCCTCCCTTCAACACATGCCACACGTACGCACGCACACACACATGGACTCACACGTACATACTGAAACCAGCATACAAACACAGCACCCACATGTGTCCACTCTTTTTTTCACCCCAATTCTTTCTTCTTCACTTGTCTTCTCCTCATTTTTTTTTTTGAAATAGCTCTTTGTTCTCTGCCGAGTCTATTTTTATCTTCCCGTTCACGGGAGGAGTCAGTGGAGATGACGAGGCTTGGGAGATTTGCTCATCTCCATGGCAACTGAATAGCAAGCCTTAACAACTGTCGAATATGGTCCCTTTTTTCTGCAGTATATGCCTTCGCTGTCCTCCTCCCAGTGTCGCCTTGGTTGAAGCCCTATACTGCTTCACTAGTTCCCATTCAAGTGCCTCTTCACACATAAGTCTTTAAGTATTCCCATGTCTGCTGCCTCCCCCTGCATTCTAATGTCTATGCTGTAACCCCCCCCCACCCCCCCACCCCCCCCACCCAAGGATCCGATTGAGCTGTCTTTTCCTCTCTGAACCAATGGGCGTGCTGTTGTAGAGTAAATCAGCACTGGACCCCCACCCCCCACGCCTCTCTCATAAGAGAGAGAGAGACCAGTTGGGTGCCATATGTCTTGCCACCACCGCGAGGTCTCCTTCTGTGAACCCCTAACCCCACCACCCCCACCCCCCCACACACACAAAACCATATCTCACTGTGCTTCATTTGGTCCAGGGGATTTCCCCAGTTTTCTTTTTTTAATAACCCCCCCCCTCCCCCACCCTCACTTATGTAAATCTTACTTAAGAACGTATGTTACACTGACTCACCCCCCCCCCCCCCCCCCCCTCGCGCATGTCAGTGTGCAACGGGTAGTCCTGCCCTGCTCTTGCTCTGGCTCCCATTGACAATCCCTCTCCTCGGAAAGGCGAGGTAAATACTAGCGCCACCTCAGGATATTTGATTAGTCAGGAGGAGCGTTTTATCCGGCACGCACATCGTTCCACTGCTGGTGCTCAAGCCATTAGTCATCTCCTGGTCCTAATGTTGTCTACTGTCAGCTGTTCCGTGCACGTGCACATGCGCGCGCGTGCGTGTGTGTGTGCAGGCATGTGCATGTACATGTAGCTCAAGGGGTTCCAAACAGTCACATGTTCTAGCCACAGACTGGCAGGGCAAACACATTGTGTCACTGGAGGCTTCGCTGTTCAGCAGCTATGTGAGCACCGAAAATACACAGTCACACACCACCCACATACACACAGTGGAATGCATAAAGAATCATACTGAAACTATAACGGTGAGGGTCGGTGTGTGTGTGTGTGTGTGTGTGTGTGTGTTTTTTTTAAACGAAACAATAGGCAAGAGACCAAAATAGCTGTAGACCATTGAAGCTTATGCTGCACACAGACATACGCCCACATGCACTGCTCAAAACTATCGACTCCAAATGCAGAGACAACAACAACAACAAAACAACAAATGGAAGGCCTGCCGCCTAAGGGCAGGCGCCATAAAGAGGCTGATCACAGTGTGTGTGTGTGTGTGCGTGCGTGTGCGCGTGCGTGTGTGTGTGTGTGTGTGTGTGTGTGTGTGTATGTGTGTGTGCATGTAGGTGTGTGCGTGTGTGTTGCCGGTCCCCACCCAGGTGACTTTGAGGAGCGGGTCGAATCCAGTTTCCCCCCGTGGACAAATAAACGCTCTCCCACTTCGCCCACCCTAGGCGCCCATCGAGGAGGCCCTGTCTCTGGCCTTCCGCTCACCATGGCGACGGCCAACCCCCCCCCCCCCCCCCCCCCCACGTCACCTGCCGACAGTGGAGCAGGTGGACTCAGCGGGTCCAGCTGTATGGCTAATGACTTCACCTGCTACACCTGTCACCATTCCAGGAGCATCACACATTTACGGCAACATAACTAGCGTACTGTACTGTATGTGTGCACATGTAATTGAGAACAGTCACACTTGCGCAAGTTTGCACTGCATGTGGACATGCGCCGACACACACACACACACTCACACACACACACTAATAAATCAAACCAGCTAATGTTGTACAGTTAAAAATAAATGGGCTGGGCACAGCTAAGTTATTGTTATTTTTTTTTTTGTATATTTACATTCTGATGTTATTGCAGCGGTGCATGTGCTTCCATTGCATTGCTTTTTAGCATCCCATGTGATGCCTGCCGTAGTTGTGATTATGTTAATGGAATTGCTTATGGTTGGTGGATTTGGTTGAACCTTTACTTGGCACTGACCGGAAATCCCTCTATGGAATAACAGTGCAGGGCCGATGTTTGGTGCCCTGAGTTCAGGCACCCCTTAACGCAGAGTGCTGCTATGTCCGACTATATAGGGACATCCATTCCATGGTGGTTTGGGCTGATTTGAAAAGGGTGTGACTTCCAACCCTGGTGTGAGTGACAGTCAGGCGATCTGTATCAGCATCTGAGGTCAGAAAGGCCCGCCCCGAAAAACGTCCAGATCCATATTGGCGATGAGAAGTGGTCTGACGAGCGCTCCATCCAATCCTCTAGGTAGAGGGAAGTATATTCATAAATCAATCCTGGTCTTTCCGTCCCTGTTTGGGGCACCGGGTTTAGAGCTGTGAAACTAAGGAGGATTGCAGTATGCCAGCTTTAACACTGAATTCAATTTTTACCACTAAGTTATATTTTAGGCCCCAGCGAGTTATGCGGCAGTTTTGTCTTATCTGTTTGAAATGATTTAATTTTGCTTAGCGGAACCCTTTCTTTTTGCGTATATGTAAAACAATCTGGAAATGAAATGTTCAGCTTGATGACAAACAATGAAAGCATGCATTTCAACCCGAATATGGTTCATTTAAATGTACAAGTACAACATCAAAACAAGATCTATAACAAGTCTAATTGTTGCTTAAAGAAAGTAAAAATAATATATATATATTTAAAAAAAAGAGATTCTTGAGCAGGCCTAACATCAATAAAGAAAGACCCTTTGTACACGTGTAACTGCTGAGTAAAGAAAACTAGTGTTGCAGAACGCATAACTTTCATAGTGTAAGCCAATGACCCAACACAGACAGATAGACTGATGCTTTTGAACAGTGGAATGACATTGATGGAATATGCCACGATATGGAGTTGCTGGACCAATGAACAGTACTTCATGTTTTGACTATGACAACTCAGATCAATTCCAGCCGTCGTGAAAGCTACCCATGTGTTTGCTCTTTCACTCCGTCTCCCTCTCTCTCTCTCGTACCATCTCTCCTGCCTTCTCTCTCTCTCTCTCTCTCTCTCTCTCTCTCTCTCTTGTACCATCTCTCCTGCCTTCTCCCTCTCTCTCTCTCGTACCATCTCTCCTGGCTTCTCTCTCTCTCTCTCTCTCTCTCTCTCTCTCTCTCTCTCTCTCTCTCTCTCTCTCTCTTACTATCTCTCCTGCCTTCTCTCTCTCTCTCTCTCTCTCTCTCTCTCTCTCTCTCTCTCTCTCTCTCTCTCTCTCTCTCTCTCTCTCTCTCTCTCTCTTCTCTCTCTCTCTCTCTCTCATACCATCTCTCCTGCCTTCTCTCTCTTTCTCTCTCTCGTACCATCTCTCCTGCCTTGTCTCTCTCTCGTACCATCCCTCCTGCCTTCTCCCTCTCTCTCTCTCGTACCATCTCTCCTGCCTTCTCTCTCTCTCTCTCTCGTACCATCTCTCCTGGCTTCTCCCTCTCTCTCTCTCGTACCATCTCTCCTGCCGTCTCCCTCTCTCTCTCTTGTACCATCTCTCCTGTCTTTTCTCTCTCTCTCTCTCGACTTTGCCTGATATCCCTCCTCGGTGTTAATGGCACGATGAACGTGGAGACAGCCAGCTGTGCGTCACCTCTGTGCCGGCACTTTGTGGGGAGTGATTTACTGGGTTCTGATGCCCTCTACCTGAAGAGAAAATAGAACCAATGTGACTTAGAGTCCTCTCCCTTCCATCCACTTGGTAAACATTTCCACGGACCATCTCTCATTACTGATGACCTACGCTGCTCATCTCTCACTCTGGTCTCCCAGCCTAACCGTCCAAGGGGAAGTCGCTGGAGTGCAACAGAGGCCCCTGGTTTCAGTTGTCCCGTGAGAAAACCGGTGTCCAAATGTTGACAGGATCGTTAGCACATCATTGTGTCCTGTACAGTTGGTCCTTGGCTATGTAGTTAAAAAAAAATTTTTCTTTCATAAAAACTCCAAATATCTCTAAAAGCTCAGGCATCCCTACAAGGGCACGCAACTCTGACCCCTGCGGTCCCCAAGGTCACCTCTGTGGGGAAATCAATGGGGCATGTGCGCTGCCGTGTCCCCCAGGACGGTTCGCATCTGCACAAATCAACAGTGTTTTGTCACCGCCATTTTTTCATGGCTCTGTCAGATGAGATCGGAGAGGCACAAATGGGCCACATCCAGCGGAGCCAGGCCGGATTCTCGCACACAAATAGCCGAGTAGCGACCCGTGGGATTGGCTCCACCATCGACAGCACATCACACACCACTCAACAAAACGCCGCCAAGATGAGGCACCCAAAGTGTCTTCACACCCTTTTGACCTTTTGACCTTGGCCTTTTGAGTGCGGACAGGATCCCGTGGAAACGTCTCGTACTGTCGTTTCTGGGATGTTATTCGAAGCCATCTTCGGCGACATATTGACTATCTGCTCGGTGTCATTCATCTTCCCAGGGCTGTGTGTCCTTCCTGGCCTGCCCTTTCCTAACCTAAAGAACGCCGCGGTGGGACGCACTGTGGAGGCAAAAAGGTGCCATGGGAAGGATGTGTGAAGGATGTGCCGTGTGAGCAGTAGGCCCAGACAGTTGGCAGAGAGGACCTACAGTGCTGTGTAGCACTAATTGCAACACAGGCTGAAGAGAGAGTCATAGAATGATTTGATGGGGGGGAGACATCTCGCCCCAATCCCCCTCACTTGTCCTGACTCCTCTAAATGTCCGCATGCTTCTCGTGTGAGCACAGAGCACACTTTGGTCTAGTTTACTGGTTTGATTTTCTTCAGACCCCCAGTGTTATACAGCCCCCCCCCCCCCCCCCCCCCCCGCCCCGGGAATCTGACGGACTGGCAGAGTACTGAGCTGTGCACATTTAGGTTGACAGATTAGTTCACATTTGGCTTGACACCACAAGAGAAGGACTTGGGATGCCTGCAGTGAGGATCTCAGTGTTCCGGGTGTGGTTCCGACCCGCCCAGAGAAATGCAAAGGTCTGGACCCTGACCAACCAGGATCTGCCCTTGGTTCACAGTCCTTGAGAATGGGAGATGAATCATCTATACGGTAGTTCATCCACATACCAAGCAATGCAAGAGTACACCCTGGGGAAAATTATGCTTCTAAATTAGGGACTACTAAAGGCAGCATTACGGAAGAATGAATAATCAGACTTCAAGTGCATCTAATCCCACTCTGACCACTAATAAAAAATAAATGTGTGTGTGTGTGTGTGTGTGTGTGTCCATGTGTGGTTGCATTTGTGTGTAAGTTGTTATTTGTGGTTGCAATTTTATGAGCGCGTCTGTCTGTTGCCAGAAAACATATTTGCAAGTGTTTGCTAATTTTCAGGAACAAGTCGTTTTACAATCAAAATAGATGGGTCCATTTACGTATACATTCGGAACTAGCTTGAAATAAATTACCGTTTTTTCCTTTTCTTTTATGATTGTCGCTGAGGAACAGAACTTGACATACTAATGTGTGGTGTTTACATCCAGTGAGTTATTTCTCATCTTTGTGAGGTCACCTATAACAGAGGAGCGCAGCTGCTTAGAGACAGACTGGGTCCCATGGCTAAAATCCCTCTCTTTCTTACTGTCTCGCTCTCTCTCTCTCTCTCTCTCTCTCACACACACACACACACACACACACACACACACACACACACACACACACACACACACACACACACACACACACACTTCTTGTCCCATGGTGTATTGCTCCACAGCTGTTCCTGGAGAAAAACTGTGTAGTGTGGCTCACCAGGGCAAGAATTAAATCTATAAGAATAGGAAGAAGACTAAAATGCTCCAGGCACTGGACAAGATTGCTTACCATGTGGTGATGCAAATGGACAGCTTGTACACTTGTGTGCATATTTGACACCTTTGAGTGTTGGGGGACAGCTCTCTAAGGAGTTATGTGCTTGA
The DNA here is from genome assembly GCA_017639675.1 of Aplochiton taeniatus. NCBI lineage: Eukaryota > Metazoa > Chordata > Actinopteri > Galaxiiformes > Galaxiidae > Aplochiton > Aplochiton taeniatus. Next base: position 15,194,984 of record CM030177.1, read on the forward strand.
ACCACACTTTGAGGATAATGTAATAAGCAATTGACCCAAATTTGTCTTGGTTGTTTTCCCAAATGGCGTAGAGTACCTTTATGGTTTCCTCAGGATATGTACCTCCTAAAGAACAAGTTCAAGATTTCTTTGTGTAAAAAGAATATTATTAATGTTTGGTAGTCGTTTGTTCTTTGGCATGCACATGTGCCAGTTGGCAAGCTACGTCAATACTAATGTATTGCACATTCACACTCCTGCAAAAAAAAAAGCCTTTTCAGGTTTTTCTCTTTGGATCCAGTATGCAGCATTATTCTTAGGTCCTGAAAAACCGTTGAAGGAATTCCCAAATGAGCCTTTAATTGTATTATACTGGAGCTGCTGAAGGATGGCAAAGTGAGGGGGTTATTGCAACACGAGGGCTGTAACTTTCCGAGACCAAGGACACCTGGCTTCAATATGAGCGAAGCAAAGGCTTATCAGCAGCATCTGTTCTGAGGTGGCCATGTTGCAGTTAAAGTACTAGAATATATTAAGCATGCGTTTAGAAGTGTGTGCTCATGTCTATTACCCTTAATTGCTCGTGACAAAAATAAACTAGTTAGGTGCGGATCAGATTGTTTTTCAATCTAGAAAATCAATCGACGTGTTCTTCCTTTGGCGCGCAGTATAATACGTTCATTTTTATAAAGGGTACATTAGCATTTGCTAATACATAGTAATTTGCTTACATGGAAGCTGGAGAAAATAACATAACAACTAATCATGTGAAAAAAAAATGTCAACATTAACGTGTAATGTTAAAGTAGTTTACATGTGTACAATTTTGCCTTCATAAAAAAAAATCATGTAGTTTCCCTTCGCAAGATGTAATGACTGATATTTTAATAAGATTGCTTAACAAAGATCATATAACGCTGCTATGCTTCACATGACACTGCATGTTGATTCTAAAATTGGTAAAGCTGACCTCTGGGTCTCATGGCAACGCACTTTTGTTTACTTTACTGTTTCATAGTACTCCAGCTGAACTGTTATGGTATTGTTCCCGTTCATTTTAAAGCACCTACATTTCCAGCACACCTGCGCAGAGCAACCCCTCCCTCACCTCAAGCAACTTTTGTTTTGTCCTTTTCCCTTCTATGCTTATCATTTTGTTATGTAGAATGGGAGGGGGGAGAGGGGTGGGGTGGGGTGGGGTGGGGGGGGGGGTAATTGACCTTACAGAATTTCCCAGAGTCCCTGAACAAAGCGCTAGTTAGATTAATGCCGCAGAACACCACAGTGCAGTGTGTTGACGGCTAATACCTGCTGGGTCCATGCAGTACATAGCAAGGTCTCTTCTACAATTCCCAAGTGCAATCTGGCGGTTCATCACTCACCCAGGGGCCTGATACATTGTTTCACATTGAGCATACTATTTCACATTGAGTACAAATACGTGGCCGTTTGATCTTGCAATTTCTTTTTTTAACGTTTCTTTTTAGGCTACAACCATTTTGCTAATCAGCAAAACTACCTAGACTTTGATATCCAATGAAGTCTTTTGATTTACATTTGACCACACAAACTATTATACAACTGTTTGTAAAATGGTAACCAACATAATTCCATCAGTTGGACTTTATCCTATGGGTGTAACAACAAGCAGATACAATTTTTCTAAAGAACATATGAAATGCGGAGGTCCCTCCTTTTCTTTAAAGATTTGTGTCGCTCCTTCAATATTCACCCGACATAAAGAAATATGTCGATGGTCTGAGAAACACCTGCGTCGTTATTAACAGTACGCACCATCCTCCTCGGTCACCATCATTCAACACTTTCCACACATTCCAGGTGACATGTGCCCGGTGAAATATGGCAGGTGGATCACTTACAGTTGGATTCAAAAACAGAATACCTTTCCTCTCGTGATTTGTTGACGTTCAAGTCAGTTCACGTTTACCAAAGACGGGGAGCTTCCTTCCACCAGTCATCTTATTTATACAACCGAACCCGCCCCAATCTGTGTGCCAGCAAGGCCTCTTTCCAACTGAGATTGTTTTTTTGTAATCCGTTCGCACTCTGCATCGGCTGTCAAATGAATGAATCATCAGTCATCAGGTGTGGTGTGCGTGTGTGTGTGTGGGGGGGGGGGACCCAAGTCCTTCCACTAATCTATCAATGCATTGATCTGGCCCATGTCGAGAGTGGCCAATGAGGTGCAGACTGTACAGTAGACTGTACAGTAGAGTGCCACGGTTATAATGCCATCAGTCACAATTCATTTGGTAATCCATTGGTGAACGAAAAAAGAAACACGGGAATACACATAAGAGGAGGCCTCCCCCTGGCTGGCAACCGTGGTGTGGGGGATTGTCCCTTCCCTCCCCTCCCCCATCACACACCCTCCCTTCCCCTCCCCCCTGCACTTGCCCCCGACTTCAACAGCGCCTGTGGTGAAATGCGAAAAGCGTGTCATCCCTGGGTAACATCTCCCAATATAGCTGAGCTCACTGTGGAGAGCAGATACATGGATGGGAGATTCAGAAACCTCGCTTTACCGTGGACCTTAAGCCACAAGGAGTGTCTTTATTTAAACTGTTTCCTATCTATATCCTCTCTCCGTCTTAGATTTGACTACCATTTCCAGACTCTAGAAGCAGCTTTGAAAGGTGCCTTCACTAAAGTCGTGGGCGAGTAAAACCATCGTGTTTATATTGTCTCTATGTGCACCCGTGCCTCCTTTTTAACGGGGCATCCTCACTATTGTGGCAATAGTCTAACCCTAACCTTAGTACTAAATACTTTACAGTAGTCTAACCCTAACCCTAACCTAACCTTAGCACTAAATACTTTACAGTGGTCTAACCCCAACCTAACCTTAGCACTAAATACTTTACAGTGGTCTAACCCTAACCCCAACCTAACCTTAGCACTAAATACTTTACAGTTGTCAAACCTTAACCCTAACCTTAGCACTAAATACTTTACAGTGGTCTAACCCTAACCTAACCTTAGCACTAAATGCATTACAGTTGTCAAACCTTAACCTTAACCTAACCTTCGCACCAAATACTTTACAGTGGTCTAACCCTAACCTAACCTTAGCACTAAATACATTACAGTCGCTTGAATGTCTTGCTCTAACTACTGTATATTGTGTGGCTGCATATATTACTTCAAATAAACCCACGTAAACATTCATTTACGAGAAATGATGTCACCATTCGATAGATCCATTTAATTATAATAAATCTTTGATGGTGTCACACTGTGTTCCCTAAAAAGGCAGGCGGTGTGCACGGTCACAGAGCAATATGTTAGAAGGCTCTTCTGGGGGGTTAAATGTGATCGTTGTTGGCTCCTATGACCTCTCCACAGCGCCACGAGGCATACATTACAAAATATAAGGCCTGCGTGTTTACACCCCCCAGGGACTGTAGTGTGAAGAGGACAGATGTCTCGAGGGAGGTTGGCCGGCGTCCGCGGCACATACGATGATGTCATGTCCTTGACATAACAGTGCCATAAACAGTGCATTTATTAGTGTGAACCCTTTTGGCCAATCTTTCCTAAATGGCTTTTTCGTATTTGGTGGTCATGCGCAACCGTAAACACCGCTGCTGTGTTACAGCATTAGCTCCGAGTCCAAACATGGCTCATGGGGCCGGTATAGTAATCCTTTGTGGTTATCAAGTATCGTACCTGCCCAACAAAGTCAGAGAGTGTCCCTCTAATTTGCTTTATGGCTCTGTTTTTGGCACCTCCGCGATAAGCCATGATAGCTACCTAATCTTGTAACTAGCGGCGGCAATGAGCAATCTCGTCAATTACAAAATCCCACTTGAGGATGGGATCCTGAAAAGAACTCTTGCGAATGATTAACCCATTCTGGCCTGCCTGCAGCTCTGTAATTATACTTTCCCAGAGTTTCCCCCCCTCGCGTGTTGAATGGGGGAAGGCTGAAATCCATCCCTTCCTAATTAACCTCAGCTGACATGGCTCAGAAACAGATATAATGGACCATTTCACAGTTGACGTGCTGGCCTCAGCTCAAGTCATGAATCGACTGATCCACAGTGAAATTGTAACATTTCTTCCCCGATTGCAATCGATATTTGATTTTTTTTTTCAGTGGCAGAAAAAAGCAGTCCAAACAAGAAGCATGATTTGTCCATGTCAACTGCATGTTGGTATGTTTTTGTGGCTATATATCTATATATTTTTTTACATTGGTTCTTAGACTGTATGAAGGACGATGAAGAATATTGATGTTTGTCTCTGGGATAAAACACCAGTCACCTTATTAAGGCTCAAAACTTGTCTTCAGATATAGCTAACAATATATGAACGGTATTTTTTACTAAACAAGGCATGTGATTGAGTGTGTGTGTGTGTGTGTGTGTGTGTGTGTGTGTGTGTGTGTGTGTGTGTGTGTGTGTGTGTGTGTGTGTGTGTGTGTGTGTGTGTGTGTGCTGTCTGCAACAGTGCGCCAAACATTAGTAGTCCCCAGAGACCTAAAAACCTTTTAAATGTACCGCAAAATATTTATGATCCTAACCACAGTTACTTTCATACAGTATATAACCTTTGAGTGCCCATGGTAACGGAGTTAACGTTTGGAGGCAAATTAGTAGAATCAAACCTAAAAGTTATTTTGAGCATGATGCAATAGTTTTCTGACTTGCCATTTGGAAGAAGTCTATAGCTAATGGGACTACATTGAAAGGTTTTTATAATGAGACAGGTGTCTGTGTTATTTAATGCAACTGAATTGTAATTAATAGTTACAGAAAGACCAATTTATTGGACATTACATTCTTCAGCCGTTTTGACCAAAGCTGAAAAAACGACATATTGAGAGTTGAAAGCTTCAGTCACGGTGGAAAAAAGTTAAATTGTGTGTGCCATCTTTGTGTTTGTTTGTGTGTGTCCTATTTGTGCATCCATCAAAACCAAATGTCATTTTTTCTTTCATCATTCAGTTTTGCCGCCAGGAATGGGTTTTACCTGAGGTTGGCCACACACTGTGAATTAATTAACCTGTGCTACAACTGTATGCCATTGAGTGTACATGTGGACTTAAATAAAGGCACAGTAAAAGGAACCATAGCCCATACATTTCCTATCTTTTCTGCCGATGCGTGGACTTTATATGTGTGATTCCCTTCGAATGGCACATACCACATGCAGCTCCAATCCTAACTGCAGTCCACAGAATCTCTGACAGATTGAGGAGGGGATGTGGACGGAGGTGTGGGGGTGCAGAGAGGCTACTCCACACTCTCCTTTACATGGTGCTTTTGAGTTGTGTTTTACATTTTTTATTGCGAAATGCAACTCTACCATTTGTGCTGGAAAGCCTCTGCTTGGTGCATTTTAAAATACCTTTAGCACCATTGTTTTTTCCCCCTCCTGTGTGTGTACCGAATACAAGCTGCAAGCAGTCACGCAGCTGTTTCCATGGCAATATCTATCTGTGTGAGGAATTCATTAACCCTTTCTCGCATGGGGTTCCGTGCAGAAGTCCCACGTAGAATACAGATAGGCAGACAGGCAGGGGAGGCTTCTGTTTACAGAAGGATTCACGCGTCTTATTTTTGCATGTGGCACGTGTCTGTTTTATTGTTTGAATTTGAAGACATGGTGTGATTGAAGACATAATTTCATGTTTCCTCTCAATCTGGTTTTAACCGGAAAGAGAGCCAGGTGATCTGCTTGGTGGAAATTGAAAGCAGAGGATAATTTAATTTAAATTCGCCCTCACTCGAGATTGACATCTCTTGTCTTTGCTCTTCTCTGGAAGGCGTTAGGAAACAGGGGGTTAAAAAAAATCCAGAGAAAGGCCAAATCTACTGTGCTATGTCAGCTTCCCGGCACAGGTAGACTTTGCAATCCTCAATGTTTAATGGTGAAACAGCTTGTTGGATTGGAAGCAGACTACATAACAAATAACACACACACACACACACACACACACACACACACACACACACACACACACACACACACACACACACACACAGTCACAGGTAGTCACATGTTTTTATTTCCAGAACTACAAGACACATTTGGTTGTGCACAAATGCACACTTTCACACAAGCACACTTTCACTCACACACACACACACACACACACACACACACACACACACACACACACACACACACACACACGTCAGTTCCCAGATGATTATCCAGCTGATCACTCAGGACATGGGGGCGTGAGTGAACTGAAATGCTGGGGTTTTATCAGCACACTGTTCATCTAGCTCAATAGGCAAGCCTAAGATCTTGTGCTGTGTGTGTGTGTGTGTGTGTGTGTGTGTGTGTGTGTGTGTGTGTCAGTGTGTGTGTGTGTGTGTATGTTAATCATTGCAAAACCTCCTCACTGGTTGGGTAACCATTAACAGGCAAATTATTACATTAACCTTTTGCGTGTCCTTAAATAACAGTAAATAATTAGTGTGGACGGAATCCATAGGTGCCAATAGTACATTACAAAGTTAGCAGCATAAAGACACTGTATACATCTTTTGCAACAACATAAGTCAAGAGGAAATCTTGAAAGCAATCTAGCCTCATTATTTTACATGTTTTAAATTGAAATCATAATACGATAACATAATGATGGTAATAATTAGTAATTGTCCGCCAAAATATTGGGTGGTCCTCAGCTCATTTGTGAGAGAGCGGAGTGACGGTGTGGAGAGGGCACCGTCCTCATATAGAGGAAACACATCACTGTTTGGCTTTAGTTGGGAAGTGCCTCAGGGGAAGTGAGCCTGTGGTTCATTACATTCATTCAGACACTAGACTACTTAAGTAGACTGTGCAGACTTGGCTGGTAGCCAGTATCTCTTGACAGATGCATTTCATACAATACAACACTATGTACATAATTTATGTATTTGTGTGTGTGTGTGTGTGTGTGTGTGTGTGTGTGTGCGCTGTACCACCACAGTCTTTCTAGTTTAACATTAACGGCAACTGCACAAAACAAAGGTGGGGAATAAGACTGCCTATCTTACCAGCTATAACCTCTTTTTAAGCCTGCATGCTGACTTCTTTGCCTCAAAGTAGCTAGTTTCTCACAGTATAAATAATAATTGCACTTAGCTGAGTGATAAACAACACCATACTGTAAAGGAAATGGCCAATGCCGCAACGATTTATTGGGATCACAACACCCAGAAACGTGTTCCTTTTGAAATGGGACACATTATTATTATTATTTTTCTAATATCACTCAGGCAGAATCTTCTACAGTATGGCTTGTTTTTGCTATTTCCCCATTTTGAATCCCATCGAAGGATATTCCATAGTTGCCAAGCAAAACCTGAGGCACTTTTAATGGATGACTGGCTGCTCCAAGCCATTTGTTTGTTATTGTGTTCTCTGCCTAATCTATTCATTATCCGTTTTGTGTATGCTCTGTCAGAACTTCCTTTGATTCAGATGTATTCTATCTATTCCTGTCTGTCAGACTCTGACGCTTCCTTGACCAATCGAACTGTGGGACAATTTGGACAGCAAAGGTCATTAAACGGAGCTGTCTTTTTCACATGTCTGTATATGTAACTATTAACAGCCATGGGGTAGGTTCTCGTGGATGGAATCCCCAAACAGTGTGCCATGGTAAACATTGTTAAACACACATAACACCTCGAACGTCAAAGCAGCAAATGAAAACACATAATAAAAAAGCATGCATATCGAGCTTAAGACTATGTCGTTTTGTATGACAGTGTGGTCTGGGGCCAATGAAAAGACCCCAGGCACTTTAAAAAATGAACAAATGAACTAATTTGAAGAAAACAAGAAAGAATCGAAAAAAAACAAAAACAAAGACCGGCCGAAAAATGCTGCTGCTGACGGGTGGAATTTGTGCTCTGTTCAAGTTTAGTGAGCAGTTCCCCTCATCTCCCATCAAACCTTTGCGTCAGTGGCCATCGGGAGAGAGTGCAGCCTAGATGAGTGAGTGGTTGTGGAAACTCATCAGCGAGATGATACCGCGAGCAAACGGCTCGGAGCATTCGTCAGTTATACAACCATTGATTTTCACATTCCTTTTCTTCCCTCCGACAAGGAGCTAGTCGTCAAGGTTAGACTGGAGGAACGAGGCTGTATTTCTCAACCCCTGTCAGGGCACGGAGGTCGGCTGCAACCCACTGTCACCATCAGGCGTAAGAAACAAGTGGCTGAGAACCGGAGGTTTCCCTCTGGAGAGATAGACCGGAGCCGTACAGCTCGACTTGCAACCCTGTTTCCGGTGTCAACGGAACCTTCATAAAACATGTGTCAAATGTAACACTGAGGAAATTCCCTAACTACTGTTGTAGTTATGGCCACAGCTCTTTAGGGTAAATGGCACATAATTATTAAATTTCGATGAATAAAAGATCGCCTCAAGTTGCTTTAGGTATTTTGGGCAATCAAGGGTGTTGTGGGGGTGCTTCTATTCACAGTTGTGTACAGTGCACTCGTCAGCCCACTAGCGAGTCTTGCTAAGTATGTTGCCTGTAGACCCAGTATAGCCTTGCATCTTGCCCAGCTTATGCTCGCTGCCATTAGTGAACCATGCTCGGTTCATCTCAGCCCGTGCAGGCTTGTAAGGTGGCAAAGTAGCCGGCAGAACATGGTTTTCGTAGCTTATATATACCATTTAAATCTGGCCGGCGTTGTTTGGAGGCGTTTGGAGTGTTTGACAGATATGAACAGTGAGAGGAAAAGAGCAAGACAGTGGCTGGAAGGCAGCAATGCATTAAGCATGTGATACTATTTATATCAGAGGAGTAAGGGTGACCCAGTAACTCACATGCGTTACGCAACATGTGAACGGGACACACATAGACGTACGTCTCGGGGCCTTCGATCTTCTGGGCCTAGAGGTCAATTCGAGTCAGGTGCAGTAGGCATGATCATCAGGTTGAACATAAAGACAATTGTACAGAGCTCTGGGATACGTAGTTGCACCCGAAAGGAACACCCTCCAACAAACAAATCGTGGCCTGAGGGGATCTTTATGGCACTCTGACTCTGTCTCGGGAAGCTCCTTTCAGGGTTGCACCCTATCTGGACTGACCTTTGACATCGGCATCCGGAAGACACACGGTAAAGGGCTGGGTCCTAAAACGGTGACAGGGTGCATGCCCTTAAAGAGATGAGCGGGATGTATAAGCTGTGCAAACAGTTGGCTTGGATTTTTCACTGTCACTATTTAGTAAGTTCAGGGAAAACATTTAAGATCATGCACTAGCCTTAGTAGACAAACATGCTATATGTTTTCTTTTTTTTCATCAGTTCGTTAGTTTTATATGTTCCAAACTTTCATAATTCTCTCACCTCACCTTTTAAGTGCTATAGATAATTGGATGCAAAACAGGGGTGAGTGACAGCAATCATTTATAATTACACTAGAATGAAGTGGTTGAACCTAAATTACATTGACAAAAAAAAAGTCGGGCAATGAAATTTCAGCCTCAAAATGTATCAGGAGTTGTTGAAACGGCTTTTTAAAATGATGCTCCTCCGTATGCCATTGTTGTGCTGCATTTTAAAAGAGCAGCTTGGGCTGCATTCACTAAGTCAGCAAAAATCTGTGTCTCGGCATAAGTGAAATGCTTTTTTCTTTATTGCACTCTTCTGCCTTTTCTGAAATAAACAAAAAAGGACAATTTAACAGTTAACTGATACATGTAATGTCCCACAAGAGAGTTAGGAACTAAAAGAGCGACGGTACAATAATACAAAAAAAAACACCAACTTGAACAAGGAGGCCTAACATGGAGGGCATTGAAATGTCTATGAACTGCTGAGGGTGAAGAGGACCTGGCTGTATAAATACTGCTGATTAAGAGCGCCGTCAGCTATTGACACAACTGACAAAGACAACCGATATAGATTAGCAGAATAAACACTTTTTTTGTGCAAATGTGGGTTTTATCACTCTCTGGTGACAAGTTCATGATGAAGAAAAAGCCTAATTAACTGTGGAACTGACCCAGAGTCAGTAAAAATGCTGTTGCACTTTTAGACCTGATTGTCACATTGCTAAGCAGCATGGAAACCTGCTAACTTCACAACATTCCGTGTGCTGAATCATATCTAACTTGAATCCTGACATAACCCGTGTTGATTTGTGATTCACACAGATGCAATTTTTGACGTTGCTACAGAGTTAATCTGATGAATATGGAGAGCACAGACAAGATAGGTGTTATGGAACATTATCCACGTGATCGAAACGGCACTTAATTTGTCAGTCTGTGGTCTCTGAGACATTCTTCCTTTGTGCAACATCCCTAACTTGCTTGAGTTTCACCAATGGTTAGTGGAATTTGTGTAATATATACATAATGTGAGCATTATGAACAACATTCTCCGTGTACGTTTTTGTGTTGTCCTTCCAAAGTGTCCTATAGAAAGAAGTAGACGTGATTATAACCAACTGCTCAAATAGTAGGTCCAGAACAAACTGGGTTTGTAAGGCTTGACTACTGTAAATCCAAGTTGTCTTCAACTTGTTGCCTACTAGCAAATGTACTGGGATACTGTTTTCTTCAATAACCATAGTTTAGGGATGAAGCCAAACCTTGTAAATATTAGTGGAATAAAGCACGCGCAGATACTGCTAATGATGATAATGGTAAGTATTATTATGATGCAAGTCAAGTGGGAACTCCTTGATTTCCTGTGTATGAATTGTGTTTCAAACATGGCATATTAGTCAATGCCTGCCTGTGTCCCACTGACACAACAGTATCGTGGCACTGTTCCTTTAAGTGAGCTTTGCACATAGCCTTCGAAACACCACAACTGCATCGGTGCTAGCTGGGTTGCTTAGCAACTGGACAGCACATAGACCCCTGAAGAAAAACCTATTCTGCATAAAGCACAAGCTTTTCTGATTGTTGCATGTGATGTGCATATTATCAATATTCATATATTGATATTAAGGGTGATTAAAATACACCCTTGAGTGTTTCATGCCGATACAATTACTTGGCATTCTGATGGTGTAAATAGGTTGTGTGTGTGTCCATGTGTGTGTCCATGTGTGTGAGTAGGTGCGTGTTTGTGCGCGCGCGTGTTTCAAATATGTAGCAAAGTGGAAGAAATGCATGAAAACGCACCGGCACACACTCGCAGCATTCTAATGGGTTTCAGGGAGAATAGACAGACTCTTATGAGCATCAATCCTCATTCCTTGGCGTTTCAGAGCATGGATAGGCTGTCGCAAATAATCTCCCTGGCTTTAATTTTCCACAAGTAGGCTAGATATTATTATTATAATTACTCTGAACAATAAAAAATACTATTTTATATTTGTTTTTTGTTTTCTTCATCAAGACTCAATCCTGTGGGTGTTAAAGATAACATTCAGTTGGCTACGAGAAGACGAACAGAGCATGTTAAGGTATTCAGTCGAGATATAGCCTTAAGGTTGGACAACGAAGACAACAGGCGGGATTTTTCATTATGTTACTTCTTTGACATTAAATACAATGTTATGATACAGGCATTAGCAGATATATGACAGGTTTTAACTAGAGGGGTGATATAGCCTGCTGTGACGTCTGCATCAGATATTACCCTGTGCTTTTTTTTCTATGTGCATTTCCCCTCAGTGACTTTCTGTTGATCTACATCATCATCAGCAACGAAAAGGGAATGAAGATTTCTTTTTTTTTTCTACCGCACATCTTCCCCACCTCACAGCATTAACTGCTAAAACAAATCTTTAAACACAACATACATTGTGGAACAATCTTGCGCCGGAGCATCGCTGGAACCATGCCTCTTCCGCAGATTTGGACTGGGAAATTGCAACTGGCAATTTAATCAACAAGACGTTGCTGCTTGATATCCAACGGCTGTCATTTATGCCGCACTTTCTTGTTGTTAGGGAACAATACTTACCCTCACTTTCAAAAGTGTTGTGAAGGCTGTTTTGAGCAAGATGTCTGATCTTCTGGTGTTGGTTGAGGGGGTCTGTGACCTGCACGGATTTCCATAGCTTGGGAAAACAGCTGGAACCAATTACGAGGTTTAAACATACGCATTTTTTTAGGTCATATAAGTGACTAATGTAGCATTTTTCTCAAGATCTTTATTTTAATAATCTCTTTTTACTTTGTTTAAATTTTTTGGGGGGGACCACAGGCGGTTGGATTATTGAAACTTAACTCTATAAGGATTTGTGGAAATGTTGGGTCCCCAAGAAGACAAATTATGTGGAATTTTCTCTGCTTTGGCGGCTCTGTCCTTCGTTTGCTTTGCTCAAAGGTAAGAGAGGTTGCCTTGGAAACATTCATATATGACATCATGGTTGTAATTGGTACAGTATCAAGATGGGGAACTGCAAATTACATTAATTGGAAACCGATATATAACAGATTAGCTATCTAACCTACTCATATGTTGCACGTAGGCTATAATAAATGTTTCGGTGGCGCACGTGCACGTGCGAGCGTGCAAGACATGCGCGTGCACTCTTGTCTATTGTAAAACGCACTCCAGAAATCCAAATCATAATTAATTGGCCTGGGCGAGGATTAATCTGTTTATATACAGTGTTATACTATATCCTAACCAATCACTCCAATACATTATAACAATTAACAGATCAGACAGTGTACAATCGATAAGTACATGGAAAATGATAATCAGTCAAATTAATTTGTCAGTTGGATACTTCATTTTGAACATTATCTTGAACGAACATAGAACTAACTATATATATTTAGGTGATATATATATATATTTTTTTTTTATTAGGACAGGCTTAATTCAAAATAATAAACCATCATTGTGTGCCTCCACCCAAAATAGAACTACATATCTCATAGCCTAGCCTAACGATTAATCATTAATCAAATACTAATCATAAATCTAGACAACGTGTGTCACTCAAAGGAAGTCACCTTGTTTCATTGAAATAAAACTAAACATATTAGTCAAATGTTTCCTCAGTGGCCTTATGAGAAATCCTCCTATTGCGTATTTTAGAGCACCTGTAACTGCCTAAGGAAAAGTAAGCTAAAGGCAAAAACAACCCCTTGACCAGTTCATCTTGAATAATAAAAATCTTAGGCACTTGAGTAATCAATCTGTAGAGTAGCCTAAATAACCGATGTGATCAACACTAGGCCCTATCCGAGGCTACATAATTTAAAGCAATCGAAGTCCTAAAATTGAGGATAGTCTCAATCCAATGCAATGAACTACTGGGTCTACCATTTTGACGCTTTGACATGCAGACATGACAGGGAATGAACGGCGTTGTGGCATTAATTAGCCACACAGTATTAGCTACACGTGTATTCTTTTTGAGCCCTAGCATCAAAATGACTAGTTCTGGTATTTTCTCCGCGGTTATTTCCAAATGATCAGTTCCAGCTCATTTCGACGTGATTCACTAAAACACGTTGGGTTTGTGTTATCTTGACTATAACCTCTTATACGTGTAGCCAATCAGGTGTGGCCTCCTCGATTGCTTTGCATTTCCTAAGACATTGTCGCTAACATTAACCAAGATCAATAAATAATAATACAAATGTGAATAAGAGAATGTGGTAGCCCAGTAGTCTGAACGCTCATGCAATTTTGAATGTGCAGTTTACATTATGCCTTAAACTGGCGTACTTCCATATATGGTATACCTAACCATACTATAGGCCTACTATAATGTATACTTTCATGGTTATTGCCAAACCAGACTATATACTTGGTGTCTCCCTGTAGCTCCTCCACCGGAAATGCCGGAATGTCTTGGGCCAAGACCACCGTGGACAAATTGCTGAAGGGGTATGACATCCGTCTAAGGCCTGATTTTGGAGGTATGTATAGTTGGTATATCTGTGCTCAAAGCTCATATTCCAACCCGGTTATCAACAATGTGTAAAAACTCTAGTTGGACCATCTGAATTCTGTTGCAAGCATCTATCCACCAAAACATATGGAATATGGCTCATATCAAGAAGTAAGCCACGAACTGTACGTTAAGAATCAGTTGGAATCAGAACTTGGAATGTACTGTAAGGGTGTTTTGGATTTAAAGTCATGTGTTTTGGAACAATCTTGTTCCTATTGGAGGATGGTGATGCTAACCATCAAACAAATAATTCAGTGTTTTGTCTAGTGCTCAGCTGGTTTGTGTTTATATAGAAGAGAAATACGTTAAAGATACTTTTATATTCACACTTCAGCCTCATTGATTTATTTGAACTCTTATCATTGACCTTGGACAATTTTTTGCTTTATTTTTGATGAAAGGTTTCTGTAGCCTCGGTGTTAAAAATCACTTGTTGCTCACGTTCAACAAAAAGGACTTGTTCTAACAAATACAGCATACAACCTTTCACATAGAGTAACTTGTAGGTGGACGCAAATCTGCACTGATCAATTAAAACGAATGTAATGACAAGTTGGGGACGTGGTCCCTCTCTGCAGTCATTTTCAATTAGACTGACTTATTGGTTGAATTTCAAATGAGAGTCTCCACTGTCGGCATCACAGTGGAGCGATACATGAGGCTTCCAAACAGTGCTCGCTGCCCTCTTTGCCTATTTGCCAGTCAAGTCAGTGTCTAGCGTGATTCCCACACTGCAGTTGGCCAAGTTGTTAGTGGCGAGTGCCCCGGGCAGGAAGAGGCAGCGCCTTGCCTCCCGGCCGCAGCTCCCTCTGGCCTGGGAGCTGTAGTCCATCACATCCAAATAATTCCATCATCACTCAGCCTCTTCTGTCCTGACACAACTGCTGACCGACTTCAGTTCATGAGTGCCCAACCAGGGCCCTTTTAATTAGGCTCTTTGCAGGACACACAGACTGGGGCTGCTGTACAATAAAAAAAAAAGCATATAGGCCTGAACCACTCATTGAGATCAAACATTAGTAAAGTGTTGCTTTTGGAAGGAGAGAGGTTTGTTGGATGAAGCTCTGGCTTGCCAGGGGCGTTGCGTGCTGTAAGATCAGGTTGATGGGTGGTGGCCTTAACGCCAGTCGATCCGCGTGCAAAGCCCAGGCTCCAGTGGCTCCTCTCTGCCCATGTCCTATCCTCCTGCCATTGATCTTTGAGCCAAACTCCAACTGGACTGACTGAAACAGTGAGCACAGAACCCTAAAACGGCCATGCTTTAGCACACATCTTACCACCCACTCTCCCAACCAGCATTCAATCCAGGATTTGAAAGGGGATTTGATTTGATTCTCTCTGGTTTGTTTGGAAGGACAAGTGAAACTGAACAATGGTTTGACAATGAAGCCATTTATCACAGCAAAGGCTGACTGTCATTCACTGCTGTGATTACTAAACAGGTGAAATGTAGGTTAGGGTTATTTAAAATGTCCTTGCCTCCACTGTCGTACAGTATTCATTCACTCTACCAGAGCCCAATAAGGATTCTCTGTATTTTCCTCCTCTTTCGCCCCCTTCATGTTTGTGTGGATTATTGGCTTTGGCTTCAACTTCTCGACAAATAGCCCATGGATGTAGTGTACTTTGTGAGAGAGAGAGAGTGAAAAAGAGCCCGCACTAAGCCGAATCCAAACCGCCGAGGTACAACTGCTGACTATGATTACGCGTTTAGATGAATGGGCAAGTGCAAAACAGTTGACTGCTTGTTGATGAGGAGGATGATGAGGAGGAGGATGATGAAGGAGGCTCGTGATTTAATTGTACTAATGTCAGAAACTGAACAAGGTGGGTTTTACTTAAGAATGAAAATATTACATTTTTGACTTTGTTTGGATCATCGGCCATGGGTTTTGAATGGGAGTGTGTCAGATTGGAAATGGGATATTCTAACTGTCCGAACTAAAACCTATATTTTCACTTCCTCTCCTACTTTCCCTCCTTTCCCTCTCTGTCTTCCTCTTTCTACCCCCCCCCCCTCTCTCTCTCTCTCTCTCTCTCTCTCTCTATCTGTCTCTCTCTACTCCCCCTCTCTCTCGTACTACCTCTCTGCATCGCTTTTTCTATCTCGACTCCCCCCTCTCTATCTCTCCCTGTCTTTCATCAATTTCACTCTCTATTTACTGTAACTTTCTATCCATGTTTTTGACATGCAAACACAGTGCATTAAATAATAATTTCTTATGCTCTCATCACTGTAAACCTTTCTCCTGTCCATGTCCTCTGTACGTCTCCTCTTCTTTAACATTAGGAGACACACTCTCGTCGCCGTGCTTTTTGCTTTTCTCCCACTGAATCTTGCCTTCTTGCATGCGCACACACACTGCACATAGACGTAGGCACACAAGCATGGGCTGTGTGAGTGCCTGCATATCTGCTCCGTATTAGAGGGTCACTTTATACAGCGATCCCTATTCACGGTGGCTTCATTCAGGATTACGATACTAAATTTACGTCCCAGACAACTGTATCTTATTTTTAACTTTGTATACATTGGATGCCATGCTTTTTTGTCATTGGATTACTGTCCAGTGCTGATAGCATACATTTTATTAGTAAATCATACTAATTAATGAAGAGCATAAACAAACTTATTTCTGAGTATGTGCAAGACATTTACCTATTACAAAATGACACATTTGTGAAGTTAATTAAAGGATTCTCTTGTAGTGGGCTAATCTAAGCATAATCTTTTATTAAATCAAAACTGACAATGCATCCCTTTGAGACAATGCAGTTAAGTTTAGTTCAGTTATGGGACCCCCATAAGCTCTTAATTAGCTAACAGTCAATTAGTCTAACGTCCAGTTGAAGAGAGAATAAATCAATAAAACTATTGGAGAAAATGATGCACACTCAAAACCAATATTAATAAAAGCCTACATCACACACTAAATCAATATTTGGGTGAATTTTGGCAGTTATTTGTTACTGATACGAGAAGCAATCCTCAGTTCTGTCTGAAGTTGCATATTTTAAAGGAATGGCTCCTATGGTTTGCAATGATATAATGGATTTCTTGAAGGGGTTTGGTTAAACTCTTGCGTATTAGTTATTATGCAATTATGTTTTGCGAAGTGAAAAAAAAAAAAGAGTGCTGTTGTCGACAGAATGTTTGGGCTCCAGCTGTGTTTTTGCGCCATCCAAATAGAGAACCAGCGAACAATACTGGTTGTTTAAAGACGGAGTTGTTTTTTTGGGTGTCGTCCCTATCAGCTTGTGCTGGCGCCAAGCAGCTGGGTTCTCTCCAGCCTCACTCTTTCTTCCTGCCGTAGGAAACCATAGGCTTCTGTTGGTTTGCTTCAGACCAAAGGTGGGTGGGAGGGGGGGGGGGCACTGACCCTCCCCCGGCGCCATTGATTCGAGCTTTCCGAACGGGGTCCACGAGTCACCAGCGTGCATCACTGTGCTCCAGATCCCACCGAGGGGAATTTGGTGTAATGATCTTGCACCAGAGTCGCAAAACACACACCCCCACATACACACACACACACACACACACACACACACACACACACACAAAGAAAAGAGCTGCAGTCGAGTCAGTGGAGAAGGACGAGAGAGCCAGGCTTAGGCGTCAACTCAGTCCCACACCCCTCGCCCCCTGGAGGCCGCACTCTAAATCTAGCTGTCATCGGCACCAAAATGGGTTTTATGGCCTGGGCTTCCGCTATTAACAAAGCTTGAAATAGGGGTGACATATCACTGGGACTGTGAACACGGCCCATAACACCCTGACAGCCCGGTGCTAGTTCCCCCTAGGTCTCATCTCTGTGACTACCGTATGCATGCGCATACAGTATGTACGTGTGTGTGTGTGCGTGTGTGCGTGCGTGCGTGCCAGCGTGCGTGCGTGCGTGTGTGCGTGAATGCATGGGCTTGTGTGAGCCGTGTGTCCCCCAGTCCCCTGAACAGAAATCCCCCAGCATGCTTGATACATCAGCCTTTTTGAGGCCGACTTAGACTGCAGGAAGACCGGTTCCTGCACGCTGCATGGATGCCCAAGCATGGCTTACTCTCTGTGGGCAGATCCTGGCTCCCAGGAAAGGAACTTTGATATGGACAGCAGAGAGACAAAGACTAGCAAAAGGGAATATACAGCAACACTGCAGTCACACCAAACTGGCCAAGCTCACGCCTTACATTTTGTTTACTACTGTAGGATATGGCTCCACATTAACCAACTGGGACTTAACTAATGTGTGTGCGTGTGAGAGACAAATTAACCCCGAAATTACAACAGATTGTCGCTAATCATTAAGCCCGATATATGTATATCTGACAGAGTTATGCGATATATGATGTCGAATGTTTTAGCCTATGAGGAGTAGAGGTATTCTAGACCATAGCAGCATTGTATAAGAGTATCTACCACAAAAAATTACAACCCGCCCAAATATTGGTTATGCATTTAGGCCCTACAGAGACCGAGACTGCCAGATCAATTGGCCAATTCCGAGTGGTGCTGTCACTGGAAGTATTTAAGGTTTAGGTGTGAAGGGCCCATGCGCCTGTTGTCCTGCCTCGGTCGGACCTCCTATGGAGCCGGATTCCCATTCCGCTCTTTGATGACTCCCCTAAGCCCAGCCCAGGGGCTTTGTCACCTGCTACTGTAGCGCTGCCGGCTCTGTGTGCTGCTGGTTCCAGTCAAGGGAATAGGGATGTTTCCGAAGAGAGTGGATCCCCTACACTATGAGGCACTGGGAGGGGTAGCCCGATGCAGTTATGAGAGAGAGGCTGTCACCGTTACGGGCGGGGGCGGGGGGCGGGGGGGGGTATGGGGGGCTTCATCCAGCCATAACGGTGAGCACCTGATCTCTGTGCGCGAGCGTCGCTGGGGTGTTTAACTTGGCAACGTGGCTCGGCGCCAGTTTGGCCCCCAGCAATAGCATCCAAGCGGGGCCACCAGTCCCCACTCCTCTCCAAAGGCAGCCTCCGTTTAGGCAGATCTGGTTCCCTGTAGAGTCCAAATGAGTCCCAGCTGCGTTCTGATCTGATCTACAGTGGCATACCGATAAATCTAAAAGCAGAATGTTGTAAAGGACATTGATGAGGAGAGTGTACACGAGAATGACCTCGTGTGAAATGTTGCAGTTTGGACGTGATTCTGAATATGTGCTATGTTGTGGGCAGAGAGACTTCATGTTGCTACTTCTGTGTCATCTTGAAACATTTGCATGACATGTTTTGCTCTATAATTAGTACCAAACCAAGGTACGATAGTCTCATCCCAAGAACCACTTAAGGAAGATCTACAGTATATTCTACATATTTATGGCTGCGGTTTGTAAAAAAAACAATTCCCTCCTTATGGTTTTCAATTCCTGAAACATGTCACTTAGTTAAGGCACACTGGCTTTTATGTCCATACCTGCATATCAGCAATATTCCTTTTGTATGTTTTATGCATGCGGGCTTTAGATCTTTCAACCCCCGTTTATGTTGGAAGAAATTAGTATTATGCGTGCGTCGTATCATGTTGAATTATAGTCTTTTCTTTGCGTGGGGTCTGATAACAGGACCCACTGTAACTCCGAAGTAAAGTAATGCCCACTCAGCACAAATCCAGGAATTTGTTGTCAGGACGGCAGGATGGATGTCGAGGCGTGCTGGAATGATATCTATCCTGATGAAGAGAGAACACCAAATGATTTATTGCACAGGAAAGAGAAAGCATTCTTTTATTATTTTTTTTTTGCTTCTTCCACCTTTTTCTTACACTTTCTGCTCAAGAGTCAAATGAGCGTTGCCTGTGTGTGAGTTTATGTGTGCGTGTGTGTGTGTGTGTGTGTGTGTGTGTGTGTGTGTGTGCGCGCGCGCGCGTGCGCGTGTTGAAGGGGCCCAGGCGTGGCAAAGGGATGGCAGGCGGGGGATGAGGAGGTGCTTCATCTTCAAATTCAAAGTGTTGTTTTCAGCAACTTTGAACTGAGGGAGGGGGGAAAAGCACTGATGGAAATTGCAGCTCAATGGTTCCCAGCAGACTACCTCCTCTGTACAGGAATCCTGTAGGTCGGACACTGGCGAGGCAGCTTGCATGCGGGGCAATTTTTTCTCCTGTCTTTGAGACTCTCCTGTTAATGCCCCCACTGTCACCCTTTTGGCACCCCTACTGGTGATTGATGGGAGATGCGTCCTTGGGAGGGCCGGGGGGACTGACCAAGGGCGGCATGCAGCTATCCAATTGTTTCCAATAGATAAACAAGGAACAGAAATGTCATTTACAGCACAGCGAGATTGATGCCAACAGCCGTATTGCCAGGAAGCATGCTTAAAAGCCTGTGTCATTATTGAACTCCAGGTTGCTGGAAATACAGGCCGACTTTGTTGGACTGGACAACATTTGTACCTATCCATCTCTCTATCTCTCTATCTCTCTCTCTCTCGCTCTTTCGCTCGCTCTCTCTGCCTATCTCTCTCTCTCTCTCTCTCTCTCTCTCTCTCTCTCTCTCTCTCTCTCTCTCTCTCTCTCTCTCTCTCTCTCTCTCTCTCTCTGTCTGTTGCGCTCTCGCTCTCTCGCTCTCTCTCTCGCTCTCTCTCTCGCTCTCTCTATCTCTCTGTCTGTCTCTCTCTCGCTCTCGCTCTCTCTCTCGCTCTCTCTTCCATTACAATTTCCTCTTAATTTACTGCCACCGCTATTGCCTTCATTCCGCATACCGCCCCCCTTCTCTCAGACCCGCTTTACATCTGCATCTCCTTCTCTTTGTCCCCACAACTGTAACAACCCTCCCTTCATTCATCACCTCACGCACGTGTCAGGAGGCTATTTCATTAGCCGTAGTTACCACAACCATATATCTTCAGTGCTCTCCAGAGGGTGGGGAGATGATATACAATGTCCCTTCGCTAATTCACTGGTGTGCATGGCTGACATGTTTAAACTTTTATGCCCTTTTGATTGTTGACGGAAGCATTTCTGGTCTTGCATACTTCTATAATACGTTCTCCAGCGTTAGATTGCAGATGGTGACACAGTGGGCAACCGAACCTTATGTCTGAGGCTGCAACGTATCCATCATATTCGTTAGACGATGTAATTGTATGATTTTTGGGGGGCGATAGTAGGAACTTATACCCTTGATGGGTGTAATGTAGGTGTTCCCGATTACTATTCCGATGATAATGCAAGAATTTATAATGACCATTCTGAGTAATTGGGAATATGCAATTTATTTCTTGCACATTGAAACGTCTCATCATGCATTTTATCTCTCATAGGAAATTGGAACATAGATCAGTGGCAAGCCTTGTGCAGAATTGTATTTGATGCCAAGCAAGCATTGCAGAAGATAGCATGTCGGTTTATTAGTTTATTGTCTGGAGAAAAGGCTTTCATGACAGCAGGTTCCATTGAATTCAAAAGCGGGTGCAGATCCAAGACTGTATGTAAAAGCATCGTGCTTCTCTTGTAATGTTATAGTGAGAATGCTGCACTGTTGCTATGGAACCCTCTGTTGCTAAGCAATGAGTCGATTATTAGATTTTTTTATTTTTTTATATCTGAGGCAGAGTGGTGTTTTCTTGCAATGGCGTAATACAGCAAATTTGTTTTCAGTGTGAAATTGACGGGGTCCAAGCAGTGTGAAAAGCCCAAAAAATATAAAAATAAAAAAAGTTAATTTAAATTGTGTTCAACATGAAGTGTGCCAAAAGCTAGTTGTAACGCCACCTCCATCGAACAACTATGAGATTTGATACCCGAGTTATGTGAGGTCTGGGAGTTCCACTGATCAGTCTTATCAACACCCTAACCTCATAATCTAGGCTTAATTGCCAACTGCTTTCATCCAGTCGGCCATTTTACACCCCAAGCCCTACCTGGCAAATTAGGATGTAAATCTAACCCTACCGAGTGCCAAATGCCACATTTTCTTTTGTCCCCGAGAAGACAGTGGGTGAATCCCTACCCAGCCACCCCTCACTGTTAAGCAATTTACGATCATCATCAGAATGTTTAACTGCGGAACAGAAACAAGGCGGCAGGAGGAAGAAAAACCCGATGAGACTGGGAGACTTCAGTCCCAAAGAGGGGACCCGCGGTAGAGCTACCCCGACCTACCCCGACCTACCCCTCACACTTAACACCGTCCCAGTTGCTTTTGCCACGCAGTGCTTTCCAAACCCTCTGCTGACGTGGGCTATTGTTACAGAGAGCCAAGACACACTGGGGGAGGGAGGCCAGTCATTTTTAGGGAAGTCAGCACCTCCAGAGACGCCACCTGCTTTACATTTGTCACTTAGATTTGCCGCTGCAGAGGATGGAGCCACCTTGCTGCTCAGTGGATGGAGAGTTTAAAGGAAGCAATGGACACGATCGGGAAAGCGCTCCATTTTGTAAGACAAAAATAGACTCAACTCTCAAACAAAGGGCTTGCTGTAGGGTTGTTGTTTGAGACGTGGTGGCTGCCACACTATTCACACATTCATTGGAGTCATATTGTGTTTTTTCATCCATTTCTGTATATATATATATATTTACACATATATATATATATATATATATATATATATATATATATATATATATATATATATATATATATATATATATTTATTTATATTTCAAATAAATGTGCTTTTGTAACCTTTTCACCCTCTGACTTATAATATCAATACTTCAGCAAAATGCCCACAGCCACCATCAAAGATGGGAATAGAGAATTGCAAAAGGGACTAAAGCACATTCTTCATCCTTTGTCTAGTTTGATGTTGAGAAATGGAGTAAACATGTTTCTCCCCCTTTAAGGACATTTCTGCTGTTTGTTGTTGTGGGGGGAAGGCTTTGGACCGACACACGATCAGGTACTGGTAGGCCATCAGAGATCAGGCAATCTTTTAAAACTCCCTGGTGGTGTCTGGATGCTGGCATCAGAGTTAGCCTGCGGCCTGATTTTATTAAAGACTCTTTTTTTTTTTTAAGGCATGCCCACTCCTTTAATGTGCCACGTCAATAGGTGGCGGAGAGATATCGGCCTCAGCTGGAAGTAGTCCCTACTTAGGGAGATCAGGTCAGAGTTTGATGTGGGCAAACAGCTTCGGGTCACGACAGTCAGTGGCTTAGAGGCGGCTTATTGAGAGAGCAGTGGAAAGTGCTGACACACTCTGATGTGATAATTGCAAATAGTAGAAGTGGCTTTGTGTTGGACATCTTTAGTCCCCCGAGAACAATGCACCAGGAACACGCGCACACACACACACACACACACACACACACACACACACACACTGACACACACAGACTCCCACATACACACACCACACACCACAAGTATACACAAGCACATCTTTTTCTAATTTAAGATACAAATGATTGTGTACGCGTTATTAGATATGTTTGTCTGGATTTTAGACTGTTGTCGTCATCAAAATGAAAAAAAAACAATTTGTGTAGAAACTAGATGTTTCCTTGTAGTTTGGTGTTTGCATGACAACTGATCAAAGCAGACATACGTGCAGATTTTAAGGGTTGCTTTTGCTGAAGTGCATATTCTTTTCAACATGTGAAGTGCAGCTGCAGGTAAGTGCTTATATTTTGAGAAAGCCATGGTGGCAAAGTGGATCCCTCTGTTTCAATGTAGAAGGGTCCAAAATATGCAGTAAGAGAGTGAAAGAGAGATCTTTCTGTTTACAACTAGCAAACGAATGTACTTTGACATCTCTGGGGAAAATTGTTACTGGTTGCCTTCACAAAGCGTGATGGAAAATGGCCCCACTTTTTCCTCTTTTATTTTTTATTTTTTCTAGAAAGAGATGGGTCAGGGAATATGACAAAGCTGCAGGGCATTTATGAGAGAGGTGGGCTGCCATGTCAACATGGCAACTGCAGGGGGAGGCTACAAAATAGGATTTTAAAAAAATGAGCGAGAGGATGGTTGTGCACTCTCAGTCAAGTGCTGTGCTGGTTAATATTTTAGTGACAGTATTTGGAGAAACATGGTAATTGTCAGATCTTTCCAGAGGAAGGCCAGAACAGGAGTCATCTATGGATTATTTGAAGGAAGGGAAGAGGGTGTACGCCCAAACAGCAGTAATGGTTTTTAAAATCACAGAGTGGAAGACGTTGCACGCATGTACATACAGAACACGCACACTCAAACATACAGTACGTGCACAAAGACAAGCATTCTGAGATGTAGCTAGAAGACTCGTTAACTGTAAATACATTCTTCACAAACTTCTCCAATTTTCTCTTTTTTGTACGATTTGGCTGTGCATCAGAGACAACGTGGAAAATATTTTGACAACAGCTTGGTGGCAAACACAAGCAAATCTTCAGTAGCCATTGTGGTAGGAATAGGTCTTTGTTCACTGCCCACATTGTAGTACTTATCAAAAGCCCAGGCTATGCGTTTTGTGGGTAAACCACTTCTGAATAAATAATGTAACTTAAGAAAACATTGTTATGGTGGCAAGCCAGCCATTACAAATTTCTTTCAGCACATCGCTTCTCATAAGTCAACGTCTAACTTCATAAATGAAACACACCTGATAAAGGCCAACCCCAAAAAGTTCTTGCTATTTTTACATGCTCAAAGGACCTATTTCAAAGCGTTGGCTAATGAAACTGGGAAAACAAAAAAACATTTAATGCAGAGCTTCCCTCTCACTGGGAAACTATTTGGCATACTATGCATACTATGGCATACTATGCTTAGTCTTTCTCTAACTGGGTAACCAACCAGTCTTTGGCCTTTGTTTAAGTGTAACTGTCCACCTAAAAGTTACAGGACATCTACTTCATATTGACTCCTTTCTGACTGGACCACTGTTCAAAGTAGCATTACGCTGTAATAGTTGCTCTACATGCGGTTAAGCCTTTCTCCCTGTGTTGTTGTTTGGTTATGTTTTGTGATATCTTTTCCTTTCTCCTTCCTTTGGACGTTATGAGTCAGCGGTTGGCTTACTCTAAAATTAATAATTTGTCTCTTATCCGGCTGGCACTGTTCCCTTGAGCAGATTTTATTTGGGAATTGTTATAAATCATGGAGGAAACATTTGAGGGGCGAACAGAGTGTCCTTTGAGCGCAAATGCGGACGCTGCATGAGTTATCACCAGATGTTGTGAAGGTGAAACATCTACACAGCAATTCCAGTAGACCAACTTCTAATGGGCGATTCGGACCTTACATTAGGATTTTGCTGGCCTTCTTTTTTTAAAGAATCTTTGTCAGCGCTCTGTTTAATTTGCCCATAGTTAATATCTTGTGCGTGCAAGTCACAAATATTCTTGTCATGTTTTTTTATTAAAAAAAAAATTACTTTTAAAAATAATGAGTCAACTTTGCTCCGGCGATACCGTCGTTTCAGCAGTCCATTTCTAAAAATGTTCAATCCAGAGGTTGTTCTCTTGCACACCCTGTAGTCAGATGTTTTTTTTCAGTAGTCCTCCCAACCAATGATTCAATATGAGCTATGAACAATTTGCAACCACAACTGCAAGGTCTCCACCATGTATTCTAATATCCTTGATTTTAATGACAGTTTAGAGCGCTCCCCGGGGCAAGGATCCCAAAAGGGCTGAGTGAGTCTACGTTACTAAGACGACTGCCAAGTTTAGTAGATGAGTCACCCCGAGTAGTGTATTTATGAGCAGTTTTAAACCTTTCTGACCTGCCGTTTGCTATGGCTTTGACCACAGGCCACTTTTTGGTTGGTGAAGGATTCCACTGCATTCCTTCAACCGGATCTATACGATTAGTGTACAGATAGAACTATCTGCTATGTGAAATCTAAGACCACATTGATTGACAGTTTTTTGTTTGTTTTTTGTACGTGCAAGACAATGTACATTACCCACAGAGTAATTCAGTTAGGGTACGCAACCGCACCTCTGCATACAGTTTTTAAATAAAGGTAGAGCTTTTTTAACTTTTCTGAATCTTTTAACAAACATTAACTCATACTTCCCTGAACTTGACACTCTTATCTCCTGGGGACTTCTCGAATTTGTGGTCACCTTTGTCTTTCCATTCACTTTCCTGTATGCCCTTTACTCTACTGTACTGTACTTTACTGTTGGTTCCCATGTCATGCAGGCCAAAGACAAAATCCAAGTTGAAAAATGTGTTGCTAAAAGTCTGTGCTTCTGCTGAACATCCTGTTACTGGAGCCTCAGAAGGAGAGTTTTCTAAGAATGACTGATTTGCAGCAGCTAATGTCCCGCATACAGATTTAGTCCAAATCCAATGCCTGCTAAAAAGGGCAAGATATTAAAAGAACATGTTAATGTATTGGTCCTTTTTTGAGCTTGTCTGGCAAAGGTTTATTTCTTGGCATCAAGAAAATGACAGAACCTAGTCTATATATTTGACAGCTATTAGGGTATAAAATTGTTTGGATAAATATTTTGTCTCCTCAGGTCCTCCAGTCATTGTAGGCATGAGCATCAACATTGCAAGCATCGACTCCATCTCAGAAGTAAACATGGTGAGTTGCACAGCCCAAGAGTGCTGCTGTTGAACACTTACTTCTTACATGTATTATTGTGGTGTTCATAAGATGTTTGTTGTTAAAGCAGATACATGGTTTTGCGTCAGCATTTTATCATTGAATGGACATTTCTTATTGCAATGGTTATGCAAGAACAACATAATTATCATGCCAGTTGGTACAATATAGAAGCCTAGTTTTCACTGAGCTTGTGTTTGCCACCGTGCAGAAACTTCCCGGAAAAATGACCGGGAAATGTAAGAGTGCAGCTCAAGGACAGTTCCTTACCACAGAACAACAGGAACACGTTTTAATTGCAGTCAAACAATTTCATCCTGGGACAGAAAATTATTTAGGTTTGGTAGACATTTTACATACTTTCCAAAGAATTTCGGAAATTTGGAGCAAAACAGCATTTCTTAAGGAGAGAATAAAGTCAAAATTGAACTGTGATTGAGGGGGACAAAAATAGTTATCCCTCCATAAGTCTGAGGTTTGGTTGGCTCTCTCCGACTGTCTCTACCCGAGTATTGGTGCAATGATGATAAATAGCCAACCATTGGCTTGGTAGCATCAAGTGTGTGCGTGTGACAAGGACAAGTGCATGTAAATAAAAGCTAGCTTTAGCCACAAGTTAGCTTGCTGTTGCTCAAAGATTGGTCACAAAGTTAAGGTATTGACCTTTTCACGGATTCATTATGTTCAGTAGTTGACCAACTAGGCAAGAACTCAATTTGGGATGGCCAATCCATGCTCAAATATTTTAGTAAATCACAAGCAAAATTTCTCTGACAAAATTTGCGTGTGTGGAGCGAAGATTTGCAACAGCAGAATGAAGATGCATATGCGCAGAACAAAGATCTGTATGCGGAAATTTAAGATTTGTAACTTGCGTGAGACAATTCATCATTGTCATGACATATTGCATCCCTTTCGCAAACATAAATAAGTTGCAAATGCTCTTATTTGTAGGCTTTGCGGCAACAATGGTAGAGCAGTTTGACCTATTTCTAGCCTGGGGTTATTTTATCTCAAAGGGTGTTAAAGGCATTCACTCATGAACACACCATGTTTCTTCTTTTTACGAGCAAGCAAGTGTTGGTTTTCATCCATCTTTATGTTACTTCAGAAAATTCCATATCGTCAGAGATAGCACGTTTGTCATTATTATTATTATAGCATTATATTTGTTTCCCTTCTGTCAAGAACGCAGTGAGATGCTGAAAGCTTTAAAACATGAAGACAAAGCAGATATTGAGACTTGTTTGACTGACTGGGAAATAGGGACTGACTGAACATAAGCACATTATGCCTTGTCGCATAACTAATCAGTCAGCATTGTATGAATTATCATCAGCCAACACGGGCAATTGAGAACAATATTTGACAAACCCATATTCGAAGATTTGGCGGGAAAGATTTGACATGGTTGATATTCCATTCCAGAAGCTGTAGATTAAAAGCTAGTTACTTCAATGTGTTTATGTATTTTTTATTTTTTACTGAGAGCTACATGTGTTTATTTTATGTAAATATGGAGTACCCTTTTCATAGGGCAAGACAGCAAATGTAGGTCATTTTATGTTCAGCTGAATAACCACTCAGATTAGCTCTCAGTCCAGTCATGAAATATCATGTACATTACGGTTCACTTAGGTTCTTAATACAATTTTGAAGAACATTTTGGACGGAGGTTCCCAGTATAATTCCCACCATGTATCATACACAATTCAGACTGTATTAAGATGACTTAATTAACTAACTGTAACTGTAACCAACCGCTAAATAAAATTGTATTTGGCCAAAAGCAAATGCCAAGTTAATAATATATATAATATAATAAACACATACGTTCTTCAAATAATTCCATATCAAACCTCTGCATAGTTAGGAAAATGTAGCTACATTTCTAGAAGCTAATATTTTTACCTAATAGTTTGAGCATCAATCATGAATTAACAGAAATGCCCAAGCAGTTTCCAGTTACTTTTTTATGTTGTATTATGCAAAAGTATGCTAACGTTTTACTTTCCTCAACAAGAACTGCAATATCCAATCTAAGTTTGATGGGGAAATGGCTAATTGCAGGGCTGTCCTACACACTGAATATGGGGGAGGGGCAGATTAGCTCACACTGGCACACAGTGCACCTTTCCAGAAAAAAAGGGGGAGAAGAATACTGCAACTATGGTTTTTTTTGGGGGTACTCCTTGCCATTACTTTAGTATAATTTTTGTTATTTGAGTAGACTTGAATTATAAGTGTATTCTTTTATGACTCAATGTTCATCTGATAAAAAACCACAACGAATGATGAAAAGATCTTTTCACTCTCAGTGGTGCATGTAGAACGCCTAATTGGGTTTGGTTATCGAACAGGTGAAATAGGCCAATATCAATTGTGGATGAGCAATTCTTCTAACTGCATACTTGCTCATATGTGATTGACTGCGGCATAGATTTTCAAATGAAGTTTCAGTGTGAAGGGTGTCTACATGAAATTATTTTTGTATTCTTTAAACCATGTCGAAAATGACTTTGCTCTGCGTGTTTCCCTAGGACTACACCATCACAATGTATTTCCAACAAAGTTGGCGGGACAAGCGGTTGGCTTACGCTGAGCTGGACCTTAATCTGACTCTGGATAACCGTGTAGCGGACCAGCTGTGGCTCCCAGACACCTACTTCCTCAATGACAAGAAGTCCTTTCTGCATGGCGTCACAGTGAAAAACCGTATGATTCGACTGCATCCTGATGGCACAGTATTATACGGGCTAAGGTACGTATCGACTTTAAGACGGAATTTCACTACCGCTAAAGTGTATTGCTTGGTTTGCTCGGAAAGCCTTTGTAATAGAACTACAATTCAGAATTTCCTTGAATATCTGATATGGTTATTTATGGTAACAATACTTGAAAGCTGGTTGACTTTTAATACTGTTGTCAGGAAAATGAAACGGTAGTTTGGGGAGTTGAGGAGTGAGACTGCTGTTGTAAAAGACCCAAGGATGAAACGTCTCGAACATCTTTCAGTCTATTTTTATGGGACCTTTTGTTTCCTGTTGGACCTTAACAGGAAACAGGCTATAGTTAATGCAGATTTATTTTGTTTTTCATCTTGTAACTATAAGATATGTGTGATGTATGTGTGAGAAAAATATTGAGGGCTATTTTTATGATTACATGTCAATTTAAAAGCCCTTGGTCATAAGTACCCTTAAACATAACTGCTTCAATTATGTGCCAATTACTATTGATTAAACTTTACTGCCTGTCAATGCCAACGCTGGCATTAGTGTATAGAAGAGGGCAAAGGAGATTGATGGCCTTCCCTCTTATATAATGCTTTTTTAAATAGACCAATGATGTTTATTGTTTGTTCCAGGGGGCAGTCCCGTTCAAAGTGTCCCATGGCTGAGAACAAATTCAACTGTAAATGTTAATCGTAGGGAGCTTACAGCTAAATGCGCAGATGAGACCATAATGCCAATATGACCATGTTAAATCTGTGCTGCATCATTTAATTCTACTTAATAGTCAGAGGATGGCATTTCACTTTTGTGACATTCTTTTTTGTTACTAGGGTAAGCCTTTGTAAAGGCTTTCAAGAACTGTCCATTTACAGTGTGCCTATCCACTTATATATTCAATTACATGCAAACATGTATTAAGGTAGAATGAGACATCAGCGTGGACTATTCACTATGTCAGTCGTTTCCACAGCTGTAATGAACTAGGAAGCTCTGCTTCAACTAAGATTGAGGCACCAACCAATGTGTTTCTTATCTGGTATCGATATGCAGTAGAACTCCATTTAAACTTTCAAAACTGTCAATGAATCTGCCACAATGCTACTAGAGCGAGCAACACCCTTTACACGTTGATTTTCTTTTTACAGAAGGTTGGGTAGGTGCAGTTCCATCCACGATTCTCTGCCCTAGAAAAAAAAAAAAAAGCCATGTAGGGGGAAAAAAGGGTGGGGGGTGGGGGGATGTACAAATCCCTCACCACCTCAATGTCCCAGTTTCATCAATGAAACCGACTAGACAGTCAGTCAGCAGTGTGCGTGCCACGAAGGACCCACTCAAAGCAGCTCTGGGGCTGCTGGAGGGAGCCAAGCATCCCGGGGCCCCTTTCAAAGCCAGAGTAGATCCAGAGCCTCAGGGGCTGCAGTCTTTGTTTTCTCACCTAGCATTTTGCTGCCCCCTCCTCCCCCCTCTTCTTCTTCTTCTTCTTCTTCTTCTTCTTCTTCTTCTTCTTCTTCTTCTTCTTCTTCTTCTTCTTCTTCTTCTTCTTCTTCTTCTTCTTCTTCTTCTTCTTCTTCTTCTTCTTCTTCTTCTTCTTCTTCTTCTTCTTCTTCTTCTTCTTCTTCTTCTTCTTCTTCTTCTTCTTCTTCTTCTTCTTCTTCTTCTTTTCGTTACTGGGAGTGCATATAGCAGAGCAGTGAGATGGAGCACAGTGCACAGCGAAATGTCCTTGGTTTTTCATGATGCAAAAGTACACATGTTGTGACGAGCCTAGTGCCATGTTAAGTAAGTCAACTTTGCAGCATTGACCTCCTTTACCAAACCATATCAAAAGAAAGATCACAAAAGCAAAGGGAGACATGTTACCCGTTCATTAACACTTTTTATTGCATCATTAGTTTGGGATGTGTATAGTCTATGTCTAGTACAATGAATATTTCAAACTATAAAAGTCTAGTGTAGCCATCTTGTACATCCTACCCGCTGTGGTTGTACTGTAGTTGTAAATTAGATAGACGGAAGGAGAGAGTACAGGACACAGCACAGTCTGATAAATAATGGATCCCAAATGTGAGATGGGCTTTAAAGGGTAACCTCCCCCCCCACTCTCCCTACACCTTAACCAAACAAACACACAAACACAAACTGTGTACCTATCAAACTCAAGCCGTGCATGTGTCGTGGCTGCTGACATACAGAGGTGATGAGTTGAAACTCAATTACTTTTTCCATTCAGGCAAACCAATGTGCTCACTATTTCATTTACACAAGAGGACAAAAAGGAGGCGAAAGTTGCTATGACTTACCAGGACAATTGTAATTACTACAATGTGCTGCGCTAGTAAATATCGCGTGTTTAACACCCAAAACTCTTGCCTTTGCTGGGCCACTGGATTTTAAAAAAATGTATATAATTTAAAAACCTCCCACCTTGCCATTTTTATTTGGCAGTCAATAATTTGTCGGAAGGTCATAACACAGACGCACACACACGTCTTCTGTCGAGAATGTTGGTACACTGTTAATGTACGTATTGTACAATAGCGTTTGTTACTGTACATCTGACTTAAGTTATATACAGTCTTTGACACCAGCTTCTTGGACGGTTATTGATGGAGATCTTACAGAGCTTAATTGGATTAGATGTCTCTGATCTGTCGGTGAGTGCAAAGTCCCAACAGGAGTTAGACTGTCACAGGACCTCTGGAATGTTGCACTGTACGTTATTGCTGTTCTTAACTTTTGGATTCCGACTTCTTTCTATTCCGAAACTGTAGCGGTGTAGTCAAAACCCATTCAGGAAACAAATCACTTTGCAGTGTTGGGTGCATTCATTCAACATTTATAAAGAGATGGCATTAGGGCTTACCTTCAGAATCTCTGAAGCAAATGGCTAGTGTGTTTGTGGAATGAAACGATAAACCACCATCTTGTAAATCTCTGCCCTTCGTTCAGCACACCCTCCAAAGGAACAGATTTCAGTCAGATTGAAACTAACATTGGCTGTCTCTGACTGCATTTTCCCATTTTTTGACACAAACAACTGCCTAGCATTACTCATTTAAAGAGTCATGGCTAAGCTACGATTTCTTAAAGGTTACCAAGGTAACAGCGGCCCTCAGTCTCCCTCCCTCTCTTTTTTTCTTCTCTCTTTTCTTACCGCTATGTTTCTGCTCCTTGCTTCTTCTTTTTTTTTATCTAGAATCACCACCACTGCTGCTTGCATGATGGACTTGAGGAGGTACCCTCTGGACGAGCAGAACTGCACCCTGGAAATCGAAAGCTGTAGGTGGACACAATGCAACGGTCTCACACCCCACCCAACACAGACAGAGACTGAGTATACCCCCCCCCCCCATCCCCTCCCTCCGCTCACTTTTTCCCGTCAGCAGCTTCTCAGCATGAATGTCATCCTGCCATTTTCACTGGTAATCACAGTGTTTTAAGAGCACAGTGCAATGTCTCAGATGAATGCTTCATTTGCAAGTTTTGAGCGTTGAGATTCGAGATTCCCTCCCAAATTATGAAGTGATACAATGCATTTATGCATGAAAAGGCATTCTTTTTTATTTGATTTTTAATCTTTGTAAATATATATATATATATATATATATATATATATATATATATATATATATATATATTCGAATTGCTCTATTGCAAGGGAAGGAACATGGCTGACTAACGGCATATTTCTATTTGGTATTTACAACAGCAGATATGTTATGTCTGCTTGTAAAAACACAAGTACAGATTTGGCCTCAAGTGTCCAGAATCATTTTTCACTTTGTAATTTACAATTTCATGGCCAAGACAGAATGCCATGAGATATTAACATTCAATAATAGCAAGCAATATCATTGAATAAATAGGAAGCAGCTAGTTCTGTAAAATTGCAAAGTCACTGTAGTTTACTGTAGTTCCTTAGCTTTCATATTTACAGTCAAAGATTGAAAGGAGATGAAACCTTTTTGTTTAAGTGTCATGCTGGTTTGTACCTGTCTGCTCAGAGAAAGAGACAGGAATAAGAGTCGTAGTAGAATGTGAATCTTAATATCAAATGTCCTCTTAAGAAAGTGAATTTGCAATAGGGAAAGAATTGACCAAAGTGAGATAACAGTATTTCTGTAATATTAACATAACTATGTAGGCGGTAAGCTTCATGAATTACAACACACTTGAAGGGCTTGTTGTGAATATTAATGTGATACAGTAACTGCTTGAATATAATTCAAACCAGAGCCTGCCAAAAGACAATATATTGAAGAAACACAGTTGTTCTTAATGACTCAAACAATGCATATTCCTCATTGCTCCATTAAAACGGGAAGGTTTAGGTTGCCTAGCATGGCTTTAAGTTAAATATAATACCAATCTGCCCAATCCTAATGCCAAAGCTCTCCACTTCTCTGCCCCCCCCCCCCCCCCCCCCCCGACAGATGGTTACACCACAGACGACATTGTGTTCTTCTGGCAAGGAGGGGACACCGCTGTGACAGGGGTTGACAAGCTGGAGCTGCCGCAGTTCTCCATCGTGGAGCTCCGCTTGGTGTCCAGAGAAGTCCGCTTCACCACAGGTGAGGCCCTGGCTAACCTAGCGAACTGGACTCCACCTGCAATGGTCCCCCAGGGCAACTATTTTGTTGGTTTTGTTATTTGTTCTTTTTCACATTTTCTCGGAATGTAACGTTGATCAAGCACCACGCCCCTACTCTTGTCCCACCACAATCCTTCTCCGGCTTGTATTTTTCCATCGTGTTTATCCGTCTGACTATGGTTCTGTACTGGCAATGTTTGCTCGCTAGATAAGTTGGATCTTATCACGTTAGACAATCCCGTTTGAGTAGGCTCCCTTTAGAGGGAGTCAACTCGTAGCTTCAGGGCATTCATTTAGAAAAGGCTACCTTCAATGGGGTGTTTGCATTTTTCTGCGTTTCTTTTTTGAATCAATATATAACATATAAATATATAATCCCAGGTATTGATTCATTCAAATATTTACACGATGCAGAGGATGGTTGGGTAATTTTTTATTGTGTCCAGCTCACAGTCAATTGGCCTTTGTCGTAAGGAGCAAGTAAGTAAAGAGTAAGGCATGACAACTTAAAGAACAGAGTGGCCTTGCAAAGTCCCTAGATGGAATTTGCCAGCCATCGATAGTGGTGAATATTTCAGTCTAGACTCTAGTTGAAGGAAAGTGTCCGATATATTATTGCTGTTTAAATACCTTTCGATGCAAAACGTAAGGCCTGGTCCCAGCTAATAGACGTTTCTTTTTGGCGATATACTGCACATGCATGCCAATGTTTTGTCTATCAAATTATTTTCAAAGTCATAAATGGATGGGTGCTTCAACCACCCTTGCGTAGTGTAAATGCATACATTTCAATTATGCACCTTTTTAAAATTCCTCTTTCGGAGATATTTAGCGGACAGAGAAAGTGCTAAACAGAGAAAACCACAGCAGCTCTCGGTGACAATTCTCAGGGGATGCCAGAGCTGCCTGCTGAGATGGGGGGTTGCAGAAAAATCTGCCGTGTTTGCGACTTTCTGCCATGTTTAATTGGAATCGAACTTGTCCCTGGAAAGGAATCCATTGCTTTGGGGAAATTAAGTGCTCCGTCGGAACAAATGGTGGAATGACTAGCCCGTGCATTGTCAAAGTGCAGACTTTGGAACTCATAAGTTGTGCCGGCCCCCCCCCCCCCCCCCCTTTCGTCTTCTTATTTCTTTTTTCCCCACTGATGTGTTTTTCTCTGCTTCACTCTGTCACTCCATCCGTTCCACTACTCATTGTTTTCCGGTTTTCAGGTTCATATCCCAGGCTGTCACTGAGTTTCCGGATTAAGAGGAACATCGGCTACTTCATCCTGCAGACATACATGCCCTCCATCTTGATTACCATCCTGTCCTGGGTCTCCTTCTGGATCAACTATGATGCTTCTGCAGCTCGTGTGGCTCTGGGTAAGGCAATGCCTAGCTCCACCTTGTTTTAACTTAGTTAAAGGCAGAGGACGCTTGCCTTGTCCACTTTCCTTACAAGGTTGCTGTGTCATTGCAGTTACTTAAGTGGCTGTTACAGTGTAAAGTGCTGTGCTCAGCATGATTGTTCTGTATACAGAGGAAGTACAGTATGGCTGGCACAAATAATGTGCTTTCTGTGAAAATAAAATACAAAAACAACAATTCTATATGCTGGAATGCAATGTTTTCACGTCTGTAAAACAACAACTGTAAAAAAAATATTTGGCCAAAAAATGCGGAATTTCTGGGTAACAGCAGCAAGTTGACAAGTTGTGGAAGCTAACAAAGGATACTGTGGTTACAACAGCAGTAAAGCATTCATTTAACATTACAACTTGAGCCCTTTTCCACATCAACTGTCAATTTCCCCAAGTAACGCTTTAATGAATTATTATGTTTACCTAGCGAATGTGATAAACTTGGAGTGCGATATCTTATACATATCCAGGCTTGAAATGTCTTTCGGCCAATCAAAATCCATACTTGGAACCAACTGCTGCATGACTAACTCTGTATATCACTCTACTCTCCACTCCACTTTCCCTAGGTGTTACCACGGTGCTCACCATGACAACCATTAACACTCACCTTAGGGAGACCCTCCCAAAGATCCCGTATGTCAAAGCCATTGACGTCTACCTCATGGGCTGTTTTGTCTTTGTGTTCCTGGCCCTGCTGGAATATGCCTTCGTAAACTATGTGTTCTTTGGCCGGGGCCCCCAGCAGCAGAAGAAAATCAACGAGCGGCTGAACAAAGCCAACAATGAGCGGCCGAGATATGAGGAGAAGCGCCTGAGGGAACAGGTTTGCATCTTCTGCCGCCGCCTCTCTGTTCTACTCCCCGTCTCAATGTCAATCAGAGTCCAAGTCTAAAACAACCATGTGTTTTCTTAGAGAATTCTTAACCACGGCCCATTTCTACTCCAAAGACTGCCTCACTGATTCCCCGAAGTTAGCGTCCAAAGCATACTGATGCCACTCCTGCTAGACATACCTCATCCTCCATTGCTTTTCCTCCAGCACTAAATATTTCCTTTCTTAGTAAGCATAGCCTCTTTTCATTGAGATAGTTGGGCGTTTAGCTATTTCAAGTTGTTAAACATTGTCATTATCTGATTGGGTTGTTGTGTATGTTTTTGCTGCGGGCTTGATTCAATTGCACCAGTGTACTCACCTGTTGCTTTTTAAACCGTTTTTTAACAACGTTACCCAAAATTGTTAAGCAGAGAAATTTCACGCATGTGAAATCATATAGTGGTTAAATGCTTAAATGGTCTGACTGAATAAAGCCCCTTGTCTCCTAGATATATGACCTGCCATGCTTATGCAAAGTTGTTCTTGTTAACCTCATGGTTTATGCATTCTGTATGTTAAAAGGAATCTGTGTTTTTTAGCCGTTTTAATGTTCTTTTCACTTTTCTTTCACATTGCAAGGACTCCATTTCCGCGCCGTTTCAAACCAACACCCTCAGGTCATATACACAGCGAAGAAATCTGTATCTCGAGGAACAAAGAAAAGTTGGGGTACATGCATTTAGACCTTATTTCAGCTGTAGGACAACAATCTAATTAAAATCAGATAATAAGAGTATATAGTTATAACACAGTAATTTGTGTCAGTTTAGGTGAAATTGCGCAGTTAGATACTGTAATGGAGAAAATGTAAGAAAGTGAATTCTTTGAGGCACAAAAAAAAAAATATATATATATATATATTACATTTCATATCATTACATTTGCTTTAGCTTGAAAATGAAAGCCTTGAGGATGGGGGTTGAGATAAGGAAAGCAGCGTAAAAGTGAGTTTTGGGGCTGCAAATCATAAGCCGTCAAATAAACGACCCTCCTCCCTGACGTTCGATCCCGTTCCCTCTCTCTTTCCAAAGGTGGACGCCTACGGCAACATCCTCCTGACCACGCTGGAGATGAACAACGAGGTGATGCCGTCGGACGTCGGGAGCAGCGTCAGCGACTCCCGGAATTCGGTCATGTCCTTCGACAGCTCCGGGGTGCAGTTCAGAAAGCCCATGGCGCCGCGGGACGGCTACAGCCACCACTCCCTGGACCGCAGTGCCACGCGGAGTCGGGCCAACTGCCGGCTGCGACGGCGCTCGTCCAAGCTCAAGCTGAAAATTCCAAACTTGGCGGACGTCAGTACCATTGACAAGTGGTCCCGAGTCATTTTCCCCATCACCTTTGGATTTTTCAACCTAATCTACTGGTTGTACTACGTGAATTGATGTGCATCCGACTAGGAATACTGGGCCATATTTTGAGAGCACATTGAATTGGCTTTGATACGGTTGGAAAATATGTATACACATATACAAATTGATACATATGTATATGCATATTTCTATATATTATATTTATATATACACATGTGTGTAAATCTGAAGGACTTTTCTTCTGTACAAAGTATTAATAGAATGACTTGAATGTTTAAGAATAATTGCAAAGAGAAACATTTCAAGCCTTTGAGTTTCTTTTTCCTTCTGAAACAAACAAACAAACAAACAAACAAACATCCGATCCCCCAGGGACGTTGGAACTAAAGACTGCATGATATTTTTGCAAAAAAAAAAAAAAGAGAGAGATAGAGAGAGAGAATGAAAGCTCTCCAGAGAGCGAACAGACGTCTCTTGAGTTTCATCGACTTTTTATTGATACTCACGTTAAACTGCGTCCTCTACAACTCATGAAATCAGTGGTGGCTTGTGTGTCCAGGCATAAGCTGAGTGATAACCTTGACCTCCAGCTCCCTTGCCAACCCCCCTCACCCCTTTCCCTCCACCCCCCCCCCCCCCCACACACACACACACACCCCACCTGTCTCCCACGGATACCATGCACAGAATACTGCGGTTTTACTCTGTACAGCAAACCTTGTTTGGATTATATGTTGTTCTTTGGGGTTTTTTCAGGTGACATTGTTCTCTTTATACAGACATCGGCTCTGGCTCCACGGCCTGCGTGGAAAGGCCATGTTGAAGGGATGTTAGAGGGTGGCACAGTCTGTCGAAACTTCTCTTCATTTCTCCTCTCACGCCGTTTTCAACGCAGTTTCCTTGGGGATGTTTTTTCATTATGGTTCTGAAGAGATGAAGATTATTGTAATTATTCTTTTGTCTTAAAAAATACTGTGTTTTGAGAGAGTATCACTAACATGTTCTAGAGCTAGTGCATTATTAGATAAAGAGTCAAAAGGTATGCATTACTCATTTAGAAAAAAAACAGACATATACTGTACATTTTGTCATTCGGTATTCTCATGGACACAGTTGGCAAGTTGTACACGTATAGTTTCTAGTGGCACATTGCCCTGTAGATACAGTATTCATCGACCTCATACCCAACTTTGTGTTTGCTAAGGTAAAAGAAAGGGGGGAACCCCCTAGTGAGTGACGTTAGACTATTCCACTATGGTGTGACAACATGTGGTGTATTACAAAAAGGGATTATTGCCGTTATGTATTTGTTTGGTTTTGAAATCGACATATCAGACCATTGTTTGACCTGTTGTCAAGTCCTCGCTCACTGTAAAGCATTTTTCAACCCGAGATTGTGGAAAGCAGGGGTTATCTTGCGGTTTCTCTGGGATGGGAATACGTTGGTCTTACTTTTAGAGGGCTCCTTTGTTGATTATGAAATTAGGATAGTTGTAGGGACAAGGTTCAAATTAGACGCGGGTGGGGGTTCGGGGCTTACCTCTAACATGCTGCAACTCTCTAAAAAACTGCAGACCAACTCATGTAACAAGTGTTGCATTGTTGAGGATGTGATCCCAACAGTCGGTAACGTCCACATATACAGTCCGATTCTGGTGAACAAGATGAGTAATGAATAGCCATTAACTGAAGTGATAACCAAAGGCCTATAATTCATCAACCCAATGTTTCTGTTATGCTCTTCAATACATTGCATTCCCACTGCTCAGGTTCATTCACGCACGACATAGACCCTGCCTTGTTGGTCCACATAAATCCATCGATTATACTTGTGTTTTTCGAACTGCTTTGAAATCCCAAAATTGACAGCGATATTTATCATAGTCATTCGTCGGTTCGCAGACAGGCATTTGCGATGCTCCACCGTTTTGAAACTAGCTTGCTTTGGTTTCGTGATGAAGGGTAGTAGCTGTGGGGAATTGGTCAAGTCTTGACTGTGTTCTGGAACCCTGGTTTGGTTTCGTAAGTTTCCCTCCCCTCGGTTACGTGGAAAGCAGAGCCATGCTATAGCTTGGTGTTCCAGGGTCCCACGGTGTAGTAGGCAGGCTAGACCGTCCAGTCTGTCATACGTTGTAGCAGAGGGCGTTAAAAAAGAGGAGACTGGGGTGGGCTGGGCGAGGAGGTGGGAGGGTCAGATCAACTAGAAGAAAGAGAAAGTGACAGATGTATACAAGATTGTAAAGAAATGATAGGAAGTGAAAGGGAATTAAAAGAGACCAGATGAAAGCTAAAAAGGATGTCCTGTGGGCAAGATTGTAACCAAAAGCTCAATTTGGTCTTTACACCAAACTCAAAATGGAGATAAGTAACATGTTATCTAAAGTAACATATATATTAAACATTACATTTTACTGTATAACGTTCTTAAGGGTTAGATCATTCATTATCTATCTCTATATACATACACATATATAGTGAATTTCTGGTAATCAAAGATGTGCTCATTATTAAATTTTTTACTGAGCAACCGTTTTTCCGCTTGCAGAGGTTTATGTTGATCTCTTTTGCATTTTACACAGATGAGAAAGCTTGGCAGTCAAAGTGTAGCTTAGAATAAGACAACTCTATTTCCAAACATTAGGGAACATGCAAACTGTGAGAAAGAATTTGCACTGAATCAAACCTAAGCCTAAAATCTGGAACTGATGTAATGGCGATGATATGGCTTTGTTAATCACATAAGAATTTGAATTGTAGCACTTGCTGGTTACTGTTAGATGGTATTTACTTCAAGTGTTGAAGCTGAGGCGGCAGGGACACTTACACTTTGCACCACCACATTACTTGGAATTAAAACAATTCGATTTAACTGTATGACACTTTTCGGAAACCTTCCATACCATGTGTGACCGTGACTCATGCCATAGTTGTCAAAAAGCTTACAGTCTATTGCAAAAAAAGAAGTATTTTACTCTTGACAGTTAACACCTACTAACGTTTTAGGATAAATGCACAATCAACGGCTTGAAAGAAAGCCTGGGATACAACAGATCTATGGACCTTCCTAATTTAGACACGACTCTTGGTGCAACCATTCACCCAAGGCATCTGATGTGTTGACCAGTGTGTATATATATAATTTGAAAAGGTGCTATCAGGAAATTGCTGTGTGGGTTTCAATTGCAGACGTTTCAAATGTACGCGTTGTATTGTACTCTGGTAAAACTCATCAATGGTAAATAGAATCGTGTTGTTTAAAAAAAAAAAAAAAAAAGACTGCTTTCTATAGTTTTCCGACCTTGTTCAATATACTTTATTACTCTAACATTGATAAAGTTATTCTGTAGGAGCTCCTCACATAGCAGGTGCATGGGAGCACATGGCCAGTATTAAACAGGCCCATTTGACTTTCAAGACATTGCATTATTCAGGCTTGTTTCTGCAGTGTTACTTTCTGCAGATAGATGACAAATACATCTTGTAAGACTTCCTTCGATCATTGATCAATAATTACAAGCTGTATGTATCAATCGGAACTGCGCCCATTCCGGCCCTGTAATCGCTCATTTTGATTGTTTTTTGTTGATTGGAAATGCTGCAATTTGACTTAATCATTAATTTGGGAAATATTACTGATTAGTTATGTTAGCCAGTCAAGGATTAGAATAGAATTTTATGGACCTAAAACTCAAATCTTCATTTTAGAACTGGTAAATTACTATAGAAATTGAAGCATACATATTTTATCCTGACAAGACAAGCTTGGACATCCTGACAAGACAAGCTTGTTCCAAACACACAATGTCTACATGGCTAGATTACGGCAAAGCTTAGTTACAACTTTAAAAAACAGACTTTAATAATGCCAGATAATACCGCTTTTATCAGTGCAGGGAATTTAACTTCCTGCTTGTGAAGGTCATAGGGAAAACTACCGTAAGTGTACTTTTAGGTAACAACAATGGCCTTTTCGTTCAGATTTTAGGCAAATTCATTTTATCGGATCAACTTAATGCACTAATATTTTCTAACAGAATTAAACCCATAAAAGCTTGCACATGTTATGATGTTCAGGTTAGTTTTTCCCCTTGGAACCGACTGAAATGATTCCTTTTCATGTATTTATTTTAGTCATACAGTATTATCCAAACAAGTTCATGAGGGGAGAAAATACTCTAAATTTGCAGTAGTACATCCCTTGTTCGCAGAGAGTAAACTCAGTATTCATTTCATGAAATTCATCAATGAAATCTTTTAACAATATATTATCACTTAATTCTTAAAAGCTGTGAGGATCTTTTTTATAGAATTTTGGTTTTGCAAAGAGTGAAATTCTGTTTTTGTTGACACACTCATGTACAAGGAGTAGAGGAGGTGAAAAAAAAACTGTTGAACTGATTTCAATGTGAATTTTCTTGCCTCGTGTATATGTGTAATTACATGTGAATTGTACTGTAAATATATCTTTCACTTAATATTTCTTAATGCATGAAGAAAAATAGGGCAGTTCGTAATAGCAGCTAGCCTCACTGCTAATGGCATGGACAGCTTCTATAGCATTGGCAAACTTCTGCAAACGAAACCTCTAAACAATGAAACACAAGATATAGGTTTTGTTTTGCATGACCTAAGTTTCGAAAGGTTTATTTTCATATTTTTCTATTCCACACTGTTCATCCGTTTCATCAACACAGCCAGGAAACAGAGAGACCCAGTGTTTACATGCTCAAAGTTGCACTTGTTTTACAGCCAGCTTAACAAAACCCTGTGAAACAAACCTTACGTAAAACTGGAGAACAAAAAGAAAACCTAGAATGTACATTAGATGATGCGTAGGAATCATAAAGATGTACCTCTGTTATTCACTTACAGCCAAATCAAATCAATTTGAAATAGATGAACCAAGTACATACCGTAGTTCTATCAGGTTTAGCCTAAGCATTAACATCAATGGCTCTCCAACTACAAAGGATGTAAAGGATGCTCACCAGTAGCATCTGAACTTAAGCCATGAGATTGCACACTGAGTGGGTGTTCCCTGCAGTTCCTCCTGATCGACTTGCCTCTGGACCGGGTGGGGTAGGGTGGGGGTGGGTGGGGCGGGTCGGGGGGGTTATGGTGTGTTTCTATTTAGTGTGTGACGATACCTGCAAGAGGCTGTGCCCAAGTATTTACGGTATACCTCCCTTTTTCAAGGAGCTTATACCGCTGGGGAAACATGACTTGTAAAAAAAGAAAAAAAATCTAAAGGAAAAATAAATCTCATTATTTGAAAATTGGCATAAACACACATGGCCAACAAACTCATTTATTTTGAGATATAGATTAATAGATTATTTATTTATTATTTATTTTTCATTTGAAATTTGCTGTATTTGTTGCATTTTGTTATGGATTGTTATTATTACTGTTGTTGTTGTTTTTCTTCTGGGAAGTGTTAATTCTTCTAACATCTTGCCCTGAAAGTAAAATGCATTTGGTTTTTGTACTGTAATCGTTTTGTTCACATTGGGCTCTTTTTTTTTATTCGGTTATTTAATAAGATGTTTGATTTCATTTTGGGGTACAAGAACTCATGAAATCAACATTTGTATAGTATGAAGTTGTATTTTTTTTCCTTTTTTTTTTGTCAGTGCAAATTAATGGTATAGTGTCAATCAGCTTTTGTAGGTGTTTGAGCAAAATGTGTTTTTTTTTTACAAATACAAGGTGTTCAAGTATGTGGTATAAAAAGGGTTATCATTCAAACAACTGACTTTTTACAAATAAAGGCTTATACAGTAAATAATGCTAATGTCTTTTCATTTGCCCTTTGAGGACTAATATTGTCATTTCATTTAAACTTTTCATGAATTCATCCTTTATATTAGTCCCCAAAAGGTAAATTGCATATTATGTTACACTAGGTACATTATTTTACTACCCATTGCAATTCCAACTTGTAAGAGGTCTCATATTGGGGTTGAGGTTTTGCTTTTGATAATTGGCTGTTAGATATGTTGACAGTCTAAGAACAGAGTGGAGAAAAGACAAGTGTGTCTTGTTACTGGTTTTAATTTGATTACAAACATTGCGCGCTAATGAGAGTATACCCCTTTTCAAACCGTATTTCCTGAATAAAGACGCAAAGTGACTCCTGCTTAAAATGTTTGCCCCTTTTTCAACTCTACTACCAAGAGAAGCAGCAGACACTGTTAACGGATCATTTTATATTCTATGGTCTGTTCTATTTAAGCAGTTGGTTATATTAGTTGATGACGTCACAGAATGAAATCTAAGCTGGGTGATAGTGAAGGTATTTGGAAAAGATAAGATGGCAAAAAGCTACTGGGAAGGTTTAACCTTATTTCACCCTTAAATGAGCAGTGAATTAAACGTTGAGATATACTATTAATAACAAAGAGACTTTCTATCATACTTAACAGTCATTTCAGACTTACACAATCACATACGGTACCAGGCCTTCATGAACTAGCAGTGTTAGCAAAGCAAAGGTGTTCCTTGCGCTGTATTTTTTTTCTTCTCGGATCTCTGTCTTTCCTTTCTCGGTAAACTTGGAAAATGGCCCCAGTGGAGGAGAGGCACTCACCGGCTGGGAGTGCATAGCTCTGTTAAGGAGATGGATGCAGAGCCATTGAACTAGATCGGCAAAATGTGCTCTCCATTTCCGTGCTCTATTGTCAGCCCTCCATATAAAAACATAAAATATTGAAAGGGTGCATTAACATGGGCCAGAAATTGATGGCTGTTCTTCTAAAGAAGAAAAAAAGAAGAAATTTGAACAAAAAAATAACAAAACAAAAAAATACAGATTCCTTGGGTTGACGCTTATGCCCAAGCTACTTTAGTAGTTGTTTTTCATGTATTTGTTTGTTGCCATAGTTCAGTATAGTGACTAAACTGTAAGTCTGCATAGAGGTTGAAATGCAAGATTTTTTAAATTCTCAATGTAAAATTGAACTTGGATTTACCTAAGAAAATGTTTTAGTCTTTTTTTTTTTACATGTTCACAACAACGTTTCATTTACTGCCATTTGAAAATATGATATAGGCCTACACAGCTGTGGATAATGGCATTGGGTTGAAATTACAGTTACATTTTCTTAAACATCATTCACAAACAAAAATGCCATTTTCTCCCACAGTGTTTAAGAAAATAGAAAAAGCATCTATT
Source organism: Aplochiton taeniatus (assembly GCA_017639675.1). Classification (NCBI taxonomy): domain Eukaryota; kingdom Metazoa; phylum Chordata; class Actinopteri; order Galaxiiformes; family Galaxiidae; genus Aplochiton; species Aplochiton taeniatus. The sequence goes on from CM030177.1 coordinate 15,239,402, forward strand.
TGTAGGCAGCATCTCGTGCAGACAGATATACGGTGTCCTTTTGAGTTGATTTATAAATAGACTTGGAAAAACTGCTTCGGGGAATAAAATCGCTTGTTAGGGGGTGAAAAATATTCAAGACTTTCAGAAGACCTACAGTACATCATCCAAGCTTCTCCCATAAGTATGAAATAGCCTGAACCTAAAAACAGTCAGACCGCAGTTTTGAATTGATGAGATTGACCAAAACTGGGCTACTATTTATTTGGTCGTTTATTTTGCTTTGTCTGGGCGGTTCATGTGAATATGTTATCCTATTGATTTTTTTTCTTCTGTTTTTTATAAATTTAGAGAATCTGCGTTTCAGTTTTCCATGTAGTGTCTCTTACCCCTTTGGGAATTTCACTTGGAACCAAAATGTCCACCTCCTTCCATTTTCAGGTCATGTCCATCTATGTATCCATCGAGTTCTTGTTTTGGGATTGAAGAGAGTGGAGGGATGACGAGGAGTGGAGACTGAGTGTGTCCAATAAAATATTAAAACCTAGCTCTTTTATCCATACAATGTGACCATTGCTGAACCATTGAAATCTTTTTATTTCACCCCCTTTCCCCTCCATCTTTTTTTCCTTCATTTGTCTCATGCTTTCTTTAGCTTATTTTCCTCAACACTAGCTTAAGGACCCTCACATATATCAGACTTTGAACAGTAGAGTCAAGTAAAGTAACCAGTTTTTTCCTTGTTACCTTTTTTTTTTAAATTAGTATTCCATTAAAGATGGTTCAGTGTCACTGACTTTGAGAGAGAGAAAATTCTTGGCAACAAAGACTTTATTCCATTGCTTTAGAAAATAAACAGAATATTCAAATGGTATTTCACGTTGCTTTTTGTGGCTGGGTCTGGGTCTGGGTCTGGTTACATTCAAGTGTGATTTGGCAGTGTACTCATAGTCCATTTTAATTTTGTAAGTGGTATCTCTCTGTGACTGTAGGGACTGTGTGAAGTCATGCTAAATGTCTGGCCTGTTTTCCCCAGGCAGGGAGGAGGGGCGAGGAGTAAGCCATGTTGAGGACAGAGAGACGCTCTTGTCTCTGTTGTCATCACTCGCCTCCAGCTCCCTGCACCTCCATCGCCACCCGAATGGCCCGCCCTCCATTCGACACTCAGCAGCCAAGGCTGCCCTCTACTGGGAGGCAAAGGAACTGATCACTGCAGCCATTCTCTGCACTTGTTAATAACACATAGCAGCAGCAAACAAGCAGCAACCAAATCAGCCATCGGCTAATCTGTTTTAATTTGAGACGACGATATTTGATCTGGGCACACCGTCCATTAGGTCCTGTATTAATATCCCCCTTAAACGAACAGGGAGAGAGGCCCTTTTGCCACACTCCAAGGCTGCCCAGCAAGTGTACCATGTCCCTAAACATTGATGCCCAATTGATTGGGACAATTCGAAGAGTCCATAAAAGTCACGGAGCGTAAAAAGATTGGCTTGAAATATGCACAAGGGGCAACAAATTTAAGGGCATGTCATGACTCTTGGAAGAGTTACAAGGCCCTCTTTTACGGTGTGATTAATGAAGAGGCAGGATGACTTGGAGGCAGAGTGCTGTTAATAGATTGTTCCATTAAAGCAGGAGAAATATGCTAAGTCAGCCTTGTCTGCCACGGCCGTGGTTTGGGGTGAAAGGGAAGGGACTCCCTGGACCTCTTGCCTGCTCTCATATTGGGGTCAGGACTGTCTGCGGGGCTTTCCTTAAGCGAGACCAGGGGGCCCCTGGGGATGCTTTCAGACCAGACTGTCGGTTTGAGATAGTCGTTTTAAGGCGTGGGCGTCCAACAGTGTCTGAGATGTAAGTCCCTCGAGGTTATGCTCAGAAAAGGAATCGTTGGATTAAATGATTGATTGACTGACTACATTATTTTAATAATTGATTCTGGGACTGGAGAAATAGACGTCTAAGTGTTTTGCCAACCCTTAAAAAATGATTTTCAGTGTGTGGGAAAAATGGCTTGCCCTTGTGTAATCTACAATGCCAGCACTTTGACTCTTTTTGGTAAGCTTATGTTAAATCGGAGAATTAGTGCGGTGTGCCCTGTGCAGGATTTGTCTCCTGTGCCTCAACATTCTCTATTTAACTTTCCTACTTTACGATTAAGGAGTGTAGAATTTTGACACTTAGCCCTCTGTCAAGACCAACATGGCTAGTCATTGTGGACCTAACCTTGACTACGACACACAGTATTTGATGTTTGATCAAATTCACAATCTATTATTTTATTTGCTTGCCTGTTGAAGTTCTGGTTGATATAAAAAATCTGCGCAAACAACATAATCCACGCAATTCATAATATAACCTTCTGGTTCTTTGTTAGTAAGCTGTGAGTCTTCCAATATTAACATGTTATGCAGTGGCAAGTGCAGGGGGTGGTTCTCCTTGTTTTTTTCATCTATAATGAGTTTCACTTCACTAAAAGGTTTCGGTAACCATGTGTGTTTCATCGTTGTGTGGGTTTGTTGGTGGTTAGTCATGCAGGCTGATAAGGCTTTATTTACTTTAGCACAGTCCTTTGCGACTTACAAACCTAAAAAACATGAAAAGCACTGCCGACACACTTCTCCATGCTCGTAGACAACAGTAGGTGTTGGGATGAGAATGACTTCATCCCCCTCCAACCCACCTCCCCCTTTCCCTCCGCCCTGCATCCCAAACTGTAAAAGCTTTCCTCCTTAATGAACTGCTCTCCTCCCACTCCTCCTTCTCCGTCCTCCCACCTCGCCCGCCACATCTTACACCTCCTCCTGTAGTCAGTGCTGATCAACGTTTTCCACGCCATTAATTCCTCATGTCACCTTCGTGTAATTACACACAATTAATCATACCTGAGTCATCGTCTCCTCAACCGGCGGTGGGCCGCTGCTGTGTGCGCCAAACTGACAGAGGCGAAACCGACTCGAATAAGTCAGTAGTGCCAGGGAGTCGACTCCCCGAAGATAAGCTGAGCGTATTGTAGGGCCCGCGCTCACCACTCCTCCGGGCAAGTGATAAAGGCCCAGGTGGAGATTACAATACATCCATTCCTGTGTCAGAAGCTCTGACCCAGAATGACTTACAAGGCCTATTTAGAGCTTGGAGATGAGATCAGCATCGAGGACCAAGTACTGCCAAAATACTGAATAATGAATTAACAGACAGTGTCAACACCTTCTGGGGCTCTGCTATAAAACGATCTGCTATGACGAAAGCAATATTTGAAACGTAAAACTACCACAGAGCGAAGGGAAGCCTTTATATCGATAAATCAAATATGTGTTGGGTGTAGAACTGGCACAGTATCACTGAAACTGCACTGTTCTTCGTTTAACCAACCAAATTCAAATTTGGATATACAAAACAAAACAAAAAAGAGCTACACCCTTTCTAGCAAACAAGGCTGAGCAAACATCTCTTTCTTATCTACTCTTGCAATATCAGTCCCCGCCATCCGTCAGTAACCTGCCAGTACTAGGCTTTTTGGGTGTTGCCCTGTTGCAATTTTAGATTTGCAAGGAGAGGACTGAGAAGTTGGGGCTATTCAAAAATCGGTGAGCAGTATCGAACAGCTAAATAACAGGAACTATTCACCTTCACAGATATTTTCAGAAGATGGCTTCCTCATTGAGTTTTTTGGTGTTTCTCTGTATGATAGGTGAGTAACAAGTCCTGTAATGCCTTTTAGGGCAAAAAAAGTTTTCTTTACATGTTGGTTTGGCTTTTACCCAACACTTTATCTTAGTGAAAACCTACCATGATGGTAGAACTCCAAAATTAGTAATTGTCATTTCTTCTAGGTTGTGTTCAATTAATCTCGGTGAGGATCCCTCAGAAGTTTGTCAACGTGACCCTGAGTGGGAATGTCTCTCTCCAGTGCCTCTTCACCACCATTCAGAGCACCAGTGGTCTTAACATCCAGTGGAGTTTTCTGCCCAAGAACACCATGACCCCTCAGACGGTAGTTAGCTATACGCCCTGTCAAATTTCACTGTGCTGCTTTCTCTATGCTCTGCAGGGGTTTTCCCTGAGGGAAGAAAAAACGCTAAATTGTACTTACGTACTTTCAAACTTACAACGGCTTTGCCAAGGTGCTGAAATGATTAGCTTGCATTTTGTCAGACATACGAGAAAGCATGCGTTCGTCAAATGTTTGCTTGGACCACATGTCATTTGCACAAAATAACGGCCCTGTAATGTGTCCAAACTGTAGGAGCACAATACTTCAGTATTCTAAAGTGTACTTTTGTGTATTTGAATGTGGCCGTTGCTTTTGAGCGCCTAATTTGAAGGCACGCCTTGGCACAAGAACAATTAACCTATTGACCAGAGCACCCAACAGCACCCACCCTCCCTATTTTTCACATCCTCCAGGAGCTTCCAGCTTTTGCACACACCACAGTTGTCACAGCAACACAGGGGCAGAAAAAGGTTTTAGCTTTAGTCCTGATTATCCTCAAATCAGACACCCCTTCGATATCGCTATTAATTCAACGTGTGTTAGTATTGCATAAATACAAAACCAACACATTACTTTTAGATTTGGTGCTGTTATGAAGAAAAAAAAATACTCATGGATTTATCTTTTCTTTCAGATGTATTACTATCAGGCAGGTAATGATTTCATTTCCAAGCCATATCAGGGCAGACTAACGGCCCCCTCCAGTCCTGCCACAACCAGAAATGCAATGATAACCATAAGCAATATGCAGCCATCAGACACTGGATCCTACATCTGTGAAGTGCATAACATGCCTGATGTCGAGGGGAACACGGAGGGGACTGTGTTCGTTAATGTTCTTCGTAAGTTCTTTCTGTCACAGTCCTAAACCTGATTGCTGTCTGTGGTGATGTGGAGACTCATCTTGCATTAATATTGATCAACAGTACTTCCAATCGGTCCATATACATGTCTCGCTTCAATACTCACACATTTCTATCCAGCGGTAGCCTGTGTGTGTGTGTGTGTGTGTGTGTGTGTGTGTGTGTGTGCACAAGCATATTTGTGTGCATGTAGGTGTGTGTGTGTGTGTGTGTGTGTGTCTGTGATCATTGAATTACATGCTGTCTGTGATTCCACCCATTCACAGAGTTACCAGGACAACCTCGCTGGCCTCAGCATCCACAGTAGTTTCCATGGGAACTGGTGCCGACTAGTCTCCTCATTGTTAGTGTCAGAAATTAGAGTAGGAACTCAGGAGTGCGATACCGCCCCCAACATGTCTCTCCTTTTCCCTCACCAACACAATAAGGAGACCTTCACTATTTGGCCCTGCATTCGATTGAGATTTAGCCAAAGACTACTCTCACAAAACAGCTCTGGCATCGCCTCAGTGTTTTGTGCGCGTACAAAAAGTGTTTCATGTTACCTAAGTGGGTCTAGTGTGTGCACGCCAAATATGTGGATGTGACGTTGTTGTCGACGTCCTTCGTCCATGTGTCTGATGTGTATGATGAGGATGATGGCACAGAAAAACCTAGCCTGTGTGCTTTGTCTTCCCTGCCAGAGAAGCCCTCCATGCCTTTCTGTGCCGTCCATGGGGACGTTGAGTCCGGCCACTTGGTCACACTGACCTGCCACAGTGAGAAGGGGAACCCTCCACCCATCTACACATGGACCAGGTTGGACCAAACCAAAACCCAGAGGCTCCCCGTCCTGGGGAGAGGTGGGTTTTGATTGAGGTGGTGGAGGATTGCGTGTGTGTGTTTGTTGACCTGTCCCTCTGGCTGACTAATGGGTCCCACTCAGGCCTGTGCTTTGTACGTGTGTGTGTGTGTGTGTGTGTGTGTGTGTGTGTGTGTGTGTGTGTGTGTGTGTGTGTGTGTGTGTGTGTGTGTGTGTGTGTGTGTGTGTGTGTGTGTGTGTGTGTGTGTATGTGTGTGTGTGTGTGTGTGCGTGTGGATCTGTCTGTGTTTTTCACACACACTCTTTTTTTAGGAACTCTTACAGGACTGATGGAGATCCGAAACCTGTCCCAGTTTGAGTTCGGAGAGTACCAGTGCAATTCCACAAACGATTTAGGGTTTTTGACTTGCTCTGTTGAGCTCAACCATGGTAGTTATGCATCCTCTCTTCCGTTTAAATCACAACATCTATGGCAGCACATCTTAACACCACCCCACAGGGTGCTAACAGATGTATATGGATTGATTGCATTGTCATTACAACAGAATTAGGAGATGGAGTCATTGCTGGTGCAGTCATCGGGGCATTGCTTGGATGTGTCCTCATCCTCCTTGTGGTTTGGTTCATTGCTCACACCTTGAAGAAACACAAGTACAGTGCAGTGAAGGCATCCCAGGGCGCTGAGATGAAGTGAGTTGTGTCTTATTTTCACATAATATCATTAAAAAAAATCACATGAATATGAAATCGCTCCAAAAGAATAGATGAGCAGTTGTCAGTAGTGAATACGTCGATACAAAGTGTGTGTTTGTGCATTTCGAGGATTAATGTATCAGGAGTACACATGCACATCTATGACAGTATGTCACTTGCCTCTCCAGAACCATGCCTCAGGGTTCAGCGTCAGTGTCATATGAAGGAGTACCCAGCAGGGGGAGCACTCACCATGCCAACGTGACCTCCGGAGGTGTTCCCATGACAACCCCCCACAGCCAATTGCATGCTGATGCAGAAGAGGAGGTAGCCTAAATCAAAGGGCTTGAGTAGTGGTTCTGTGTGTTCATACTGTGGAAAAGTCACTTGTGGTTTAGATTGGTCCATGACATAACATTTTGCATAAATGAACTCATACATGTGCATTCATGCTTTGTATTAAAAAAAATGCTTTGTAATTTTGTTTGACTGAACTACGCATTTCATTTATTATTATATCAATGTTTTTTACAGAGGTGCTTTTCAAATGTGCTAAAATGTTAAAATGCATTTCATTGATGCTAATTTAAGCAAGTAGAGGAAGATGCTCCTGAAAAGTAATTCATGTAACAGAAATTCTATGTAAAATCAAGTGCAAGTCTTAAGAATGAAATGAAAATTAAATAATTAATAAAGAATGAAGTGTCGGATTTTTTTTATTAAACGTGTTAAGAAAATACATAACAAATTATCTAATAAGTCTAATCTAGGAAGATAGGCTTGAAACAACTAAATCCTTAAAAAAAAAGACTGCTGAATGTCTGCCAGACAGTGGTAGCATCAAAGTTAACCAGCCGGTTTTGAACCACGGTGGTCCGTCATTCCATGCACTTCAGTGGATATATTCAGTATATATATATATATATATATATATATATATATATATATATATATATATATATATATATATATATATATATATATATATATATATATATATATATATATATATATATATATATATATATATATATATATATATATATATATATATATATATATGTGTGTGTGAATTTAGATGGTTACGAGAAGTTAAAGAAATTAAATCAATGTTCAGCATTTTACTGGATGGGAGTTATTTACTTATTTATTCATTTAGAAAATAACTGTGTCAGGGTCCGGGTGCCCCTGCAACCACCAGAGGGCGCGGCGGCCAGGCACCTAGGACAGCCGCTAGGAAGCCATCGTGCAGCCAAGCTGTGTAGTCATGCCCTACTCATTTGTTGATGGTTTTCACCTGGGCTCTATTATCTTTCTGTGTTTGGTTCCTATTTAAGTCCCTCTCCCTGTTCAGTTCATGTTCCGACATTACGTTTTGCTGTGCCGTATGGCCGTGCCTTGTAAGCCTGTTTCTTTAAGTAAAGCAAAAGCTCCACTACACGTCTCGGGCTTCGAATGTTTATTTGAGTGTCTGCATTTGGGTCTTCACTGATAGAGATCGTAACAAACTGATTCATCTTGGGGACTTTCCTTTTAAAAGGTCAAACAATAAAATTGACATTTTAATCATTGGAACCAAGAGTTACATTTTGAGTAAAATACATACAAATCACAATGGAACAACCAACTCTTTCTCTTTAATTTTGATAAGTTTAAGTTCAAATATACTAAAATGCAAGACATCTTGAAAAGGATTTTCCTCAAATAATTAGCTATACAGAAACAAACATTAACAGGAACACTGGCAAACAATGTTGTAATACAACATAAACAGAACAATGAATGTGCGTATAGAAAAACCATAAAAAAAATGTTTATTTACATTTTATCGTTTTTTTTAATGTTATTAAAAGAATGCTTCTGTTAAGTCAATTGCAATCAGAGGATTTTTAATTGAGTGGGTAAAGTCAAACATACGTTTGTGTTGCTACAGCAGACTTGGAGAGGGATTTAGAGAAAGGTTTTAAAAATTGTCACGGTTAAACTGTACATCCCAATTCTCCTTTGCTTTTGAAACGTGTATGCTTCTCATTTTCTTTACGAGTATTTTTTTCAGTTCATAATTATACACTTATTTATATTTACACTTATATACATTTACATGTTATAGTAACAGTCTATTGTCATTTTATGTGTAATTGTGTCGTAAGTACGGTGGCCCTAAGGTGCAAAACGACATTAGCAAAGTAAGTAAAAAAGTTTGCTATAATATATTTCTGGACCATTTAAGAAAAATCAACGGTCCCTTAGAATAAATCAAGTACAATCCAATCCAACACGAGTTACAGCTGCTACATTTCAGTAAGGGAGCAGTTGATACTGATGCGCTTGCGATTGACTGCGTACATGTTCTTAGACTTTCCCTGCAGGGCGCACAGTATTGTTCTCCTATAGGTACAGGACAGAAGGTAGTAGATGATAGGATCCAGGCAACTGTTCAGTGTGGACAGGAGCAATGACCATTCATTGAGGATGTGCAGCTTCTGCTTGCTGCTCCCTGACTCAATAACATCCATCTGGGCAAGAACGTACGGCACCCGCACTAAATGATAAGGCAGGAAACACAATGTGAATGTAAGTGGCACTGCAAAGGTCTTCACTAACAGCCTGCGTTTCCTACCCTGCCGGGCCCTTGCGTCACCATTGCCTAAAGACATGGTTCGCAGCTTTCTCGCGATCCGTCCGTAAAAGCAAACAAAGAGCAGGAACAGGACACCAAAACAGGTGACGGCGGCCAGATTGGCCACGCCACCAGGGAGGCTTTTGCGGTGAAAGTGGAAGCAGATCTTCTCACAGGGGGTTCTGCTGTCTCTTCTGAGGAAGAAGACCACCGTGCCAAGGCTCATGCAGGTCCACACACAGAGGGAAGCCCTGCGGCTCCAGCTGACCCGATGGATGCGTAGAACCCAGACTGGCTTGACGACCTTCAGGTAACGGTCGAGGCTGATCAGGCAGAGAAACAGGACGCTGGCGTACATGTTGATGTAGAAGAACAGCCCCACCACCTTGCAAAGGTAGAAGGGACCTTCTCTGTTGTGGTAGTGGATGCGCAGAGGGAGACCGAGCATGAGGAGGAAATCGGATGTGGCCAGGTTTCTCATGTACACGGCCATGGAGGTGTTGTTGTGCCGCCTGAGGTAGAACACATACATGGTCATGGTGTTGCCCAGCAGCCCGACAAAGCAGATGGCGGAATAGAGGATGGGGAGGGCTGGAGACAGGGGGCCGTTGTGAATCTCACAGGAGTAGGTGCTGTTGGACCCAGTGGTGTTTTCTTGTGGTTCCCCCATCGTCCCTCAAGCAGGATGAGGGCTGCAGACAGCGGAAAAACTTTTTTTTAAATCCACCGATTAGTCTTTTGCTGTAAATCAAATGTAAACCTGGTCAGAATGCTTACCTCTAAGTTTTTAATTTATCATGAATCTCCTCAGACGTTTGAGTCCAAATCAACAACAAAGCAAATGTTTTACTCTTAAAACTCTTCAACTTAAATTGTCACTTGACTGTCCAATTGTGGTAGAAACTCAAATTAAACGATGTGGAAAGCTATGTATTATTTTTTGACAGGACTTACAGGTGTAGGTCCCTTCCTAAGTTCTCGTATGGCACAGTCCCTCTGCCGATGTGGGGATTGTGACGAGGCTCTTTCACATCAGAGAAACTTTAAAACTGTGACGTTCACACAAACTGTTGGTTGTGACTTCCTTTCTGTGGTTGGTTATTCTCAATAACAGAGGGGGAATAATACTCATGGTAAGGGGCCTGCACAGTGTCCTGACATTGATGTAGGACTCAAATAATGTGAAACTGTTACACAAAAAAATAAGTATTCTTAGGGCAAACATCTAGCATGTTTTTGGCAACTTCATAGAGGGAAAAGTGTTGGGGTGATAAAAGATTAATCATATCTTAGAAAGTCTTTTTTTGACATATTTGTAAAGATCACTCCTACTGTTAAATTGGTACATGATGTGAAATACAAGTGGCATCCTGAAATGTGCTACTCCGTCTCATTATATATTCGAACTCCTCTGTGCATTGTTTAACAGACTGTAACATGACCCCATTCATTTATAGATATGAACTTCACATGGATGGTGTGATTTATCAATTCAAACATAATTTGGCAGATCTTCATAAAGGTCTTGTGGACCTCTTGTAATACGTGACACACATGCATTTACTAAGTATACGTGAAGTAGCATGCTTCCTGGCCTCGAATGTTCTTGTATACCCTCACTCTATTCAGAGAATAAAAGACTCAACAAACCCAACTATTACAACTCATTGAATAGTTAGTTTAAGCTGAACTACATATTTCTGCACACACGAGTTAAGCTTAGTATGTAGAGCTCCATCGTAATTGTGTCCAGACACTGCTCTCAAAACAAAACCTCCGACCTCAAATAACACGAGGTCAGGAAATGACAGACTGGAGTATTCAATTGAACTATGAGTCAGGTATCAACCTTTCTCAATAAACCTCAGGACTTCACTTAGCATGTTCATGTCAACTAAGAATGAATGACATTTTGATGTACAAATTCTGGCTCAGTTTGTGAAGAGTATTGAGACGTTCTGGCACAATAACCATTTTTTTCTTTAGTGTAGATGATGCTACATCCTGTTTGGGAGTGATATAATCATAGTCACTACACTCCTATCTTTACTACTTTACTGAATTTTCTGTTTTTGAGGTAGGCCTATGTGAGCTTGCACTCTTCCTGCCTATATAGTTATATTTTGACCGTTCCCCTCATTTATCAACCTGCCAAATTGCCAAAGCTCCATGCTGAACCAACAGGTAGTTCATGCTTTTAGGGCCAGTTTCTCGGACATAGATTAAGCCTAGTCATTAGATTAAATCTCACTGTCAATTGTGATTCTTCATTGAAAATGTAATTTAGTCTAGGGCTAGGATTTTGCTTAATCCATGTACAGGAAACCAGCCCTTAGTGTTCTTTCCAGGGTATTTATTTTAAAAGTGAATCCATATAAATTAATTAGTTAAAAGAATGCAACCTACTCAAAGGCTGTGTAAATATCAGAGCAATACAGAGTGACCAGTATCTTTACAACACCAAGACAATAAAATGGTAAGCCTATGACTTTGATTTAGTAATTCTAAATCATTCATAGGTGGACGGAACATTTGGAGAGGTGTGTGATAATATTTGTTATGTATATTCAAAATTATGGAAAGATTGATTTAATTTTTTTATTAATAAAAACAGCTGAACTAGATTGCTCATAAACTACATGTAATCTCCCAAAGTCTGGGGAATTCCTAACTGTAAGCTCGTGTTCTTATTTCACTGATTGGTTTCTAGTGTCAAGACGATCATGAAATGATCTGCCTTATCGGTTATTCTCCTTTCTTAGAGTGACGGCAAATTGATGCACTGATATACTAGGGAATTTACATTTTGAGAACCGCTCAGGACGGTTTACGTTTTCAGTCCCTGCCGCTCGCTTTGGCCGTTGTTCTACTTGGGTGTAATTCACCAATATGACGAGGGGTGGCAGGCATGTTCTATGGTTTAATACATCAACCTTGTCATCTACTTATTACGGAGCTCGGATTGTTTGTGTGGCGAAAGCCTTTTATGAAGGTTGCAATGATGATTCATTGAAATAATGCATAAAAACGATGAAAGTGCAGGTCCAACCATTCGAAAAGCTGGCAAACACAATTGTTATGCTATGAGGCCTACTTGGGTCTCGTAGTACGCCTAGCCTACACGGCAACTACATCGACTCCTTCCACTAAATTATACCCAGATGAGAATATGCCATCTAGGGGGTTCATCACGGAGCATAATACAGCCTTTTGAAATGGAATGCAGCATCTAGCATTTACTAAATAATAACCAGAGAATAAATTGTGTCGCCCACTCTTGTCTCGCAATGTCCATAGTTCTAAAACAGATTTTCCCGCAGCGTACATATTCGGATACTGGTCCTCGTGATTGGTATGTCCCCTTGTAATAGCAAACCTACGTAACTACTAAGGAAGCTGCAGTGGGACTGCCCCCAACCCCGAGCTCTCGTGTGTTTACTTGCTTTGTCAGCTGTGGTGTTGCAGATTAATCCAGTTTTCCTTCGACTGATCTGAACCGGACTTTAACCCAAAGCGGCGACTTATCAGACCGCTAGGGTTCCTTATCATTCCTTTTCCCTTTTCAAACAACATCTGGCCCGCTTCTTGTGGACCTTGAGCAAGGGCACATCAGGTTCACTTTTTTTTCTGACGGAAAGATGACATTAAAATCCAATAAAAACGAACCCGCTGTCACACTTGAGCGTGTCAACAGCGCTCGAACAGCCCTGTCTGATCTATACTTGGAGCAACTACTAAATAACAAGCCAAAGTCAGAGAAGGTAAGACCCTAATCAGTTTCGTGAGAATTTTTTGAAATATCTTCTGCTAGACATATTTTGTATGTTATCCTATGCTGTATTTGTCAATGTGATTATGATCTCTGTGTTATGCAATGCTGCTGACATAGGTCTAGTCATTATAGTCAATAGTATGGGATGGAAGTTAACCTAACAGGGGTGCCTTTCTCAAATTATTATTAGTTTTTACCCTTCTCCGCGTGAAAGCTATTTGTAATTACTCGTATAGACTAATGTATGCCGGATTGGGCATAAACACATCGCTGACATCAATATTAGCAATAGTTCATGAAGTTTTTTTGATTTATTATTCTGCACCGCAAATGCAGCTGTCCTGGTTACCGCATCATCAACATTTCCTCAGTGAAGTTTCAAGTCCTAAACCTTAGTCGGGCTCAACAGACAAGTCCTAAGCAGATTCCGTTCTGCATTTCCCTCACATGGAACAGAAAGCAATGAGTCAGGGGAACGCCTGTGTTCCTTGGTGATATGAGACTGTTGCGGTCCACATTATAGAGGGGGCTTTTTAATCAGTACTGCTTTATGGAGAGAAAGTGCAATGCTTAATTCATCATATTTTAAGGCTATACTATTTTGATTCAACCTTTTGTGGTGATAAATACATCTATGTGATATATCTCTGATAGGGAGAGATGCCTTACATTTTGTGAGTTATTATGCCAGCAGTACATGTAGTTTCACCAAGTACTTTGCTTTTGACCTTTGACTCTTCCGCAGAAGGCTTTAATATGATCAGTGTGTGATCATATTAAAGCCCTTAAAGGAGTGAAGCAGAAAACTCAAGGCAGACAGTTAATCCCCTCACCTTGTAGTCCTGGGTCGCACTAACATTGTCCCATTCATTGTAAATTGGAATTGTTAAGACAAAATGTACAAACATTCACACTTTAGACCAACACTCATTGTAATCAGTTAGACTAAAAGTAGAATCCACCGTAATAACGAAGGAAGGAGAAAACCATATACGGAACATGAGTGGACAGAAATAGGCTATGCTGAGTTTGCGTAAACGAATTCTAAAGTACCTACCCATAACCACCTTAATTAAGTTACACAGGCCTAGGTGGGCACGCTGGGCTCCGGCCAGAGGCTAATGAGCAAGGCCTCACCCTGATTTTGTCTCTCTCACCGGGGGGGAGTCCTCAGCTTCCACTGATTGGTCATAGGCAGGCCTAGATCAGTGGATTGGGTTTAGGGGAAACTCTATCATCAACGCCCTGCTGACTGTGGAGGGAATGGGTTTGGTTAAGAAGTTCAGCTTATCCCTTTTTGGAAGGGGAATGGATGGTAAAGACATTTTTTTTGGTCATGGGAACAGAGTTATTGTCATATGGAAGCATACACACTGGAATTAGAGTTGTAAATAATGAAAACGACTGGCATGAAATCCCGATGTCTACATGGGCACCATATATAACAAGCACTCTTGCATGGTTGGGTTGCAACAGACTTGTTCTTTGACTGTCTAAAACAGGTCTCTTTGACTACATAAAGTGCAAAATGATACATGTATCTCTTTGTGCTAGCAATGCGTCTTTATATTGACCATTATACCTTGCATATAAGTGGAGGGGATTTGCTCTTTTAAACCATCAAACATATTTCGCATTTGGTTAGATGAGGTGCACAAAAACTAGATCTGGGAAAATGAAGTGATGAGCAGTCTAGATGTTGTAGTTGTGTCTGATGAGACATACATAGCCATAATGTATTGTTTTGTGGGGAGCCCAGGTAGCAGTGCTTTAGTAACAGTTAATGACAGGAAAAGAATGTCTTTAAGTGGCTCGGAGGCCCCAAGGGATCTGCGCAGGAAGCCTTTCGGAGGACAAGCCTTTCGTTCTTTCTTGTGATCAGCGACTTCTAGTGTAGGTGCGATGACCTTGGGCCACTGCGATCTTTGGCCGAAGGAATGCAGTTTTAGCATCTATATGAGAGCTGGCCGATTGCCAATGAAGTGTCAGAGTATAATCTCGCTCTCCAATCGTTCTTTTAGATCGGGAGCCTGTGTGTAACAACCTGTCCGGTGTGTCTCTGTTAAGTGTACACTATGTGAGCCGGGGTTCTTGGAGTGTACATTTGGTTTAATGGTTATGTAAATATGGAGCAGTTACATGAGCAGAGTTGTTCCCCTGTGTGTGTGTGTGTGTGTGTGTGTGTGTGTGTGTGTGTGTGTGTGTGTGTGTGTGTGTGTGTATATGTGTGCTTCATCTTCCCAACCTACAAGGCAGGGAGGTCTGGACAGATTCAGCTAGCCTTGTTCCCTTGTGTGTGTGTGTGTGTGTGTGTGTGTGTGTGTGTGTGTGTGTGTGTGTGTGTGTGTGCTTGAGTGTGTGTGTGTGTGTGTGTGTGTGTGTGTGTGTGTGTGTGCGTGTGTGCACGCATGTGTGCGCGCATGTGTGCTTCATCTTCCCAACCTGCAAGGCAGGCAGGCAGGCAGGCAGGCAGGGCCGGACAGATTCAGCCAGCCTGCGCTACACGCTGAGTCACGTTCCACTGGAGACCATCTTAATCATTCTGGCTAAAGAACTGCATGCTGTTATAAATAGACACCCACCCATGTCCACTAAGTGTCTCCCTTCTGTGTGTGAAGGAGGTTTCTACTTTCTTATTGTCCTCTACAAACAGACTTGTGTAGCCAATGGCAGCCTGCCTATGTTGCTTATCTTTTTCTTGGATTAGTGTCCCTTGAGGTAATAAAGACTAGCTTCCTTTACTCTTGGTCCTTGAAAAGTCGACTACTCCGTGGATTCGAATGATTGAATATCAATCCAACTAAAATGCAGATGTTGGCTGGCTAGCCCCTGTTACATTGGCAACGTGGAATCATTTAATAATCCAACGTTTACCAGGACTATCATCTCTAAAACGCCTTGAACTAAAACGGTTCAGGGATCATTATCATCATTTGGACCTTGACCCGGTGACTACTACAACTGTAGCTTACGTAGTACAGTTAAGATATGACTAGGGATACTTGTCTGATATCGTATTCTGTTAAAGTAAAGGCTCTCTCTCCGTAGTCATTATGTCATCCCCTGGTCTGAGCCTTAGTAAAAAGCTTTTACAGGTTATGAAGTCCTGGCGAATATGCATCTTTTATCAAATCCTCTTATGCAATAAAGCAAATCTAATTTAAGAGACGACATAGACAGTGCCAGCCTCAGCCCTATGCTCCTATCACTATAAGTGATGATGAAACACAACATTTCTCGTTTCCTGTGTTTTGTCTAAACCCCATCCCCCCACATTTATAACCAAACATCAGTCAGTGCTGCATGCCTACATCTCCCAGATGCTACCAATGACAGCAACCAGGAAGTGTACAATACATATAGACGTACTGTAAACGCACGATACAATAGCCGACAACCTTTAAGGCATGCAGCATGCTTTTCCTTTTGACCCTTGCTGGTCACGTGAGCCACCTCTCTCGCCCTCTGACGCAGTGGCGGGAGGAAACCACAGAACACAAAGGAACAGCTTGTTCTTCTTCTGCTGATACTGAGAGGAATGCAGAGGTCAGGCACCTCCCCACTGCCACTTTTACGCACGTTTCTTTGCCTGCAGCTGTTTTTGCAGACTTGAGTTGCCAAGTTCTAGTTTACACAATGAGAAGTAGCTCAATCAAAACGAGAAAAAAAAATACTCACACACGTAGGGAGGGTCGTATATTCAACATCCCAGGGTTCAATTGTGAAGGCTATTATAATATATATACTATACTATATTATATACTATAATATATAAACCTTGTTGATTGCATAGGTTAACCTAAACCAATGAACTAAGGAAGTAACGATGCATGGTGCCTGCCCCCCCCCCCCCCCCCCCCCCCACGTACCCAAGACCATGAACCAGTCAACCAGTTACATCTTAGTCATCAGCATGTCTGGAAAATCGTGCTTTACAGTACGTTCCGATGCTGACCAAGGCAATTTTTTTTAATATACAAGATATTTATTATCCTGCTGATACCAGTTGGCCTTTAGACCGAGGTTTGCGGGTTTTCCTTTAGCCATGTGACTTCCCTCTCAGTCCTGTCCGTCAGCATATTGCTGGCAGGTTTTTATTAAAGCCAGAGGGAGCTCTCTTTGGAACTCCTCTCCCGATCCCCCTAATAGGCTGATGAACACCGACTGCATTGAGTTTAAGTTTTAGTCGAAGGCCATGGGCCCTGTGTGCCTGGGTAAAAAAAAAAAAACTGCGGGAGGGATTTCTTTCTTAAGAGCACGGTCATGCCACAGACCCTTCCCGTCTGAGGATGTAATTTCATCTGTGTTTACCAGAGGGGTCTGTCTCAGTAGCTCTGCACTGTACAGTCAGTGATGTGTTTATGATTTCAGAGTGTTTTCTTGTTCCAGCTAGCTCCGCAAATAACTGTGCAAAGTAGACAACTTCTTTACTCAGGACTTAGTCACCACCCATGTCAGTACCTATGGAGATACCTTGTTTGCCTGTTGAAACGGCCTAATCCTTACCAAATTTTTGTTCTAGACGAAAAATCGTTTTTCTTCAGTTGTATGCAACGTGTAGGCACTTGTTGATTGATCACACATGGCAGCTGTACATTCCTTCAAGCAGGTGCGTTAGTGTAAGTTCTTTATCCATTGTGGTCTGTCTGGACCCTCTCTCCCCTAAACCTCTCCCCTGGATCCTTCATTCGGTAGCCACTAAATTATATGGGGGGAATAAGGACCTGGTTTCCATACGTAATATACCCACTCAATCAGTTTACTGTTTGTTTATCAATTCTTTTGTCTGAAAGGGGGACATTAGACATCAGTGCATATGTGTATTGAATTCCTAAAATCCCTTTTTAGATAGATAGATAGATAGATAGATAGATAGATAGATAGATAGATAGATAGATAGATAGATAGATAGATAGATAGATAGATAGATAGATAGATAGACAGACAGACAGACAGACAGACAGACAGACAGACAGACAGACAGACAGACAGACAGACAGAGATAGATTTAGATTAGATTCAACTTTATTGTCATTGCAGAATACAGTACTGAGGCAAACGAAATGCGATTTAGCATATACGTATATATGTATACACAGTATACATATGACTTTTCATCCCAAGGGAAATTTCTGTTTGATGGTAGATAGAGTATGTATACAAACAACAGACACAGGCACACTTAAACACCAAACACTGGACAGCAACAGTGCTAATACGGGTATCCATTTAAAGTCGGTTGTTTAAATGGCTAAATCTAGGCCTGGTAAGCTCTTAAACTGCTGGAAAGCCATTTGGAACTCAACATTGTTGTTTTTTTCAGGTTCAGGTGAAAGTATGGGACACGATTAATTGCCTCAGCAATTCCTTCAAGGTTCTCAAGGTTCTTATCTCTATGAGAGCGTATGGGTGTGTCTTTTCTCTGACAGTATGTCAAGCAGTGTGCTAACACTACTTGGGATTGTATAGAGTTGAACATTGAGGTACAAAAGGTTCAACGTTTGATGCAGAGTCACCAAAAAGTACTTTATTGTTTAATAGTCCTCTCCGTTCTAGGCAGCGCTAGATACACTCGGGGGGTCGAGGCAAACTCAAAGCACCTTGTTGACGGAACTCTTGGTGGTCATACTCCCGCTGTACTATCTTGCAGACAGCTTGTCCTCTGGGTCATATACATTTCTCTGTCCCAGTCATGTTGCGATAGTATCTGTGCCTTGATGTGCTTTAAGAAGCACAAAACTCATTTCTATTTTAATAGGAGAGCAACAACAGATACTTTTGAAAGCCCACAGAAAAATATGTTAATAGATGGTAACAGATTGGATTGGATGATTAACTGGTTTATTCATGTTGGGAATACTATATACGTTACCTTTTTCAACATTACTTTTTTATATTTACTTTTCTTTTCCACACAGGGCATTCACATAATCCATTCATAGCAGTTACAATGAGCAATGGAAGTTGACTAGACAAACAACAACCGCTATTAAAACTTGCTGATACATCACTGTTACTTCCCTAGGCAGATAGTCATCTAGTCCGTACTCACTTGACACGGTCATAAGTACTGACTGAACAAGGTTATCTGTTGTTTAGTAGTTGTTTACTGTAGCTAGGTTATTAAAGAAAAAAAAATTCTTAACTGAAGTTAATTTACCTGGACGTGGCTGGACAAATGTGCATGTTATCTCCTCAAATCTATCTGCATTTATCGGAAAGATAACCCATGCATGGCAGCTATGCAAATAATGACCTTTGTTACATTGTGATCAGTACTAGGGCTAAACAACCTGGTGGGCTGAATGTTTAGTGTGCTTTTCTCGTACTATGGTATAGCTGTAAATCTGATCATGCCTAAGGATAAAGAAAAGTCCATGACATGCTGATAGCATGCAGGTTTATGTAACAGGTTGCCATCATGTGTTCACTAAACCCTCTTTGATCTAGAGCCAGCGCAGTTATCCACAGTGACATGATGGCTCTTGTAAGGAGAGGCAACAATTTCAACAATGTGCCCTGATGCAGTGTTATGTTGATGAATATCCCTAGCGTTTAAAGCATGGCCTGTTAGGCCTTACCTACAGTATCATACAATGGTGGATGAGGATGGTATTTGCTTCTGGGTAAGCACAAGTGAAGGATGATATGATACCCTCCTCGAAGTGTCGCGGTTTTGTAACATAAAATAACTTAAATGGCAGAACCCGGATTGCTAATGCAAAATCGGGTTAAAGTTGAAAGAAGCTGCTCCCGCACAGATGAAAAAAATATTGAGGAGTCATCGTGCTTGTTGAAGTGTAAATGGCGCATTAACTAGTTCTTAGGGTTACAATGTATTGGTATTATGTCTACTCAACATGTAGACATTACATTGTTGGTATGTCTACTAATCATGTATTATACTACCAAAAAACAACAGAGACAACTTATCAAAATATGAGTAATGAAAAAAAAAGTATGAACAATATCATTTCACTAACCACTGGGCATGGTGTACATAACACCCATTTGCCAGGTGCGTGGGATTGGGGTTCATGGGCTGTCCAAGGGTTAATGAGCTGTTAAAATGGTGGGTTGCTTTTTCAATCTAGAACAGATGTTGAAACTGCTAATTAAACAGGGCTGTTAAGATGCACCGGGAAAAAAAAAGCTTTCAACAGGCCCCCGGGAAATCCTGGCTTGCCAAACATCTTAACAGAGCTATCAGAGCAACCTGACTTAGGTCTACCAGATCAAAATACTTCTCTTTTTGTTCAAAAGCATATTGATATTGCAATAGAGAATGTATGATAGTCACACAGATCACACGCAGTCATTAAACCACTAGAATATAGGTCCCACACTGCTCCGTTTTCTGGTGAGTTGTTTCTCATTTGGTGGCGGTGTCTTCTTCTGTCCGGTATCAAGCATGCTAATCGCAGATATGACGTATTTCCACAGGGATCCGTGCAGGCCTGTGAGCCCAAGGGAGCAGAGGTGATGTCCAACGGTAGTGCCGGCTACGCGAACGGCGCAGAGCTAACCAGGATGAGGGAGGTGGCGTTTGAGAAAAATCCCTCAGAGCCTATGGTAAAATCCAAATACCTGATATGTTTATTAGTCTCTTTATACAATGCTCTCAGGTTGTTGAAATGTGTCTTACTTTATTTGGATCTGGTTTTGGTTTTGATCTCACTGGTTTTGTTGCGCTTATCTGTCAGTGCTAACTACTGTGTCTTGCTTTTAGGGAGTGACGTTGAAATTAAATGAAAAGCAAAAGTGTACTGTGGCCAGAATATTGCATGGCGGTATGATACACAGACAAGGTAAAGTATTAAAACGACCCCCCCCCCCCCCCCTCCCACGACCCCCACTACAAACTTTCACCATAAGCAAAAGGATTCAAAGGTGTTCCTGGTCCCACAGATTGGGCTGGTATCGGGTCTGAATACCTGACTACAAAAGTCACTTGTTTGGTAATAATAGATTACTTGTTTGCATTCTTTCACCAGGCTCTCTACACGAAGGGGACGAAATAGCAGAGATAAATGGGAAAAGTGTAGCCAACCAATCTGTCAATCTGCTGCAACAGATCCTGGTATGGCAATTTTCTTGATTAATATGAGATATATTTATTTAGATTCAAGCCATTGTAGTTGACGATATCTTGCATTACAGAAAGACACCCACGGAGTTGTAACCATGAAAATCATTCCCAAGCAGCAGGGTCGCTCTATGGCCTGCGAGGTATGTCCATTTAATGACAATGAATTTGTCTGTCCGTACCTATAATAATGTACTATATTTTGTGTCTTTTTGCAATTTCTTTCTGCCTTTGTGTCCAAGATGGGTCTGTTAATTGTCAAAGACATCCTTACTGTACTGGCAGATTTATAGTTTAAAGGGACAAACAGGAATTGGTAAATAGGAACACACTGATTAGGAGGTGAAATGCAAGTCACAAAAAGAAAAACCGCACATTTAAAAACATTCTGGTTGGCAAGCATCTGTGGACACTATCATTTACATGGTAGGTTGCTACTAGCAAAAAATAACAGCAATAATATTTTCATGGAAAATAACAAAATAAATCATGATATTGACAGTATACATGTATACATACAATATAATATATGGGATTCATACAAAATAGTGCATTTTGTGAGTTGTAAATTTCTTGCTGCCACTACTGAAACACGAACAACAGGTTTTGTTCGTGTGCTTGAAGTAACCTGATCTTTTATGCACGGACGCCCTCCCCATGCCCCCACCATTAGTGTACTCTCCCGGCTCAGCTTTATTAAATGGTTTGTTTTTTTATCAGGCAAAAACAGCCCTAATCCAATGAGACTCCCAGGTGACTATATAATTATTTGATTCCTCTAGTTGCCTAATATAAGGATCATCCCACTCATTAGATTGGCAAGTTAGATTTACAGTGTGTTTCACTCTGCCATCTGCTGGCCTCGCTATCCACTTCCAATATAAACAAACTGTTCCTATAATTCATTGAAATCCTATTGAAGATACCAGCTCTTTTTTTGTGGCACGTTATTCAGCCATAGTTAGCAATTAGAGCATTTTGTGCTCTATTTATGGTGTGGTCAGTGATGGCAGTGAAATATGAAAGCTTTTTAGTTGACCATGACTAGGTAATAATGTAGTGTTAGTGTCTAACCATTTTCTTTACAACCTTCGTTTTGGAGCCCAGCATCCTTGCGTGGATGTTTGGCTTTGTTACACAGATGATCTTACCACTGACAATAGTACAACTAGCAAAAACAAATTAAATTATTTAATTACTAACCAATTTTTTGACATTAGTGTTAAGAAAACAGGTATGTTCTCTGCAAACTACCACACCGTTCACCTTTCAAGGCTTCAACTGGAACCTGTACACTTAAAGATGCCGATTGGTTTCCATCAATCATCGTTCGTTACATATTCTGTATTGGCCAATTTCGAGTGCTGGGATCAACCACTTAACTTGTCCAACTCCCACACAGATGTACATGAGAGCTCAATTCGACTATGACCCCGCCAAGGATGATCTTATCCCCTGCAAAGAGGCAGGGATGAGGTTTCAGACGGGGGACATCATCCAGATCATCAACAAACAGGATCCCAACTGGTGGCAGGGAAGAGTAGACAACAGCGAGTTCCACTTAGCCGGACTCGTCCCCTCACCAGAACTCCAGGAATGGTGCGTCCCACATTCATTTCTCTTTTTGGCGAGTGTGTGAACCAGGGTGTCAAGATAATAGTATGTCTACTATAAACAAAAATAATGGTGAAATGAACCTCCAGCTATTATATCCATCAGCAATATGAAAACTGAATAGTATAAATGCCTCACTATTGTTGGCAGACATGGCATAATCTACAGCTCAATAAACCTGGCAGATGATTGACAGGTGGAGGAATCCTTTTTTTTTTTTTTATTGCAGGAGGGTTGCCAGTAAAAGCAAGGCCACAGAGGGCACCCAGTCCTGTAGCCCTTTTGGAAAGAAGAAGAAGTGCAAAGACAAGTATCTCGCCAAGCACAGCTCTAGTGAGTAGAATGCAATATAATCTTAATATTGTCGTATCCGGTCATATTACGCGGTCAGGCAAAGGTGTTTTATTTCTCTGAATAGTTTTTGACCAGCTCGATGTGATATCTTATGAGGAGGTTGTTCAGCTCCCGGCCTTCAACAGGAAAACGTTGGTGCTTATTGGTAAGCTCCCTAATGCTTGATATCATAAACCGTTACATGCTGTTCTAACCCTTCAGAAACTATAATTATCCAGATCTTAAATGCCCACCAAAATAAAACGTGTTTACATTTGCTTTTAGGAGCGCCAGGGGTTGGAAGGAGCCATATCAAAAGTTCGTTGTTGACCAAATATCCAGAGAAATTTGCATACCCCGCACCACGTGAGTAGTCCTCTACCGTTACTGTCTTGTGTTTTGAGAGTGGCTCGATATGATTCACCGGCCTACGGTTTGTACTGATAACCGATCCGTCACAGATACCACCCGACTGCCCCGAAAGGATGAGGAGGATGGACAGGACTACTATTTCATCTCCAACGACGCGATGACAAAGTGCATCGTGGGGAATGAGCTGCTGGAATATGGTAGCTTCCAGGGGTACATGTTTGGCACCAAAATTGAGACTATTCAGAAGATCCACGAGCAAGGCAAAGTTGCTTTGTTGGACGTTGAGCCCCAGGTAGGCCGAACTAGTATTCATGACATTCGATGTAAACAGACTGAAATTTGATGTATTTCAAAGCACTTCGGTCAGTCTCGTTGCTACTTTCCTTCTTGTCGTTAGACTTTGAAGCTGCTCAGGACTGCAGAGTTTGCACCTCTTGTGATCTTCATTGCACCAACCAACACAGCTGCCCAGGTAAACCAATGCTCTTTTATTGACAACAATAAAGTATGCATAAGTTGTCCGTTTTAGAAACTAGACATGCATTACTCACCCAACCACTCTCAAGTCTTCCTTTACATTGCAGTCGTTTGCCCATGGCAGATTTGATTTGTTGGTTTACAGGGCAACCCAAATCCATCTGTATTCTAAAATGATAGATAGGATAACTGAGTAAATGTTCAATGTATTTCAAAACACAATAAACTACCTCATAATGTAATGAGTGATTATTTTGATATGTCCACATTGGCTGATGTGTTTGTTCAATTTTAATCAGATAGTGTATAAAAAGCACACCAAAAAAAACAGAAGGGGCTTGCCAGTGTAAATGAGGCCTAAGCTAATTCAGTTATTTCTATATTCATTTCCAAAACAAGTGTTGAATCTAGATTTGAGCAACTGTTACTGGGTACACTTTTGTGTCCTACCCCTCAGACGGAGTCGTTGTTGATGATTCAGAAGGAGTCCGACGCCATCCTCGCCACATACAGACACTTCTTTGATGTGGTGCTAGTCAACAACGACGTGGATGAAAGTGTCAAAGGGGTGGAGGAGGCCATTGAGCATGCCAACTCCACTCCCCAGTGGGTTCCTGTATCTTGGGTGTACTGATCACAGCTATAGAATGCTTTCTGTTTAGTGAAGAACTGGTGCAATATCACTCCCTCCCAACCCTGAATGAGTTTGATGTCCCATTTGTACGTGGTTGGTAGCCCATGTTCACGTAACAGTAAGATACATTTTGCACAAACGCATTCACAATATAAAGCATTATTACGTTTATTTCAGATAGTGAACCTCACAATATCTTTACTGCGTGTTAATTGTATGCTCCAGACTTTCAGGGGCTGAGGGTGTAGTAGCACAGGTAGTTGATTGTTGGCATGTGAGATGTGCATACAACGAAACAAAAAAGACCACTACTGTGAATGAACGTCACTCCATGTGACAGGGTTTCATTATGTAACTTCAACAGATCTATTGCAGACTGAGTGTGCCATGAAATTTATACTGTTAAAGTATCTCATTGTAAAAACACAGGGATGAATGTCTACATAGAATTGTTGGACTTGAATTATGTCTTACCCTTCTGAAATGTATACCTCGTCATAAAGGCACTTTGAAACTGAAATAAAATGTAAAAAAATCCTCCAACCATGTTTCTGTGGATAATTTAGAACCAGTTTGAGCAACACTTTCAGTGACAACGTATATTTATGTTAAGGTAGGCACCTAAATCTAAATATTGAAATGCAGTTTGTTTTTAAAAAGGTACTGGACTTGGTAAGCAGGCCTATGTTATTTAAGCAGGCTAGTCACAGATACAATCACAGATATACCCAAACTAGATTGCCTATTTGCATAGTGTGATAGAACAGGATTGTAATCTTACTTGATGTTATGCTCACCACTATGGCATCGATTTCAAATATTTACATTGGGTAAAATTGATCACTCTTTCACTAGAAATAAGGCAAGTCATTAGAAAAAAAGATATTTTTTTAAGTCATTTTATGATTACTTTGTTTCTGTATTTACAATATAAAACAAAATCCAACCGTTGACATAGCTCACGGTACACTCAAAAAGATACACCGGGACACAGCTCATGAACACAAGAAATGGATCAATTAAAAATACAAAAATAATGTCAAAACCATCAAAAGCATGATCAAGGACTAGAGTTCAGATAATGTGGGTAGGAACTGAACAACACATAATTAAACTAACAAAACTCCTCAGTCTAGGTCACTTGCTGTGCAGATGGCCTTGTCCAGTGCCCTTTCACCAATCTGGAGGCACTTCTTCCGTTCAGCCACACCCCCCCAAACACGTTTTATGGTCCATTCATTGTCCATTAACACAAGTCCTACTTCTTCACTCCCCCTCAACTTCCTTGGCTTTCTTTTTCTTTTTCTTCTTTTTAGCACTTTCCCCCACCTGAAAAGTTCGGAGTAGAAAATAAAATGTTTTATTCGAGGGCTACGCCGAAAATACTCCAGGTGCATATTTCCCCCCCAAAACGTACAATTACACACTTGTAATGGATGTAGCAGATGCAAGTAGCCAATATGATATTAAGGTCATACTGGGCATGGGCTTGCAGCCCCAATTATGTAGCAGACTAACTCCCTTTGAAGCCACCAACAGGCAGGAAAGGGATAACCGTCTGCACTTAAAGGTTTACCCACCCTGCTCCCCTCTTTCCCATAAACAGGGAAGATGCAAGTCAGCCATAGCCTGATTATTTTTCAATTTCAGCTGCCAAAGTTGACCCGTCAAGTATTTTCAGCCAGGTAAGGAACTCACCTCAGCCTCTGCCACAGCCTCCTCTGCCACAGCCTCCTCTGGAGCTTCAACTTCCTCTTCGGCTACCTTCTGCTTCTTCTCTTTCTTCTTCTTCTTCTCCTTCTTGACCACCTCCTCCGACACAGCGGGCGCTGCCGCGGCGGTTACCGCGGCGTCACTGTCGCTGTCACTGCCTGCCCTCTTCCTCTGGCAGAGGCAGAACGGGGGAACATTAGGGGTGCATTTTAAAGCGTTCACTCTTGATCTCCCTTTAGCAGAGGAGGCAGTTTATTCATGTTCAGGGGCATACCTTTGCAGTTGCTGGTTCCTCTGTTGCTTCAATGGTTGCGTCTTTGCCCTTGTGCCCGCTAATGAAAAGCAGAACAAAATAAACTTCCATGATTCAAAAGTACAAATATCAGTTTACCGGTATAGATATAAACCCCACCACCAATTCCACCATCTACTCACACCAATCAAATGGTACGTCCTATCTACGACATGCAATGTCCCCAGTTCTGCACAGTCACGCATGCTACATGACCCGTTGAGCAGAGACCTGAGTTCTAATGTTGCAGATGAACTCCCTCAGAGGCCACGGAAACACACCAAAAAGGGATAACCATCTGCTTGGGGCCCTCGGCCCCTCAGCGTGAACATCACACCACCTATAGACCGGAACTACAACCAGCAGTCTTCGATTCCCATACCTGTAATCCACGTAGCCGTCCTTCCAGTCTTTCGGAGTGCTGCCATTGGGTTTGCCGTGTTTGTCTAGAAGGCCCTTCTGAATCATGTTCTTCTTTTGACTGGCCTGGTGCAGAAAACATTCCCCTTTATTACGCGCACCCACAACATACTGCTATGAAAATAGAATAAAGAGTGGAGCGTTGTTCTGAAGAAAAGGCGCTTTAACTGTACCTTGGGCCCGAGGCCCCATTTGCGGGGGTAGGTGTCTCGCTCCATGATGACCCGTTTGATCTTGGCCACCACGCCGTGGTCACACGTGGAAATGACGGCGGTCGTCATGAGGGCCACCCCTGAGAGCGTCGGTTAAGACGTGATTAAAGACAGTCGAGCCGATAAACGGCCAGGCTTTCAAGTCCCCCTCCCGCCGCCATCAGACTAGGGTGATAGATAACCCGTCATCTTTGCACAGAGTGCTACTGAAGTCTGTTCAGATCGTCATGTGGCGCCCCGTGACTGCCTTGTCGGCGCCGTGCCAGCAACTCACCTATACAAATGGCCTCTCCCTTGGTGGTGATGACCACGATATCTTGGTTGATCTCGATCCCGTCTTCGTAGCGTAAAACACCAGGAAGCATGATCTTGGCGCCGTAGCAGATGGCGTTTACCTGGGGGGGCAAATGATGGTGTTCCCAGTGAGACTATGAGCTGAAGAAACGCAGCAACGCTACTTCCCAGGGCAATAACTACGGGTCCCAGCCATGCGTTCGTTGGAAGACACTCACGGCACTGTCTTTCATGACGAGCCTTTTGTGGGACACCATCAGCTTCTCCAGGGGGTAGATCACTCTCCGGAGATACGTCTCATCTTTGTTATGATCATACTGCCACTGGGCATCCAGCACGTCATGCATGGTCACCAGGTTGTCCTAATAGGAAAACATAAAATCGGCATTAGAATTTGAAAATCATCTTACGTGATTCCTCTTAGTGATTACATGAACTTATTGGAAACGTGTGAATGCGAATGGGGAACAAACGTCCACATTGCAAACAAATCACTCAAAGCCATTTGCTTTACCAAAGTCAAATTACCAGGACTGGGGAGAGGGCCCAGAACTGAACTCAACACTTTGGAATCAAAACAGGTAAAAGAATGTAACTACTAGAAAGAAAGCCTGTAAACAAATTCTTTTCCCTCCACCTTTAAAGATAAAACTTGAACGGATTTAAAATGACTCACCCTTTCTCCCAACACCCCAGAGCGTACCCTCCTCAGTTCCTGCATCTGACCACCAACCCCTAGGAGGAGCCCCAGGTGGACACACAGGGTTCTGATGTAGGTTCCAGCCTCACAGCTCACCCAAAAGATACCTACAAGAGAGGAGCCAATAAACTCTTTAATTGACGATGTCATGTTTTTATTCAAGCAGAATCAAAAAGAAGAATCAAGTTGGATGCTAACACAGCCACAGACCAAACGACTCACCCAATCTCCTCTCAGGGTCATATTCGATTAGTTTGCTCTCGTATATGGTGCGAACCCTCAACTGACGTTTGACAGCTGCGATGAGGGGCGGCCGTTGGAACAAGGCGCCGGTGAGAGTCTCCAGGCCCTACAGGAAGGAACATGCCAACAATGGTTTCACACAAACCGGGGAAAATGAACTCCGGCCACAGGCTTTTTATCAGGCCGCGCATTTGTGATCAGCAGTGTCAACTCGTCTTTGCGCTCACCAGGCCCTCCGGTCCTGCTCCCGCCTGCAGCCCTGGCAGACCCAGCAGAACGCTGGGATGAGCGGGACAGAGACGGGGGGGGGCAGAGTGGCCACTCATGGCTAGAACAGCCATGAGCACCACAGGAGACAGGAGGAGCCCGGCGAGCACTCAGAGAATGGATAAACACAATCATCATCTCACTTGCGTTCGAGAACGTCGCCAGAGGAAACGCTGCTACACTTCCATTGCTACCATTTAAGGAAAACACTACATTGACTGCTCCTAACATGAGGAAACTTACCCTAGCAAGCGTGTGCTCATTCTCAATAGCATTGTGCAGCCGAACAATTCCCACATACTCTTTGCCTGAAAAGCACAGCAAGAGTAGTAAGGAAAGGCAACTTTGTTTTTTGGTCTCTCCATGGGCGAGATGCTTTAAAAACAGATTTTGGGGGGGGGGGGGGGGTAAGAACTCACCTGCGCTCTGTTGAGACTTGACCAGTCGCGTGGCTCTGTCTACACACACGATGAGACAGCCCGTCACCTTGGGGTCCAGGGTGCCACTGTGGCCAGTCTTCTCCACTCGGAGGATGCGACGGATCCAGGCCACCACCTCATGCGAGGAAGGGTTGGCAGGCTTGTCCAGGTTGATAAATCCAGACCTGCGCAACACAGGCATTGTCATGGGTGTTAAAGTAGAGTCTCAATATGGGGCTTTACGTTTATATCGCAGCGCCATCAGACATAGGGTGATAGATAAATGGTCATCTTTGCACGTGGTGCTACTGGAATCTATGCAACTCATCATGTGGCGATGCAAATCAGGATTCTCAGAATCAATGTGGCAGACTTTACCTTACATAGTCCTGAATGTTCCTTTTGAGTGGGTTAGAACCATTTGGTAAGGGTGTGTAGTGAGCTGTTCGGATGTTGAGTTTGTCAAAATTCTGCAGACCGAAAGAAAAAAAAGAAAAAAGATTGCGTCATGAATGCTGATTAATTTAACTTGTGACACTTAGTACATAGTACGGTATCCTTGTGTGATCAGAAGTTTACACTCGTCTTAGCTGTAGCCAGGGCCTTTGAGCATGCAACAGTGAGCCTGGTCGAAGTGCAGCTACACTAGTAGAACACTAGGGCAAAAGCCTAAGACCAGACTACTGAAAACCTCGATGTGCCTAGAAGACTCAGGGAGGCTGCATTGCCAGAGCCCAGCAGGCGCTCAGAGAATGGATAAACAGGTTCATCATTTCAGATAATTTTTCCTAGTGCAAAGCTTAATTAGGGGTAACTGTGGATTTACTCACTTTGAGCAACAATGGCCACTGGGATGTGTCCAAACTGGCAACTTTAGACTCTGGTTTGATGAGGAAATCCCCACTTTCTTGGATGTCCTGATAGGAGAAATATATGCAATAACTAAAATGTTTCTCAAAACATCGTAGTAACTCAGTACTTATACGGTTGAAGTAAGTAACTTTATGCATGACCATACAAAAAATGGCTTACCCCCACTTCTTCATCTGGGACTTTTTGCTTTTTCTTCTGTTTCTTCACCACGGCCACTAAACCCAAATAAGTCGATTTAAGAAACAAAAGTTGTTCTGCACAACTTGAACAATTTTGAGTCTTTACAAACTCTGGAGCTACTTAGAATTCACTAAGCTATTCGCAATTGAACACGTGGTGATTGTCCACGCAGGCACGTGGACCTAACGTGGACGCACAAATTAGTTTTAACCCGTAATGATAACCAATTCGTAAGCAGCTTTACAAACAATCGTCAGCAAATGGGTATTAACTATGCATTAGTTAAAAACAAACAGAAGCCCTCGTTGATTTATCTGATTTCATGCTACGTGACTTAACCGCATGCTGGTTGACAAGCTAAGGCGTTAGCTTTTACCAGTGCACCATGCTAAATCATAGAAGTTAAAGCCTTTTTAGTCTACAGTTGGAAAGAACCACCATATTTAATGCACAACTTGTGCAACATTTCTGAAATACATTCACACAGCATAAATACAGTGGATTAAATATTAAAGATACGGCATTTAATCTGGAAAACGCAGAACCAATCTGTGTACTTACCGTCTCCGTCTGCCATCTTCAGCGTGTGAACGAAAAGAGGGCAACACGTGGGAACTGGCTCTGCAGAGAGTTATAGTCGTTTTGACCAACCCTTTCTTGCTATACCGCCACCTGCTGAAGTGGAGTATCCAGCAACAACTTTCCAGAAGACTAAAATCACATAACGTTGAGTTTATTGTCTGCACTCGAACAAGTTCTGCAGGAGCTGTGCCGGCCACGACAACATTATGAGGGAGCATAGGTCATAGTTATAAAAAAATTTGATTTAAAATGATTTTATTTGTTTGAAGTGCATGATTTCTTTACAAATATAATTGCAATACTATTAGTTACAGCAATTAAAATACATTGTCTTCAAGCTGAATAAGTTGCGCTATCAAAACCACAAATAAATCGCAACTAGGCTACTGTGTCTTACACAGTTT
Source organism: Aplochiton taeniatus (assembly GCA_017639675.1). Classification (NCBI taxonomy): domain Eukaryota; kingdom Metazoa; phylum Chordata; class Actinopteri; order Galaxiiformes; family Galaxiidae; genus Aplochiton; species Aplochiton taeniatus. The sequence goes on from CM030177.1 coordinate 15,270,243, forward strand.
AGAGGTTTAACACTCAAAAGGGTTAAAGTCTGATGTCAACCGATCAAATAGAAGGCACTAAAATCAGCTTCAAATTTGAGCCAATTTGATTTTAAAACATAAAGCAAATCTTCCTCATTGCCCTGAAACATTTTTACACAACGCTATGCAACTTCACCTTCCCTATGGTTCTTTTTTCCTCCTTCTCCATTTCTACAGTATATTGTCCCCATAATATGCCATAAAATCTGACTTTGGAAGATCTATATAAATACATTGCAACAGGACAAGGTGGATTGCCCTATAAATGTTGCACTTCAAGTCATCTCTCCTGGGGGCAGAAACTACAATCAGGACAACGCTCTTTTAAAGCCATGGGAGACGTTTCCCTGTTTAGGCCTGCAGACCCATGGAGCGGGCCTTGCTCAGGACATCGTCTCTGGTCAGGTAGCATCCGCAGAGCGTCCTCAGACCCGTAAAAGACTCACGCCCATGAAGAACACGCCAGTTGTCAATAAAAAGAACCTTACAATAGAAATAAAGTACAGGGGTAAACTTACACACTGTGGCAAATGAATTACCGATAACAATGCCCTACTAATTAATTTAATTAAAACATGTACACATTTTTGATGAATAAAAACATGTGCCAAAAACTCATAATATATCTTGAAGTTTATAAGAAAAATTTAAACTTTTGTCTTGAAATACTGCCATTACAATTTGATGGGCAAATTTCTGCACTGCCTTGCACAGTACTGAAACATTGAACTGTTATGTGTGTACTAATTGGCTATGTTGTTAAAACTACCTTATGACTAAAGCAATAAAACATAAAGCAGTAATCCTTCCTTACCATTCCTGGTTCCAGTTTTACCCACAGCTCATTCTCCGGCCTCTTCAACTCAGTGGTAAGCTCCCGATGTGCACCATACCATTGATGGACAACGTCATGGGGGATTGTGTTTATAACTGCACGGTCATAGTTGTTGTATCTGGGCAAATACAAATCAAACAAAGGATACTTTATTACTACAGCGGTGTTCTCAAAATGCTCTTCCATTATATTCTCAATAGCAAAAGCTGTCTAAATCTAAAAAGTAACATTAAGAACTGGTCTAAACATCCTTTAGTGGTTTAGACATATCGTTGGGGAGTAGTTCTATCATGCGCATGTGTAAATAAAAATGAGTCCTGATTTCAAGGATAAAGCTACCTATGAAGTTGCCCAATAAATAAATAAATACTATTTGAACATAAAATAGTTTCACTTTGTCAGGCCTATCTATATCAGACACAGTTTTACGAGTTCATATGTATGTTTGATAATATGTACGCAGAAACAGATTTTGGTCTAGTTGTGGGTCACGTAGTTTTAATGTTGTGCACACATTTTCCCAAGAAATTTAAGGCTGATTTTGTCCATTTCTTTTGAGTTAAGCTTTCCTTTTAAAGGCTATCCACTTCTGTGATCACGCTAAAATGACCATTGCTTATAGCTAAAGAAGGAAGACAATTGTATTTAATGCTGAAATACCAAAACATCAACAACCACATTTGTATTGCACAGTTGTTAATAAGCTAAAAACGTTGCCGTACCGAATCATATACACTTCGTTGTTCCAGGGATAAAGGTTGAGCAAAGGCCCAATACCGATCATGTGGTTGCGGTGGCTGCTTATTCTCTCAATGTACTCATGCTTAATAGGTATGCGGGCAAGAAGTTCAAAGTTTTTAGGTGACTGCTGTAGCACCTTGTCTGCAGAATAGAATCCATCCACAAGGAGTGTTTTTCCTCCAGTTCCTTCATGCTTGAGGCAATGGAATACCTGAATCCTGCATTCACACATCACATATCAACAAGAGAGATCATTTAGAAGAATGGTGGGTTTTTTTTTGGAAAGCTTCCATCATGGACACTAACATCAAAATAACGGTTGATAAAATTGAACTATTTTAATACAAATGTGCCAACTTAACAATATTACATGACTGCAGTGCAATAAGAAAAGCTTATATCTTTTTTTTTTACATGCTTTATAAATAGAGATTTTATCAAATTGTTATTGTCTTGAGATGTCAAACTTAGAGCTGATTTTTGGGTGAGTTATAGAAACAAAATGTCTATTTTTCTAAGAACTTGATCTTGCAACCCCCGCTCAAATTACTACTTTAGAGTAAGCTGGTCCCAAGACTATATATTTAGAGATACAAATCTAGAATTGTAGCACCTACCCACACGGTTCTTGAAAATACGAGGTGTCTGTGTGACAGTCAAGGGCCAACTTGGTGTAGGCTGTGTCACCTCTGGATAAATCTGACGTGAAGCTCCACATTCTTCCATACGTTGTCTCTCTAGATAACACAAAATTAGAGCAAGTAGAAAAATGTGGTTTCACAAAAAAAGATGTTTGCAGCAACAACAAAAAAAACACAAAGATTGCAAGTTTTCAGTAGCAACCCCTAATTTCTGCTTAGTTACATGGTAACAAAAACACTATTCCTTTTGTTCAACATAATCTCTGAAAACCATTACATTGTTAAATAGCCTGTAGATACCTAATTTACAAATGGCAATATACAGTGGGGCCAAAAAGTATTTAGTCAGCCACTGATTGTGCAAGTTCTCCTACTTAGAAAGATGAGAGAGGTCTGTAATTTTCATCATAGGTACACTTCAACTATGAGAGACAAAAATTAGTTGCAACCCAAGAACACCATACCTACTGTGAAGCATGGGGGTGGAAACATCAAGCTTTGGGGCGCTTTTACTGCAAAGGGGACAGGACGACTGATCCGTGTTGAGGGAAGAATGAACGAGGCCATGTATCGTGAGATTTTAAGCCAAAACCTCCTTCCATCAGTGAGAGCATTGAAGATGGAACGTGGCTGGGTCTTCCAGCAGGACAATGATCCCATTCCTCCATGCAGATCTCCTCTAGAGCAGTCATGTTTTGGGGCTGTCGCTGGGCAACACGGACTTTCAACTCCCTCCACAAATTTGCTATGGGGTTGAGGTCTGGAGACTGGCTAGGCCACTCCAGGACCTTGAAATGCTTTTTACGGAGCCACTCCTTCGTTGCCCGAGCGGTGTGTTTGGGATCATTGTCCTGCTGGAAGACCCAGCCACGTTCCATCTTCAATGCTCTCACTGATGGAAGGAGGTTTTGGCTTAAAATCTCACGATACATGGCCTCGTTCATTCTTCCCTCAACACGGATCAGTCGTCCTGTCCCCTTTGCAGTAAAACAGCCCCAAAGCTTGATGTTTCCACCCCCATGCTTCACAGTAGGTATGGTGTTCTTGGGTTGCAACTAATTTTTGTCTCTCATAGTTGAAGTGTACCTATGATGAAAATTACAGACCTCTCTCATCTTTCTAAGTAGGAGAACTTGCACAATCAGTGGCTGACTAAATACTTTTTGGCCCCACTGTATGTTAGGATAAAGGTATTTTAGTGTTCTTATCTGATTGCAATTCACTGAGGCAATCATGTTATGTTTAACGATCAAAGCAAAGGTCTAGCAATGCGTATATATAATACAACTTTTAGCAGTCCAACAAGGCCGTCTGAAAATTATATTAACAGCCTAAACAGACTAAAGCTAGCAAGCAAAACCAAAGCTTCCATGACAATATCTAAAACCTCATCCATTTTACTTCAGAATTAAGAAGAAGCATGCACAAGAGTGCATGGGTGGAATAGAATAATGCTTTGTGAAAATGTAGGTTTGCCTTCCAGACTTCTGTGTATAATGGCTGTTTTGATGGGATTCACAACTTATTATTGTGTTATACAGACCAATTTACCTAATAAGGCTAACCCTCTGGGTGACCGTCTCTGTGCCCTCGATGGTTGCTGGGACACCCTCCACAAAAGCGATGCCATAGAGGAGGTAGTTCCTTAGAAAGTTCCTCAGCTCGTCATCACAGCTCATGAACTTGTCCCAGTGAGCGGATGGCACTTTGGAATTGGTATAAATGTCAGAATTCCAAAGGATCCTTGGCTGCATAGACCTCTTCTTCTGTCCCTCATAACTGTTCTGGGCCAGCCAGCTCAGGTTGTACTTGGTCACGTGACCATCAGGCCCTACATTGTAAAATAAATACAAAAATTACTTGTACTTGACTTGTACACATTGTCCTGTACTGTTATGCTTTGATATACTCTAGCATGGTTCTTTCCTACAGGCACTCTTTGAAAAGAGGCATTGTGTCAATAGGTTACCCCTGTAAACATAAATACAAATAAATATTATATAATCTACTTTATTTGTATTATAATGTAAAATGGTGTTTTCAAATGCCTACTAATGGCAGAGGAGCCCTCGTGTGCATTACCATCCCACTTGTATAGTTTAAAAAAAAAAAACATAAAGAATATTGTAAAATCTCTAATGCCAAATGCTTGTCATTAATAAGTAGCAAGTACAGTGGGTGGGGTAAATAAATCCCATCAATTGTCTCTGTGAATTGCAAGTAACAAGCCCCAAGAGAGAGAAATGTCAAGAGAAACTTGGCCATCATATGAAAGAAAATCAAACCGTAGCTTACATGTAAGAACAAGATTATCGTCATCCACCCTGGTTTTGGCTGGACGAATGTTGAGATTGACACTTGCTGTGTCTAGGCTTCTCTGGTTGGTCTGGGTGTTGTAGCAAGATTCAGACCTACAGTGATCCCTCAGCCAAACATAATCTAAGTGCATCAGAAGGCCTCCATAGCTGAGGTCTGAACCCAAATGCAAGAAAAAGTAAATAATCCATTTTTGTTTCTCCGAAATATGTTTCGAGGGGGATATGGTACTGTAGGTCTGGCCCCTTTTATGTTTAATCCAACATTTTTATCATGTAGAATGATTATAAAACAACGTGTAAGTACACTTTAGACCAGTTCGTACATTGATTCAAGTAAACATTTTAAGAGATAAAACTTGCACTGTATAGAATAGACTAATACATGACAAAAGACAAAATTGCATCAAATTATGTATATTTAAAAAATAAAATACCATAGTTATGGCATCACATGAGACACCCAACCTGTCAGCTCGTACAAGTACATTTCTACAGGTTTGACATTATTTCATTCCATATTTTTTTCTCTTAGTTGGAGCTGCTAAAGAGCGGACGAAGCTAAGCTTCAAACACGTCAAATATATTTGCCCAATGTAAAAGCATTGTGTGTCCAATGCATTCTAAGGGCGCTTTCACACCTGAAAGTTCGGTAGTTTGGTTCGGTTGGGGAGTGAAGTTGCAACTTTGTTGCGCTTGTAGTTTGGTCCGGTTTGTGTTCTGACAGCGTTTTATAAAATGAACTGAATAGCGTAAAGAAATGTCATGTGACTAAGATGGATAGCCTATATATTTTTTTAAACAATAAGACTTACCTAAAGAATGCTCACTTAACTGCCATTTACAACTTGCTGGGCTTGTGACAGTGTGCTGCAACTGTATCCTTTCTAACTGGATCTTTCGAAGTCCAGAGATAACAGGAGCACGATTTGAAGCCCGTGCATTGCGCAGTAAACGACAAAACATCCAAGCCATTGAAAGTCTGAAATTTGAAATTAAATTAGTTTCCAATAACAAACATGTCCATATAATTAATACTAGCTTTCATGCATAATCAGAGACAACAACTTACATCAAGTTATCGCCTACTAGCAGTGACTGTGAACTAACGTCACTCTGTTTTACGGAGCTACATTGAAAATATTAATTATTAACCAAATTGAAGTTAAACCATAGCTGTTGATAGAGTCTTGTCGTGGGCTAAGCTTCCGCACAATCCGAAAGGCCTTGCTAAAAGAGCAAAAGGTAGATCACATACTATGCCGAATATTGGGAGTGAAATATACGTGCCTCTTTGCAGATTTGGTTTTAGCTCTCCATATTTTGGCCTATCACGGGTGGGCGGAGCTAGTTGTGTTGTTATATATACATGAAGGCCTATAGAAGTAAGATGATGTCACGTCAGACTCAGTACTTCACAGTAGCCGTAGACAGTGCCCTGCGCAACATAGTCACACATTGTGCGTGCGCACGCCACAGTTTAAATAACAACAAACAACAATTTTACATATTTGTAGCCCAGAGTTTGTTCCATCGTTCTGGGTAGCAGTGCGATTTTCCGTGCCGCAACATTTATTTTAAACTATTATGTTGTTTAGTCTTTGATCAACCCTCATAGTAGCGAGTAGGCTACACAATCCTGTAGGTCACAATCATAAAGCATATGTCTGTATGTATGTAAATTACTACCATAAGTTACTATGTTTTAATTAATACGTGCAACCCAGAGTCTCTCCTTCAAACAAAAACCTAAAGAAAGGGATGTAGAGATGGCCCGCCCAGTTTTAAACCATGGTCTCTCGCAGTGTAAACTAATCGCCTTTAATTTTAGGCGCTCTTCATATATTTTGCCCATATATATCGATAGACTAAGAGATTTGCATGAATTGAGCCCAATGCATGGAGGTTTAAGGATTGGAGGTATAAAAGGTATTTCTTCATGTCTTGTGTGTAGAAAAGATACACCGTGAAGCCATGTGCTTCATTGTTTACAAAACAGCGCCTTGGCATATACTAGCCAGTTTAGTAGCTAACAAACCAGCGTTATGAAGCCATTTAAGGGTATAAACTTGGTCAACAAAATCTATATGGAATTTAGAAAAAACAAAATACGATTAATTGTTAAGACATAACATTATTGTCCCTGCATATTATTATGTTGGAGTTGCATTAAAGCTAGCCAGCTAACATTAGCTAACAAAGAATACTTGTAACCCCGACACAACACAGCAGTTGCGTTAATGGCAAATGTAATATGGCATTACTAATGGGCTAATGCATGGCACCTCATAAGTGTATTACCATAGTTGGAATGAAACGTTAAGAAAGGAATTCTATATGATGTTTTGGCAAGAATTCAGCTCACTTAAGTTTGTTTTTTTATGAATAAAGTTTGGAAGAATCAACCATGAAACTTTTAAACATTGGATAAAAGAGCAAGAAACAATTGAAGCTTGATTCCTATAGTGTGCTATTTGTATTGTATTTTATTAAAAGTTTTTGTTTATTAATGAACCGTGGATGGCTAAGAAAACACAAACTTGGTGGTTGAGGAAATTGTCTGCTTTGTGATAAAGTGCTTACAGTGCAGGTAATCTCTGATATTCATACCGCAATGTGAGCATCTTTGTCACAAGACAGAGCATTCTATCAGCTCGATATTACAGGTCGAAATTGATATCATACATTTTTACAACAAAAATATGAAACCATCGTCCTTGGAAAATCAATGATTTCTGTAGTGTTGAATTTGTAATTTGCCTTTTGGACATAAAAGTGCTGTTACTGCATGTATAGATTAACTAAACCTACTGCAAAATCCGCACTTCATCGCCCACAGGGTGCAACTCTAGTTAAGTTCCACCAGAGGGTATAACCTCTACACGGTGGAGCTTTTAATATACATGCTACATTTTGATTGAGCGGACTCATCCCTAGCCCTTAGTCTCTGCTCAGTTACCTGTTAAGGAATATTCTAGCCCGTCACAGTATACCTGGAGGACAACATTTATTATTGAGAAGGATTTGTGGCCAATTGAAATGCTGTCATCACAATCGAAAAATAAAATGTACAAGTCTGTCTGAAAGCCCCCAATTCGGTAGAAGGCTGTGATTTGACAGCGATTAATTTAGGGTATAGTTTGGCATAATATTGAGGTTTTAACATATTTTTGTGTTTCCTGGGGAATGGAAATGTCCCAAGTTGTGTAGATAGTATTTTGGTCTACTGGTATGAAGTGCCTTTAGTTTAGATAAGCCACATGGTTTGACTGTAAACCTATTTTGCATATGTTAGCTTGACACATCAAAAGGCATGCCACATTTCCATTAGGATTCAATAAGCAAAGTTAGTTCTTCAGAAGCCGTAAGAGTGCTTAGATGTTATATATATATATATATATATATATATATATATATATATATATATATATATATATATATATATATATATAAATATATAGATATAGATATAGATATATATCAACATTGATATAATATACATTTACTACTATTAACTATTAAAATAACTTGCCTATTTAGTAGCGAGACATATAGAATTTGAGTGCATGTTTTAGGGGATGCATGTTGTGGACAAATGTGTTGCATCTGTTTTGGTCAGCTTTGCTGGGTTAACAGTCAGCTTGTCTGTCGCTGTGCAAACCCTTCCAAAGCTGACTAAGACCATAATAATTCCCCTTTCTGACTTAGTATTGGACTTCTTTGTTTACAAAACTATAATACCTCTGCAAAAGAACAAGTATAGCCATCTAGTTTTGCTTGTCAAGTTTGCTTCTACCATAGTAGTTTAACTATGTGAAAAGTAGTTAGCTGGTGTTAACAGGCGGAGTCTCGCGCAATCGCCGGCAACTTGTCTCAGTCTGACAGCATTGGCACAACACTACAACAAGAATGGTTTTGAAGTGATTATATTGACATTGAATGCACCAACAGCAGTGATTTGTGGAACTTGAACATTTCATGCACTTTCAATGTATTGCATCTCTCTTTTGTTTTATAAGTAAAGTTAAAATAATTGACCTCATAATTTTTGCCCTGTCATTTTTTAAGACTAGTAGTCAACTTTATGGAGCAAAACAGAACACTTACGGCAAGCACACTGGCGCATAAGAAGTTGAACTCCTTCCTTATAACTGCTCCTCATGAACAGATATGCTTGCTGAGCATCAGGCTGCCTTTGTAAATGTTTACTTTTTTCATTACAAACAAATGTGAAGTAAGTAACTAAGTTAAAAGCTGAAATATTAGGCCATTGTGAACTTTATTTCATTGCAGTAAAAAAAAAAAAACATTATCTGTGTTTGAAGTAACATACATGAATGCAGAACGTTTGTATATAGACATTCAAGTGTGATGTAGACTTAATGCCCCCTAATGTTTAGGGTTGGGCTAACACAAATTGTCCTAAGTCAATTGAACTTAATGTTGATTGGGATGATGAAAGCATTTTTATGTAAAGTATTGCTTTATAACCCCAGGATTAGGAGTAACAAGCAATTGTTTTTTCAATTGAAATATTGCCTCAAAGGTATTTGTTAGCCTAGCGGGGCTTTTCAAGTGATCTATTTGGAAACTGTAACATTGAACCCTATTACAGTTGATTATTGTAAAAGCTATTGTGGTCATTTAAAATATTTCTTTTTAAAGTGTAGGGAAAACGTCACTGTTATAACTGCTGTTTATGGCGTGCTAGGACAGGATGGCCTTGCAAATTGATGATACCCACCTGTATTATTAGCCCTGGATATTCTGTATGATTATTTTAAACTGTGTTTTTGACAGTGTCTCCACTATTTTGACACATATTTCAGATTCTTTCTTTGTCCCCCTCACACCTGGTTAAGCAACTCTTCAAACCCTCCAAATTCTACCCTTCACAGCTCTGAGGCCCTGTATCACTGCCACGACTGCATTTGACCCAAACCATATCCAAGTCAATTCACTATTGAGATATGGGGATATCACAGCCATTCTCAACATACAGGTACAGAACTATATCTAGAAATGTAGATGTTCAAGGCATTATTCCATTATAGCTGCAACAACGACAACAACAAAGACCTAATCTCAAAGTGTCTTAGATCCATTGACGTACAATGCACTAACCCTTTACACCTGGGTGTAGCAGGTCTTGGCTCTGCTTGACAGTGTTAATAAAGAGAGGTAGGTCATTATCAGATGTCCGCTGGGGCAACCTGCAGTGAACATTCTGTCCTGCTGAGAACATGATGACAGGGTACCATTTTTTATTTTTTTTTTTGCTTGAAGATCAGAGAACTACGTTGCTGTGATATTTGCTGCCCTTGGGCTGATAATAAAGCTCTATATTTCAAGCTCATTTGACTCTAAGTTGGGTGTGCCTTTCAGGTAACAGACTGTGGCAACATTTCGAGAGACTTATGAAATGAATTCTACAGCTCACGTGTAGCACACCATCCCTCCTTAGTCCCAGCAGAGATTTACCTTAAAAAAAAAAAGCATTCGGCTATTCAGTAAATCCACAGTAACAATAACAGGACTTTTTAAAATAATTCCCTGTTAATACATTTGAATGTAGAAGTGAACAGATTTCCAACAGAAACACCTCCTTTTTTCTGGACACGCCAAGCTGCAGGTTTAAAGAAGTCCAGCTGTTTTGTGAGGGTGGGCTAATTTGTCTGTTCAGGCAAGTTTTGTCATGACATTGATTAAAGTAGGCCCCAACCATCTGGCGTAGGTAGGTGAGCTCTGCAAGGAGAGTCTACAAGATTTGAGCTATTTAAATCAAAATATGTCAAATATGTTTAAAAAAATATGTAATATCTTATATGTTGAATATGTGTATTTAACCTCCTTGACTTAACTAAATAAAGACAACCATAACCCTATTGTAACTACATTCTACCAATCAACACGTGCTTGTTCTGCAATTAGTGGGTGCCAGGCTGCTCCAAGTTTACAAGGAGTCTGATTTCATTTGAAGTTTGCTTTTTATCACCATTTCCTCCAGTTCATACAGTGTTTTATGAGCTCTTCCATGTCTCAGAAGTGTGTGAGCAAGGGGGTGGAGACACATCAATAGCCAATAGGTCAATAGCCAATGAGCAGCCGTCATATGAGTGCCACTGACATGGCATTTATGAAAAGTAGTCTCTCTTCTCTCGGGTTGACATTAGGCAGAGACAGGTGATGAGTGTACAGGTGAGTAACTTTTTATTTCCTGGGAAGCATGTGGTACCTAAATACATTAACCAAATAAATTATATATATATATATATATATACATATATATATGCAAATATAATATATACAAAATATTAGGCTGGCTGCAGTGCACAAGTTTATAAAGTACACTTGGACAGACACTTGCCAACGCTTTTGTTGATTTAGTAAGTAGTTATTGTACAAAAAAAAAATCTGCATTCATTAACAATATATGTAATATTCTGTAGTTGTAAGATGGATGAGTAGCAGGCAACTTGTTGGTGGCATTATGGTTATTATATAACTACTCGTTTAATCCAAGTAAATTCATAGTAACCGAGTATACAATACAATTATTAAATGTTGAACGGTGTTAGATACTCAGTAAAGGCTGTAGTTTTGCAAAGAGTGTATGAACCCACTTATAAAATTACTTTGGTTAATAATCCAACATCTATGGCATGTATTATTTCCTCAGAGGAATAAAACCATTAATAGTATTAATATGTTTATTATGGCAGGCAGCAAAGATGATTTCTCATGTGGTTCTGTCGAAGACAGTATGCTGCATCCTGTTACTGCCTGGTATGTCTCTGTTGTTTACATGTGTAAAGTTGTACAACTGCATGCAAAAGGTAAAGCTATTAATGATCAATTGAGAACAGGCTAAAATGAATATGGGGCTAAATGTTCTTAATGATCCAGTGATCTAAAAAAAATAGATCAGCGTGTGTGAAAAGGGAAGTTTAAGTATTGCTAATTAAAAGTATTTGAAAACGATTTTTAACTGAGCTCACATATTTTTTATTTATTTTCACTATCTGTTCTATGTGACTTGAGCTATTAAATCTATTCAAATGGATTTTGTGGCGTTGCCCCTGTGACCTGCGCTCTCCTTTCCGCCAGGTATATTACAGGCAACATCTCTGATGAAGATCAAGAAGGCGGAAGGTAATAGTTAAACACCAAGAGCTTGTGTCTGCCACTTAAAGTGAATCCAAGTGCCTGTTTGTGAAAACCCCAGGGAGCCAAAGCGTGTGTAAGGTGTAGTTTCCCTCTGCCTAATCATTAGACTCTTTCTTCCCGTCTGCCCCATAGCAGTGGATGCAGGAGCCGTGAGCATAGATTCTGTGCAAGCACACGGCTTCTTGGCTCAGACCAGACCTAAGAGGAACGTTGATCCAAAGTGGTATCGTGGTACACCAGACTTCCAGTCCTATTACCGTTACTACAACAGCATTGGGCACATTGAAGGGGTAAAGGCCGACCAAACCTCTAGTTTTAGCTGGACCACTCTTCATTGGTCCAAAAATAATGATATGTTTCAACCAGTAGGAACTGAACTTATGCTAGCTACAGTAACATACCCTGCCTCACTCTGTCTGTCTTGAGAGCTCGCCCCGTACCCCTATCAACAGCTCAGTTCACAGCTAGATATCATGCATCTATGATATGAAATCATATTTTGCCAGGCTAGCCTACGCCCCTTAGTCATATTTACAGACATAACTGATTGATCTTTGCTAAATTGCTCTTTTAATAAAACAATGTACACTCACACATACGTCTGTACTGTTTCATGCGTTTTAATGGGCAGGTACTTAGTACTTCACTTTTTGTTCTCTATTGAACTGCCAACTTTTCCCTCCCAATTTTTCATTTGTCTCTCATTTCCCTATCAGCTTTATGAAATCGACAAAATCCGGATTCTATATCAGCAGATGCGTCACCTGGAACAAGTTTATGGCCCTGATGCCTCCAACTACCAGAATATTCTGGGCGTGCAGACCACAACTGCCTTACCCAGCACCGTAGCCCCCACCACAAAACCTCCCCCTCCACCGACCACCCCTGCTCCAACACCAGACCCTCTGGCCGATGCTCAAAAGATTTATCTGTGCAACCCCAACGACCTTCTTTGCAAGCCTGCCATCGTCTACCTGCCCACAGGGGCAGTTCCAGTCCTCTGTGACCCACGCTATAACCCAGCCTGCAAACCCAAGCGTGAGGCAGAGATTAAGGCTGCGGCCAAGGAGCCAACCGCGGCCGCAGCCCCACCACCACCACCACCCCCTTCTAAAGAGCCTGAACTGCCGCCACCGCCTCCTGCCATCACTGTCAAGGGGATGGAGTACGATTGCGACCCTTACTGGGATCCAGACTGCCTTATAGACCACCCGCCTCGCCCCATCCAGTCGGTCGCCGTTCCCCCGCCATCCCCTGGTGCTGAGCTAGTTGCCACAGAAGATGACGAGAAGATTTCGAGCCCTGATTTCGACCCATATGATTACCGACGTGACCTCTTTGACCCTTATCGTTATGCCAACCCAGCTCCTGACACACAATAGAACTCCAAACAAGTACTCCAGTAAAGTCATTGTGGGGCTAGGCTACACTGTCAAGTCAGCGAATCATTCCAGGTTGAACTGACTGAAAGCCCCTGGTGTTCAACCATTCTATTCTATAGCTGCTGACATTCCAGGACAATTGAAACAACATAAATTGTTGATCAATCAACGTCGTCTATCAGTCAACATCATGCTAATCTGTTGAAAACAATGTTGTGTATGTCATTTGTTTTAACTCACATAAATCCAATAAAGGGAAGAAAAAAAACGTTTGTAATACAATCCTTAGCGCCATCCAGTGGTAGAAATAAAATATTACTGATATTGTTGATTACTTAAACATTGTAGCAAAGAAAGGCTATTCTGAAAGTCATCAAAGAGTAGCATTTATCTTTCAATTCTTTAAGAATCACTGCATACGTAAAAACGATCAAACAAAGGTCATGCGTGTAAAAAGAAGCTAAAACGAGCTGATTGGCTTTCAACTAAAAACAGTGACCGTTCATTTCGACTAAAAGGCTCCGCTGAGATTCGAACTCAGGATCTCCTGTTTACTAGACAGGCGCTTTAACCAACTAAGCCACGGCGCCACGTGTTTCATGATGCACAAAGCGATATTTGTCAGTCTACTATGAAAATTGAACGACTTTTGCAGTAGGTGATTCCCTTTCCACAAATACTTTGTTGGAAGAAAGACAATTAGATATAAAACAATTCCAACATCAAAATTTCCCTACACAGTATACGAAATGTGTACTCTAGCAAGCGTCGCTCTACGCGTCGCTCTAAACTCTACACTAACATACTAATGAAAATTTGAGAGCAATGTAATATATTCATTGTAATCAAATTTCAGTTGTTTTGCATGTACAAAATCGCTGTCGACGAGGATGGGATTCGAACCCACGCGTGCAGAGCACAATGGATTAGCAGTCCATCGCCTTAACCACTCGGCCACCTCGTCTGTAAACCACTAATTCGTTGTGCTAAACAGTTCCGTGCCGTTCTAGATTACGAAACAGTCAATAAAACATATATGAAGGTTACTATTTCGATGCCGGTTTTGTAGAACTTCGTGCATGATACAGAGTGGCGTTATATTGACATGTCGATAGCAAATCCGTTTTGCTGACAGTTGGCAGTAAACCGTGAACCTTTTTTTTATGACAGTAGTCAGTTTCAGAATGGGATCCGTAGAGTGTTGCGGTTCTCTACGAATCAGATGAGAATAATCATAGCTCATTACTATCCATTCATCATGATCTGATATTTCCCTTAGGAAATAACAGGTAAGGATGTACCTCACTGAAGATGCTAATTAATGGTTCGCGAACTGTCTATATATGCCAGCCCAATAGTGTTTGTAATGGTTGCTTTTTCCGTCATCACTTATATGAGATAATTTATCTTTATAGAATTTAAGCTCCGACCCTCATACAAACTATGCAATATAATACAGGAAAATGTGATTTTTAAGCCTATCTTGGTGGTTTCGATTAGTCTTGCGTGTGTACATTAGCATATTGAAAGAAAAACAGCCGCCTTATTGGTGGATATTTGAGAATGCTTTCCTTTATTATAGCATGTCCCGTTTTTTACGTTATTAGCAAAGCAACACATCAATCCAAAAATACTTGTATGAAAAATGTCCTTGCATAATTGTTGAACTTTCTCCATTAGTAAAAAGTTTAAAAAGACGGACCAAGAAGACAGAATAAGCCTGAGAAAACCCCACCCCCTCCTGTCACGTGATCTGCGTGCTCAGACACTTCAATTTGACGGCGCTTTTCAACAACTGAGAGCTCATGCCCTGTCGGATTACCCCTGTTGAAAGTTTCAGATAGCAAATATTCTAAATAGGCCTACTTCACGTCGGTATCATGCAACTTTGCAAGCATACAATTCAGCAGAACCCCATACTTTGTCGCTCGATAGGCCTACATTCAAATCCTGCTCAGCGATGCAGCGAATAAGATTTTCAAAGTCAGGAATATTTCGCTTTTTACTTGGTATCCTACACTCCAATACATTATGCCTACACGCGTTAAAAAGCAGCTTTAAGCTTGTAAATTCAGACAGGATGTTATCTATGTAAAGCTGCAGGCACGACTGCACAATCACGACGGTGGTAGCCTATACACCGGTCAAGTTTTTTTTTATTAACTATAGGCTATTCATGAGTATTAACGGGTATCCCTTTCGGGATTGGTAAACACACATTCGTCATTTGACTCACTGACCTTCGATTTTCAGCTGTATACGTACTGCAAAACACTCAACATGTTACATAATGCAGATTTAAAGAAATAAAAAAACAAAACTATATCATTTTCCTGAAGTAGCAGATAGGAAAAGAATGGAAGATAATCGAAAAGAAAAAGCCCATTGTTTTTATAACATGCTATAGGCCTACATTAACTTAGAGACCGCGTTTGCAATGCTCTGTTTATTTAAAAAAAATGTTTTATTGTAGATCGATTTTATCGTTCTGTTTGACTTTCTTTAAAAATAAGCTGCTCTGTTAGAATTGTATTGTGAAACTGCATTAGAGCCATGCAGCGTTGCTGAGTTGGTAAAGGTGAATATCCTACATTTTTATTTAAGACATAGACCTATCGATGAAGTTTGCTGATAAAGTTAAGTACAATCGGGGGCGTGAGTTAACCCAACTATTGCCAAACGTAGTTTATTGCTTGAGTAGACCTACCTTGAGAGTGAGTGGCTTCGTGACTGCAATGAGAACTCAAAAAGAAAATAAGAAAAATGCTTTTAAATGCACTTTGTTACAACAGGAGTCTAATTAGTCTCAGATCAGTTTTCCTTAATATTATGACCGTCCTTGTATTGCGAAACAACCACTAGCTAGATTCAAGCTAACCCCACCCCTTTAGAACGCCATTTTGTTAACATCCTTGCTTGTAGAAATTGCAAGGCATCCTAAAACAAAACTCTACATTCAAACGACAAGAAATGCAACTCTGTAAATCTAATTAAAACATTATTTGGTGGACATGCGTTTGTCGTTCACTGGTGGGCTATCTATGCATCTAAGCTAATTTATTTCTCTGCCTGTCCATCCATTTCAACCTGCAGCTCAGTTAGTGACGTCACCAAGCCATCTTTGTTCTCCTAATCCAAGCGTCTGTTTATTACATGTTCATTACTGTAGGGACATAGTGAAGACCAGAGGCAGACCCTTGACTATTTCGGTGAGGTGTTACATGTCCTAAAAATATTTGGGGGTAAGGGAACTCTATCTAAGGGTAGGCTTAACACTATCGTTCCCTTTCATAGAGAACGCCAGAATAATAAACCCACCGAGAGGTTGAGAGAGGGTAGCTGAAGGCAATCCACTTACCAGCCACCTAACAGGCGAAGAATTCCAATTGGGACTGTAGCAGTTCAATTGCCCATATAATCAACAAAAATGTGAGTATTACTGTAAACCCTTCGAATGAATTAGTTTGTTACATCAATGATTTAATGATAATTTAGTTTAATAGGACGCCTTGCTGAAATTAAAAGGCAAATCAGTCTGCTTTATGGATTATTTGCGTTAGGGATTTATTTGCATTTTTCTGTTGAATAATATTGGTTGGTAGCATTTGAAAAAATAACACTACCTTTTAGGATAGAGGTTAGCCCTTTCCAGGCGTCGAAGAATTAATTTATAGTTAGCCACTTTAAGCTAATTATACAGCTATACTGTTACTTAATGAATATGTTTTGCCCGATTAGAGATATTCCGACTATTCTTTTACTCTTCTGTAGATTTGACACGTAGGCTACGCAGGATATTTCCAGATTTGAACTGGTTTGATTTGAATGGGTTGACGTCCATGCATTTGTCCACAGGCTATATTTTAATATCAAGGCAAAAATCTTAAATATGAAAAGGAAGCATAGAAAGTATCAATAATGTATACCTGATTAACAAGTGTTTATGTTTTTTGTCACCTCGCGTATGGTAAATTAGGCTAGCTTATAGCATTTGCAAGGGCATTTAGAGCCTGTCTATAGTTTTTATAATAAAGCCAATCATTGGAAATCTAATTTTAAAGATGACTAACAGATAATATACTTATACCTTAACGTATAGGCCTATGCTTTATACATTGTGTATACATAGTGTAGACTATTATTAGCCTTGTTGGCTTAGTTTACGTGATATTGCTAACCAACTGTGGGGGTGGGGGTTAGGCTACTGACGCTCATATCTGTCGATTGTCACGCGAGGAAGGATAATACATATTTAAGGATGTCTAATTTGCCTTTAAGTTAGCTTACACTGGAAGAATAACGGTTTCTACGTGTTATTTTGAAAGGTTTTTGAATGTGTTCAATGTCGTTTTTTTCGACGACTACACACAGAACACAGGTGTTTTAACTGTAAGGAAAGATGGCCGTGGCAACATCTTCTCCCTCGATGTGTGTGCAAACAATTAACTGTTGATAGAACTATCGACGGGCCGTTAACCACCCATGTATGATCTATCAAGGATGCAATGTGGAAAGGGAAACATAAATTGCTTGACTGCATTTCAAAGGTTTTTTTAGCATACAAGGTAAGGCAAGTCAGTAGCGCCCTCAATGTTTAAAAAAAAAAAAATCCTGCCCAGTCTTGATCGAACCACGGCCTTACCTGTTCACCTATAGCCTAGCCCTTTAGGCCTAGCCATGTACCCCAAACCACTGACAGTAAGAGTAACCGACCAAGGTGCTTAAAGCAAACAATGGCATCTTGGGCATTTAAGGCCTTAGTTTATGTTTCAGCACTGGACAGCGACGTCGCTGGCTAGTGCTGAAACAGCCAAGCTGGCATGTGCGCTGAGTGTGCACGCGCCTACTCTCGCTCTCTCTCTCTCTCTCTCTCTCTCTCTCTCTTTCTATCTCTCCTGTTCGTCGCCTTTTCTAATTGTCTACCCTTCTTAGCATATCTTTCGCTCTTCCTCTCTTGAAATAGAATTATACATTTCATGTCACCTTGTAGTCACATCCACGTGATCCTGGATGTTATATTTTGGCATTGCAATCAAATCATTTGGCAACAAGGGTGTAAATACATTGCTTAGTGACCTCAAGCTGATATGGTAGACTAATAATACATCATAGTAGGTAAACATTACATTTGCATTTCGTTGACTTGCCTGTTGTTAGACTTTAATTTCAACAAGGTTGAAAGTAAACCAACCTTTCTTCTATTATAGCATCAAAAACAAGAACAATCTCTCTCTCTTTCTTTAATTTAAAGTCATGCTCATTTAGGTAGGTATCGTGTGGTAAATATCCAGAAAAGAAAGCCTGTAGGCTAAGTCCTCCTAGACGTGCTAATCGAACCGATTTGATTTCTAAGAATAGAATGTAGCTTTGTTCCTTAACATGTTTGAAGTGGAGGTTATTTTTGGAGCTATAACTTTACAATACATATGCAATTGTCGAGATGGTGCCTGTAAAAGATTAGTTCGTATTCTGCCGGGGATTTAAAGGAACAGTAGATAACATCAAAAGTGTCAATTTCAAAAGGATTTGTTACCACATGGGGATTAGCAATTTGTGTGAAGGCCTTTAAAGGTGACCTTTATACAGAGTTTTGTCTCGCTCTGGTGGAAGAATCTTGTCACTACAAGTAGAACCCGGAGCCATCTGTTTAAATGAATATTATCTATACCTTAGAGACTTGGCCTTTTGGTAAAGGATCGTAAAAAACGTCACCCTTTTTTTACGTTTGGAGCTACATTAGCACTGTATGTTCCCCATAAGTTAACATAGCATTTTCAAAAATCTTGGGACCTGAGTCTAGACTATACAGGGAGAAGGGTTTTGCTCCACAGTTAAAACAAAAACATAGCAAACAACAGTAACTTGTTATTGCAGGGTAAAATATATGAATGTAGACTTCTTGTCTGATGCTCGGATGCTCTGGGGTAAATACATGGAGTCACGCATCTGTCAGGGTTCAAGTCTTTAGCCAGGGAACTGGAATATAATGGAAAATAATGTGTGCTAGTATTTTGTAATTATATGCTATATTTGCATAATGTGAGAATATTCTTTTCTAGGAAGTCTTACGTCCAGGCTTGTTTTCAACCTAATTTGGACAATCGGCCACACTTTGCATCCTTAAAAGGGTTCCTGACTCTGTCTTTTGTCTCCTTCCTAGGTCTGCCCCACCAGCAGGAGCGCCTGGAGCAGAGGGAGCAAATCCCCCCAACCTGACCAGCAACCGCCGCCTGCAGCAGACACAGGCGCAGGTTGATGAGGTGAGGGCATTTGAAAAAACCCAAAGCGCACTGTTCACTGTGTTTTCTTGAAAGACAGTCCAGCTCGTATATGAACTTTCCCAAAGGTCTATAAGCGAAGGCCGTTGAGTTTTACTATGTATGCAAACGAAGCCTTTTTATTCCTTCATAGCTTTCCAATATTTTGGGTAACTAAAAGCATCACAATCTTTTAAACTATAAACAACCTGAGCTACCCAAGCTATAGTAAAGCCTTAAAAGACTGGTTCAGTTTTCTGGCGATAAGTAAACAATTTCAATTTATGATTGCACATTAATTAAACACAAGATAATGCCCCTTAAAACAGCATGTAAATTAAAAGAAAAAAAAAGATTATATATATATATATATATATATATATATATGTATATATATATATATATATATATATATATATATATATATATATATATATATATATATATATATATAAAAATATATTCTACATTATATATTACCTAAACACTATATAAGGTAGTCTAATGTTAGGATTCGAGCAACACAGGAAACACCTAAGTGGACAATGCAGTGATTTGCATTGTTTCTCTTTTTCTGCTTTTATTTTCTGTTCCCTATCCTTAAATGGACCGTGCTGTGTGCCGTAGGTGGTGGATATCATGCGTGTAAACGTGGATAAGGTCCTGGAGCGTGATCAGAAGCTATCAGAGTTGGATGACAGGGCCGATGCCCTGCAGGCCGGGGCCTCACAGTTCGAGACCAGTGCTGCTAAACTCAAGAACAAGTACTGGTGGAAGAATGCCAAGGTAATTGTCTAGGAAACGATTGGTGTATTATTTTGTCAGTGACTATACGTATCTACATGCAGTGGTGATGTTGGTCCTTTGTCCCAGTGATCTTGGAGTCATATAGTGTCTATCTGCGCACCCGCAGGTGGTTAAACAATTGGAATTTAAAAAAGAATCTGGAAAGGAGTGGTTCCTTTTATCCTTCTCACCCTTTCTTTGTCCACTATCTTTAGATGATGATTATCCTGGGGGTGATTTGCGTCATTGTCCTCATCGTCATTATCGGTAAGTGTCCACGGTTGTACATTAAAGTCGGCCATGTTTTCCACTATTTTAATTGCTCCTTCTCTGCCATATCGTATGATATGTCTGAAAGTGCTTTTTTTCCGTCACATCTCTTCAAAACATTCTTGTCTATGCTTCTCTTCCTGCAGTGTACTTCAGCACCTAAAAGAAACGGCTCCTACCCCAGTCCGCGCTTGAGACGACTTGCTTCCTTAGAAACATAGAGACCCCTTCAAATTGACAACAAAATTAAACCACTGAAGATGAATTAATTGGATTTCTCCACAAAAAAATATTCTCACTAGAATCTCCCATGATCCTTTTCGGCCCCTTGGCTCCCCCTGGCCCCCCCTGGCCCCCCCTGGCCCCCGCTTCCACCGCCTCACCTCTGGACCCCTGTCGATCTTTGTCCTGTGAGTCTGTGGCCCTGCCTACCTTTGTAAATACATCTGGCTTTTCTAATCTGCCACTCATACTCCCCAGTACTTGTTGTGACAATACAACAGAAAAAGGAAAACGATGACCCTGGCGATAATTGTTATATACCAGATATGATATATATACATAGTTCTTTGTAGAGTTTTATTCTGATATAATGTTTTTGTAGGTTGTGCGTGTGTGTGTGTGTGTGTGCGTTTTGTATTTTTTAATTTTTGTATTAATTTTACTTATGCTTCAGAGTTAAACTACTGCCTATGTATCAGAGTGTGTACCTCTTGCACGTTCTCTCACTGTCTCTGCCTGTTTCTGGCTTTCTCTTTCTTGCTCTGTCTCACCCAGAGTATTGGTGCAGCTTTTGCACAGTGGAGTTAGTCTCCTGTAACCAAGATACTTAATTAATATTCCCATCCATTTTCTCCCATCATCCATTCTGTCATGTTCCGCTTACTCATTGCTCTTTTTCATCTAGTCTATCTCTCTTCAATACCATTAGCCTTACAGTCTTATATCCCCCCCCCCCCCCTCATTTTTTCTGTTCTTAACAAACCTCTCTTTATCTCCCTTTCTATCTTTATCTCTAACTCTATTTCTCTGTCTGCTTTACATATCTATCTACCCTTTAATCATATTCCTCCTCTTAAATTCTAAACTGCCGCATTTGGACCAATGTCTGTAGAGGTTTTAAGTTTTAATTTTACTTATTTAGTGTCTTATTTCGAAAACATTCCTCCATTGCAGTGTAGTGCAAATACTGTTGGTGTAGCACATGTATGTGTAAGTATCTTCGGAAAATGAAAATGATATATACTTAGAGAAAATCAATTATAATCACCAATATAAATCTACTAAGCCAGAGAGAGAAATCAATGCTAGGCATGTAGCTATAGTTTTCTGTCAGTCAGAATTGGAACCAATCCGTTTGCTCTCTTTTGACATATTTGAAATATTTCAGTTACATTGCACCTATACTTCAAAGAAGTCACTTCTAAAATACTGTCTATGTAGAGACAGAAATGCTCATTCAACAAAGGCTTCAGTAATGTTGCAGTAATGACTGCCCATTTCTGGGTTCAAAGAGCTTCATTGTCTCCATGGCTCATGCCCTACTCGATGACACAAAAAGCCTTAGTTTCTCAAAATACTCGAAACATAAGATCTTAACGGCCAAACATATTCCCTATACACGTATGTTTTGTGTAGGGGGAGAGGCTGACTGACAAAAAGGGGAATCGGTTTCAAATGCACAAGTACCTTGTTTTTGATGGCGCTGTCTGGCTGGTCGATGGTGTGACTAGCCGAGAGAGAACCTGATGCAGCATAACCTCACCATATGAAGAGCACACAAACACAGCAAACTCAGCCTTACTTGTGAACAAAGTTACACGACAGAGAAAGATGAGCGGGAGTTACGTAACTCCACACGCTCATTTTGCATTAAAAGATGACAGACAGTTGCAAGTCCATAAATGTCACTGGATTCAAGACGTTGGTTTAAAAAAATGCTGTTGATCAAGTAAGCATTTTATGAAATGTCAGGAAAAAAACAATTGTGTGAGCAATTGTAGCATTCCCAATTAACTGCAGTGTGGTTTTGCTATTGAAGTGGTTCTCTCTCTTTGTTTCTCCCTAGTTACTGCCATTTTCTTTTTTTAAACATAGTAATAGATTATATTTATATAGTATATATTTTTTGGTGTGCAAAACGGACAGGTTCAGAGGAGGGTGCAATCAGGACTCCATACTGCTGCGAGCAGTGGGCTCCTCTCTACCTCTGTGTCTTTTGTGTGCGTGTCTTTTTGCAATTCAGCTCTGTAAGTTTAACACTGCCAAGCGACTAGGGAGAGGCTTTTAATATCAGTTCTTTTCTCATTGGTGCCCTTACTGGTTTGGTCTTAATCGATTGCTCTTGCAGGTTGCTAACATCTAGGCCCTTAGTCTGTGCCCAGTGCTTTCTATCTGTTTGCTATTTTACGAGTAATGATACAGTCTGAAGCACATGTGTTTAAATGATCTAAATCCTTGCCCACGCAACGTCTTACCTTCCCCGTATCAGCATACTACCCCGGGTCACAAACCTGATTAAGAATACTGCTTGTGTGTGAGAGTGTGTGTGTGTGTGTGTGCGTGTGTGAGTGTGTGTGTGTGTGTGTGTGTGTGTGTGTGTGTGTGTGTGAGAGAGTGTGTGTGAGAGTGTGTGTGTGTGAGAGTGTGTGCGTGCGTGCGTGCGTGTGCGCGCGCGTGTGCGTGCGCGCGCGTGCGTGTGTGTTGGGGAAGCTCTGTCTGACTCGAGAATATCCCTAGTTTATCTTGACAGATTAGGCCACTTAGGCCTTAGCATAAGGGCAAGCTGTTTCCATGACAACAAAACAGTGTGAGCAACACCGTAACCAAGCCTGTAACAAACAGCAAGCATGCTCCGGCTAGTTACTCTCCAAAAGTGTACTAGATAAAGGAAATATTTGTTGGATATTCTAATCAGCGTGGACGACCCCAACATGCAAATGTGCATTTTCTCTGTTTCTCTCTCTCTCTCTTTCTTACAAGCGCTGATATATAGACACATTCAAAAGGAAATGGCCTTAGAGTGCACCCCCCCCCCCTCCCCTTTATTCCCCTCAATTAGAGCAAGTCTAATTCATAGAAATATAACCAAAGACCAGATGTTCTTGCTAATACTGCCAACTGCCATCAAAAACAAGTGGAGGGACACAACGTTTTCTCCCTTCTACAGCAACCGTACGCTTCCCCCCCACCTCGTTTTTAAAGCTTACCCCAAACCCCAAATACCCATGGTTATCTGACCTTCTAACCTGTTCAGATGTTACTATGTTTTAAACTACTGCGGTAATAAATTGTTAATAAATGTGCTACTCTAAGATATGCAAAAGAAACCAAAACCCAAGTACGATGTGCTTCAGCCCCCTTTCCCCACCATATGACAGTGTGTTTCCAGGTCTTAAGAGTTACTTTAGTCTGTAACAAGCCTTTAGACACAAGCTCCTTTACCTAATAATAGCACAATTCCTTTGTGTGTCTCTGTAGTGCTGACCAACATTTCAAATCAAGACAACGTGTACACCTTAACTATAGCTGTTAAAAAAAAAAACTAAAAAACTAAAAAAAATACAAATAAAAATAGATATGTATTGTTTGGTGTTGTAGTGTGTGGGTGTATTTGGGGAAGGGGGTCCTATTTCCTCAGGTTGGAGATTTCAATCTATCGTAGGTGAGGACACAATTAACAAGAGCCGTGTTTTAATTGGAATTCCTGACAACATTTAGGGGTTAAAATGGATGAATTAGAACATCCCTTTAGACTTCTCATCTCAGTGGACTGAAGTGACATGGCACCACCGATTGGGGTAGGGCCCCTGTGTTATTCCTAAATCCAAGGGTTGTCCTGAGAGTACTCGACAAATTTAGGAAACAAAAAAACAAATCTTGACAAATTAATGTATGTGAGTGCTCCACTTCTGTTGCTTTTTTTTCTCTGTAAGAACGGATGTGCGCATATTTTAATGCCATAGCACTTTTCTGTTTTGGATAATAATTTGGTGGGTGGGTCTGAAATTTTATGTGGTTAAGAATATGGTCTTTTACACCTACCTAAAGTGGGGCTCAGTGATCTCAACTTAGGAGGGAACCTTTTGAGACACGTACACCTTCGCAGGTGGGCCGTAAACATACAATATTCTGTCCATTCCAAACAAGTTATAATTTTTGGACCAAAATGTTGTTTATCATTTGCAACAATTTAGTAATAACTCCTGTATGATGTAATTGAGTTGATTGCCTGCAAACTTTGAGGAGCAAAGAAATATGGGATGTTACTGGAAAAAGTAAAGGTATTTTTACCCTTTAGTCTAGTCAAACTGTATGTCCAGAATGCTTAGAGTGATTTTATGGTTCACATCAGATTGCTGTGCTGTAACTATGATATTTTTATTTTGTTTTACTGGTTTGTTTTGGGATATAATACTGTCCTTTTCTTTTGGGATTGGGTCTTAAAGTGTGGAGGTTCATATTGCCCTTTTTTGCCTTGCCTTTCTGGAGGGACAAGACTGGGGGATCATGAGCAATATGCCTTCAATTGATTTTCTGTTTTTAATTATTGATCAGTTGTGTTAAATTGGGTAACGGGTTGGAAACTAAAAAAGTAACAGTGGAAACTAATTGAAAACCAGAGGTACTTAAAAAAAATTGTAGTGTAAATCTATCAATGTCTTATTATATTGATGAACATCATGGAAATATATCTATATTGGAAAAACAATAATTCTGTTTACGTGTGTTTATTGTGTGTGAGTGTGTGTGTGTGTGTGTGTGTGCGTGCGTGCGTGCGTGCGTGCGTGCGTGCGTGTGTGTGTAAGCATGCTGTTTGTGTGTGTGACCATTGATGCTCAGATTACATTAGAGCACTAAAAACTTAGAAAGGCTAAGGTCTATTCAATTTCTCATCTATCATAGATGGAATTAAATAATAATGTTGTTACCCACAAATAACCACCGTTCATAGATGCTGGCTCTGCTATAGCATTGTTCTAATATTGATTAGAATTCTTTTAATTATATGAGGCATAGGGAAACATAGAATACAAGAGTGTATAATGGCCGTTCATATTGGGCATTTGTTTATGATTAGTCACATCATTGTTGGCTATAGATAGAACATCAGCAAATCATAGTGAATACATAGATCAACACAATTTAGCAAGTATTACTAAGTTGTTATTCATCATGTACCAAATAAATTATGGAAATTGATAATAATCCCTGACAACCTTATCCAGGTAGATTGGTCCAGAGGCATCCACCTCTGGATGAATACATTATTTTAATTTTAAGACAGGGCATCTTTCTGGTAGGAAATTCATGTCCATCACTCATGGCTTAAAACGCAGGTACAATAGGAATATTCATGTTTGATAAATAAAACAAATATGACTAAGTGCACATAATTAAACTGTTCCCTCTCCTTCGAAGATTATACCAGAATGTGCCTTGGGGGGTAACAGTGAGTCGTGACAGATGCCTATTTTTAGTTTTTTTCCCCCTTCAAGATGCATTTCTTCTTCTTTGTATTAAATTAGTTTTCTAGGGAAAGACAGCAAACATGAAAACCAAATCCTCAACCTGGTTTAAGTTGTAGGCAATAGGTTTTTTCTTTATATTTGACAAATATTTTCCTATTGCTTTTGTTTCCGTCTGCCCATGCAAACATAGCTTTTTGAAGTGAGTAGCTTATGCAAATTAGTTTTGTTACAATTAGTCACCTAGCCTGTGCAAACAAATGCCCCTATGCTTACTGATAGATAAACTGGCCTCTGATCCCCTGCTCCTCTTTAGACCCACTCCTGCAACCAGCATATGAGAATAAATATAAAGTTCATAATAATAAGATAAGAAAAAGAGAAAGGCAGGAAATACTCTCTTGGGTTAAGCTGTTAAGATAACTTCCTTCAAAATCAACACACTATTTCACAACAGCAAACTGTGATAATAGTGCAATTTTAAAAGTTGCATGTGTGGTGCATGTGAACATCTGGCCGGCTATTGTTAATAGAAAGAAAAGTGGAAGATCCGAAGTAAAGAAAGGACACCAAATAAAGGATCTCAGACGCCGCCGGTTGTGAAGCGGTGTATAGAAGCGGATAGAAAACAGCAGCACTCCCAGCTATGGTTGACCAACGTGACAGCGGAGCCCCGTGCATCTTAAGCTCCACCCACGTCAAGTATTTTAAACCAATACATGTTCGTAGTGGGCGTGTCTTTAAAAAAACAGGCAGGGTAGAAATGTAGGGGAACCAATTATTGTAGAGAATCGGACAAGTGAGTTGGCACGTGTGCTTTTGCGTGTTTACTGTAGAAAGCCCATGTGTGGTGTGGAGTGGCTGAACTGCTTCACTATGTGTGTACTCACAGACGAGCGACAGCGGTTTATCCATGCCACGTGAATAATGCTTCTGGATTAAAAAAATAGATTATGATTGTTAACACTTTTAAAGATTTTAAGAGTAACAACACGTCTCTTGATTAAACAGGTGAGTGTTATTTTATTTTTGACTACAGTCGTCGATAACGTTATCTTTTTGTCTAAGCAAGCCACGGTAGTTAACGCTATCTGGTTTAACGTTAGACCGCTAGATTGTTTACATCAGTTCTTGTCATTTAACTTCACTAAATTCCAGAAAACTCTGTCCAATTTAGCTCCACATAAATCGGGAATGTATGTGTAAATACATTAGCGGTTCAGGTTTTAGGTATTTTTCTAAAGTGACGGTAGAGATTTAGTTTGATGCCGTTTGATCACAGTTATCGATTAAGTTTACAAATATAACGTTTTGTCCCTAAACAAATCAAATTGTTGTGTCAACTAGTAGTAACTAAAAGCCGTCAGATTTGGGTCGAGAGTGCAGCGGATCTATGCGTGTAATTCCTATGGTGGCTTTGCACGTTGCCTTGACTGTCGGCCGATGACACCCAATGGAAACTGAGAGAATTGCTGGACCAAAAGATTAGTAAACAATCCAAAGGGCATTGAAGGTGCCTTGTTAATACAACGAAGTTTGTTTCAACTGTTACAGTGTGTTATATACGTACAGTTGACAAATTATAGGAAATACTTGAATAAATACTTCAATGTATTAGATGCAGTATGGCTGTTTAGTTGTAGCCAGCATGGTGACATTGTTAGTGTCCACTTCCTCCATCGCCTGTCGTTGTGTTCTGTACTGCTTAATGCCCTTGAGATATGCATTTGGTTGATATGACTTGTATTTTAGAAACTTCCTGAATGCTTGTTGTTGTTTTCCACAAGCTTGACAGATTTTGATTACGTTTTCTCCCGACAGGTATTGTGAACAAATCCACTTCACTAGCTGTGGATCTCAGAAATAGGGAGAATCCAACTGATTTCTTTGCTTCCCAGCCAAGGGCTGCTCACACTCGGACCAGGAAGCCAAGCAAAGCGCGTGAAGAAAGCGAAAACCCCCGCCGCGCAGCTACACGTTTTCTCAAACCATGACATATATGCATCATTATTTCTGTCAAGTCAAGTCACAACAAAGTTCTGCTCAATAGCAATTGTGAAACCCTTCTTGGTCATTATGAGTGACAGTGCATACATCACTGCTGGAGATGAAACCAATGGGGTGGGTGTTGAAGAAGCCGTTTCTGGGAAAGAACCAGCCTCGGCCGGGCCAAACGGCGGCGGCGGCAATGGAAAACGGGTTCGGTCGTCTAGGGTGAGCATCTCGAGGGGAACACAGGCTTCAAACTCGGACGACACGGACGCTCAGTCCAGTGGGAATGACTCGGCAGAGCGGGAGGTGGAAAGCCACCTGAGACATGAGACCTGCAGTTCACGTAATGGGAAGGATTCCGCCATGGAGACTACGAGCAAAAGGTGACCGTTTTTCCTGCTTATTTTTGAGATTTGTGACTAGCCCCCCCCCCCCCCCTTATCAATTCACACACTTAAAGCACACAAGCCTCTTATGTCCATGGGCAGATTGCCATACAATAGACAAAGGGCGAGTCAACATTTGAGCACGGCTAAATAATTTAATAATAAATAAAAAAAAATATATATGTGTATATATATATATATATATATATACTATTGGTACAGTATATAATTAGATGGATGGTTGTATAGAAGTCATTTGTGTAATGTTATTTACTGATATAAGAACATATTTAGCAAAACTTGCCAATCAGTGTTGTAACATCAATACGTGGTGCGATCATGATGGGTTTAACATGAGGGTAACATGGTGTTCTCCACCTTTGCAGCTCCAACTCCCACAGCTCGTCACCTCCCAACAGCTCCATGGCCTACAGCCTTCTGAGTGGCAGCTCCGAGCAGGACAACCCCTCCACCAGCGGCTGCAGCAGCGACCAGCCAGCACGGCTGCAGACTCAGAGGGAGCTGCTCAAGGCCCTGAAAGAGTTGAAGATCCGCGTTCCCGCGGACCACCGGGGCAAAGGCCGCTCCAGCACCCTGGCCTCCCTGCAGTACGCCCTCAACTGTGTCAAACAAGTCAGAGGTGAGGGCTAGTACATTGCTAGAACCAGGGCGGCATCAAAGGGTAGACTTCGCGTCAGCGCACAAAGACATCTCGTTTTGCTTCTGAATGTTTCTTTTTTGTTTTGCCTCTCTCTCTGCGACATGCCTTGTCTTGTAGCCAACCAAGAGTACTATCACCAGTGGAGCGTGAAGGAGAGCCATGGCTGCAGCCTCGACCTGTCGGCCTTCACGGCGGAGGAGCTGGACAACATCACTTCGGAATACACCCTGCAGAACACCGTAAGGAGACCCTCTAGTTACGGGGGGTTATTCAAAACTTGAGTGGAACGTTTGAAAAGCTATCAGAAACGATGAGATGACATTCTACACGTTTGACAGTCTGACACAGGGAAAGCAGCTTAGTCAATAATGAAAAGGCAGAATCGGGCAAGTCAAAAATAACTGAAGAAAATGAAATGAAGACAATATAAGGGAAGATGAATAGGCCACTCCTTTAAAGACCTTTCACAGTCCCTACCAGTATTTCAGTCACCATGGTTTTGGACCCCGACATGTTCGTCTACTTGATCTCTACCTGAAGTCGTTTGTCCCCTCTTGCACTCCTCTCTTCAGGACACCTTCTCGGTGGGAGTGTCCTTCCTCTCTGGAAAAGTGGTCTACACCTCCCCACAGGCCTCCTCCATGCTGCGGTGTAAACCCGACCGTCTCCAGGGGGCGATCTTCTCCGAGCTCCTGGCCCCTCAGGACGTCAGCACCTTCTACAGCAGCACGGCCCCCTGCCGCCTGCCTCCCTGGTCCTCCTGCAATGGCTCTGGTAAGGGCGAGTGAGTGAGTGAGTGAGTGAGTGAGTGAGTGAGTGAGTGAGTGAGTGAGTGAGTGAGTGAGTGAGTGAGTGAGTGAGTGAGTGAGCGAGCGAGCGAGCCGCACACATCCTCTTAGCTAACTCTTACGTAAACGTATGTTCCCCAATAAAACCGCTATCATATTTGTTCCTAACTTGTGTTTCATACGCACAAACTACAACGCTAGGCAAAGAAAGCACTTCAGTAAATGTTGCACGCTTAAAAATAAAAAATGAAACAACTAGTTAAAAGGCAGAACTCGTAAACCCCTGAGACAAAAAAGCACACAAACACTAGAACAGCGGGTCTAGTTTTTTGATGGCTGTTTACCTGAGGAGAACGTCCTGCTTTAGATGTTTAGGGATCAGTGGACGGTCTGCCGTTCGGCGTCAACAGGCTTCTGACCGTTCCCATCTCCCCAGTAGCTTCCCCGGTGGACTGCACCCAGGAGAAGTCCATGTTCTGTCGCGTCAGCCGCGGCCGGGCCAGCGAGGGCGAGGTGAGATACTACCCGTTCCGGCTCACTCCCTACCAGCTGACCCTGAGGGACTCGGACTTCTCCCAGCCTCAGCCCTGTTGCCTGCTCATCGCCGAGAGGGTGCACTCGGGATATGAAGGTGGGACGCGCTTGGATCTCCCGTTTGGCCACTCAGTTGAACGAGTTATTAATATGTCGTGTTTTTTTTTTTTCTTTTTCCCATCGAGACAGATTTAGAGACAGTAGCTTAAAATTGTACCTGTAACATCCCCGTAATTATTGGTAACCAGTATTCCCTCTGTCCCGTCCGCTCAGCTCCACGTATCCCAGCCGACAAGCGGATTTTTACCACCAGCCATACTCCCAGCTGTCTCTTTCAAGAAGTGGATGAAAGGTTAGGGTTGCACATCTCGATTTGATCAAATAAATCTATCATTTACAGGCTGTTACATTACATTGCAACTGCCTCCATCTATGTAAGCAGTATCTTAACTATATTTATTTTGTATTATAGAGCTGTTCCTTTGCTGGGCTACCTACCCCAAGACCTAGTGGGCACGCCAATGCTCATGTACTTGCACCCCGATGACAGGCCCCTCATGGTGGGCATCCACAAGCGGAGTAAGTGCCCATTTACCTCTCTATCCCCTCTCTTACCTTTCCTCATTCGCGCCCATGTCTATCATGTTAACTTCCCTCAAACATCTACCTGAATGTTTTGTGAGGTTAAAACTCGTAGCTGACGGTCATATACGCCCCCCCCCATTCCCCCCCCCCCCCTCCAGTTCTTCAGTCAGCAGGTCAACCCTTTGAGCACTCCCCGCTCCGCATATGTGCCCGGAACGGAGAGTACCTGACCATCGACACGAGCTGGTCCTCCTTCGTCAACCCCTGGAGCCGCAAAGTGGCTTTTATCGTGGGGAGACACAAAGTGCGAACGTGAGTCGAGCCTCATGAGCCAGCCTCACAGTTCACAGGACTGCAGCATTTACCCACACCCACGTGACAAAGCGCTATCTGAAAAGTGAGGCAGGGGTCCCTCAGCTCAGATAGGAGGTCCTTGGTTCCAGATGACCTGATTCAATGAGTCCTGATCCACTACATGGATTTTTACCATGCGTTAACACCTCTACCCCCCCCCCCCCCCCCTTCCTCTCTCAACTGGTCAGGAGTCCCCTGAACGAGGACGTGTTCACACCCAGGGAGGCCGAGGCGCGGCCCATGTCCCCGGAGATCCCCCTCCTGAGCGAGCAGATCCACCGCGTGCTGGTCCACCCGGTGCGGGGGGGCACGGCCGGGGGGGTTTGGGGGGGCGGCCGCAGCAGCAGCACACGCAGCCGCTCTCAGCAGTCAAGCTCACGTTCCTCCAAGCGGAGCCACAACCCCAGCCCACAGGAAACGCAGGCCCCCAAACCAGTGAGTGTGCATTTGATCCGGATGTTAATTGACCGAAGGAGAGAAAAAAAAACCACACGCTAATTCAAACTACTAGACAGAGTGCCGCTATCTGGTGATACATTTAAGTCAGTTGACTTTGACGTAATCATTGTTATTACTTTTCTGTTCTCCTCATAACCGGGAAATGACTCTAATGAATTTAATTAGAAAGCATGTCTTCTTAAAGTTTAATCTACCACTACTAAGCTGTAAGGGTGTGTAACATTTCAAATGAAAAAAAAGCTTGTGTGCCCCAAGCCTCATTCCAACTCCATGGCCATGAATTGGCGCATGAAATCTGAACCAAATGACAACATTTTCAGTCGTATTTATTGTTCATTAAAGTTAACCCTTTAAGCTCTAAGCAGATTCATTTGACAAACACAAAATCCTCTTAGTACATTTGCCCTGTACAGAAGGAGTCTTAACCTATCCTCTCCTTTGTGCCCTCTACTTTAGCAGATGACCTTCCAGCAGATGTGTAAGGACGTCCACACCGTCAAAGCTAATGGCCAGCAGGTGTTCATCAAGTCTCGCAACCGCCCGCCGCCCCGCAAACATGCCGGTACGGGTGAGCAGCTCCAATTAGATACATTATCATCGTGGTACGTTTTCCTTTGTTTCCTTTATAACCAAGGCTTCGACAGGATGCTCACGTTTGCCTTTACATGCTAGGACCACTGACGGGGACAGAGAAGTCAACCAAGGTCTCTGGGGCTGTGAGTAATCAAGCCGCTGTACCGCCACCAAGAAGAGACCCGGCCGCCAACTACTCTTACCAGCAGGTCAACTGCTTAGACAGCATCATACGGTAAGGAGTGTGTGTGTGTGTGTGTGTGTGTCTGTGTGTGTGTTGTAAGAGGATTACATATTCGACCAGGTGAAAACGGGAGGTGTTTTATTTATTTTAGGTAGGTAGTGTGCGCGACGAATGTCTGATCTGATTTAGCTGAGACGGCCAAGACGTGGGCAGGAGACAACATCCGCTGATGTCATTTCCTGCTGTTTCTTTCTCTCAGGTACCTGGAGAGCTGCAACGTCCCCAACACTGTCAAGAGGAAGTGTGCCTCCTCGTCTCACACCACCTCCTCCACGTCCGACGACGACAAGCAGCGAGAGCTGTCTGGCTCGGCCAAAGGTTCATTACGGCTCATTTAAGAGCTCCTTGTTATCTGCCAAATGTATCGGCGTTTTTTACACGCGGCGACATGGCTTATCTTTATTGCGTTATCCCAGCAGTGGAGCTAACTGGGCGTCGTTACCTTTGGCCTTTCAGATCTGGACGGTGGCGGGGTGGGGTCTGAGGGGGCCAAAGAGGGTCATCCCCTGAGCCCACTGGCCCTCCACTGCAAGGCTGAGAGTGTGGTGTCGGTCACCTCCCAGTGCAGCTTTAGCAGCACCATTGTTCACGTAGGGGACAAGAAACCTCCCGAGTCAGGTGGGCAGGAGCACTTTAGTTTAGGTTTGACTTTCCGTGTGCTTTCTCATGAATCATTTCTTTAAATTATATATATTATATATATACTGTATATATTTATATGTGTGTATATTTTATATATTTTTTCAGTTTGTTTGGGTTTGAAGTTTAACACTTATTTGAACAGCTCCCTTCCACTTTTGTATGTTTACGTAGATATCGTTATGATGGATGAGTCACTGGCCACCCCCAGCTCCGCACCGACCACCACCTCTCCAGCCCCGCCAGCGAACACCGTCACCAGCACCACCGCCATCGCCAGTGCTACTCTGACCCCCCAGCTCAGGGCCCAGACCAGCCCGGCACCACCCCCCTCCGGCTGGGCTGCGCAAGGCCAGACGCCCCAGCCGGAAAGAGAGGCGTCCAGGCCAGTTGGCGGAGCCCTGGTGGGGCTCACCAAGGAGGTGCTGTCGGCCCACACCCAGCAGGAGGAGCACGTGTTCCTCAGTCGCTTCAGGGACCTGGAACACCTTCGTGTATTGAACCCGGGGTCGGCCTCTTCACGTGGACACAACACCACTCCCAAAGGTATGAAGAAGCAGGGTCTTCCAAGGTTTTTCCCCCCCATGTGCATCATGTGTGTGTGTGTATATATACTATGTATGTATGTATGTAGGCATGTATGCCTACTGTTCTATTAGCCAGTAGTGTCCTTACAAGTCTATTGGAGATTTTATACCGACTGCTCATTGTGTGTGTGTGTGTGTGTGTGTGTGTGTGTGTGTGTGTGCCCCAATGTGATCCAGGGGTGCACTGCTCACAGGACTACCCAGCCGGCAGCAGCGGGCGGCGGCGGGGCCGGGGGGGCAAGCGGCTCAAGCACCAGCAGGACGGCTCCCACCAGCACAGCTTCCACGGCGCCGCCCTCCAGCCCCCCTCCGGCACGGGCCCGAACGGCACCTCCAGGCGGCCTGGCAACGGCCAAGCAGTCCCCCTCCTGCCCTCGTGCCCCCCCCTCATGCTGCAGGGCCCGCTGACGTCCTCCACCTCCTGGCCTACCTCGGTGGCCTCCCAAGCCAGCCTCCCACCAGTGGTGGCCCCCTATCCCCCTGGAACTCTGCCCTTCTACCCCTTCCTCCCCTCCATGGGACAACCGCTCCTGGCCCAAACCGCCATGGACCCCAACTTGAGTAATTCCAATCCCCAGACGGTCTTCCAGATCCCCCTGCACTCTCCGCAGCTGCCCTTACTCCCTCCCATGATGATGGTGCTGCCCGTGTTCCCGCAGCTCAACCCGGCGCTGGCTCAATTTAACCCGGCAATGGGTCCACTCAACCCGGCTCTGGCCCACCTGAACCAGACGATACCGCAGTTCAGCCCGGCCATCCCAGTGGCCCAGCTGAATCCGCCCCTGGGCCAGTACAACCCCAACATGGCCCCGTTGACCAGCGCCCTGTCTCACCTGAGTCCCTCCCTGGGCCAGCTCAGTCCCTCCCTGGCCCAGCTCAACCCTGCCTTGTCCATGGTGCCTCCGGAGCCCTTCTGGAATCCCAATCCGACGGCGCTGTTCCCGAACGTTTCCCCCCGGGGCCAGGCCCCGCATGGCGGCGCCATGGATTCCTCCCTGACCATGCAAGGCCTCTCGCGCTCCAGCACCCCGCAGTACACAGGGCCTCCCCCGGCAGAGACGCCCGACTCCCCCCTGTTCCAGTCCCGCTGCTCCTCCCCCCTCAACCTCCTGCAGCTGGAGGAGTTGCCCGGCAACCGCCAGGAGGGCGTGTCTGCCGGAGCGCGGCAGACTCCGCCCCCGCCCGGCCGCAACAGCGTGACGACGGATCCCGCGGAAAACAACAACAACAACGTGAGCAGGCGCAACGTCTCAACCTGACACGTCTGTCCGTGTAGAAGTCAGCGTCGTAGCCAGGCCGTCATAACCGTCCCCTGCCTTCTTTCCACCTCAGGCGGATGTCGACGACGACGCCATGTCCACCTCCAGCGACCTGCTGGATCTGCTGCTGCAGGAGGACGCCTGCTCCGGCACGGGGTCGGCCGCCTCTGGCTCTGGCTCTTCCGGTTCCGGGTCCAACGGCTCTGGCTCCTCTGGATCGGGCTCCAACGGCTGCAGCACTTCCGGAAGTGGAACCAGTGCGTTGCTCACACCCAATTCACAGCGTCGGGCCTTAGGCTTTTCCCGTTCCGTGTTGATTGTTGTTTAACGATAACCTGACCACGCAGTGTTTCTTTTTCATATGTGACATTTCTGGTGTGTCTCCCACTAGGAAGCAGCAACACCAGCAAATACTTTGGCAGCATCGACTCGTCGGAAAACGACCACTCCCACAAGCAGGCAGCAGGGGGCGCTGACGAGGACCAGCTGATGAAGTACGTCCTCCAGGACCCTATCTGGCTCCTCATGGCCAACACCGACGACAAGGTCATGATGACTTACCAGATGCCCAGCAGGTGAGGACACCCCTCCCACTACCAGGCCCCGCACCTGTCCTCTCAGTTTTCCCCACCAGACCACAGCAGTTGCGTGTTACAGACACAAATGATGAAGTGTCTCCCTGCATGACTGGAACAACAATCTGGACTTGTGTTAAAGATAGCGTGATTGCAATGAATGCATCAACACCGGGCAATATAGAAGTGCAGGGTGAATTATGGATACTTTGTGTAGATTATAAAATGGCTAACGTTCTGTTGTGTGTGTGTGTGTGTGTGTGTGTGTGTGTGTGTCTAGGGACAGAGAAACAGTCCTGAGGAAGGACCGCATGATGCTGCGGGCTGTGCAGAAGCAGCAGCCGCACTTCAGCGACGCACAGCGCAAGGAGCTGCTGGAGGTCCATCCCTGGATGGCCACAGGCGGCCTGCCTCAGGCCATTGACACCACGGTGAGTCCCCCCCCCCCACAGCTCCTCCACGCCGCCACTCTAGCCCCCGCAATTCCCCTCCGTTAATCGGGGGGCGGCGTCTCTCTCTCTCGCTGTGGCCAGACATGCAGACGCTACTGCTGACAGCCTCTTCACCCCCCCCAGTTGTTTGTTAGCGCTCGGCATAGATGGTGAGGTGTAGCTGTGTGCTTCGCGATACATATGTGAAGTGGGGCCCCTGCTGAGTGTATGTCAATAGTCCTACGGCATGATAAGTCGCTATTTTGGCATAGAAACAAACACGTACACAGTCATCACTCTGAACAAAGTCACCATTCTGTCCTCTTAGCGATAACGCGATTCCTGGAGTAAATAAATGCGTTTTGACCGATTAAGCTTTTTTAGATCTGCGTGGGCAGGACATAACAGCACAGTCAATGTGCCGGCTTACAGCCGGTTTCAGTTGTTAGCCGCCGATTCCCAGCAGTGATAGCCTGCAGCCATTGGCTTCACTGGATGCACAAATGGAGCCTACACCCATTTGTGTAATGAGATAATTAACTCTGTGTGTGTGTGTGTGTGTGTGTGTGTGTGTGTGTGTGTGTGTGTGTGTGTGTCTTGATTTCCCCCAAAGTTAGCATGTTCTCTGAACTGTGCTTGAGAGTTGAGAATCGACCTGATGTTGAGTGAGGAGGGGTCTTATTGCACTCAGGCTCTAACCTCCTCTCTTGTGTGTCTGGTTCTCTAGTCCTGTCCAGGATGCAGTGCCCCCCACGACGCCTCCTCCCCCCAGCAGCAGACGCTGGAGGAAGGGCTCCACGGCACGGTGCCGACCAGGGCGCGCCATGAGGAGGTGAGGGAGGCCCCTGTGACCAGTCCTCTCCACCCCGCCCAGCCGACCGGAGAGAAAGGAGAAACGGCGTCCACCAGCGGTGGGGAAACGCTGGCTGCAGGGGAGGTGGTGGAAGTGACGTCACCTGGGACCAAGACGGACAAGGCAGAAGCCGTGGCAAAACTGGAATTGGACATTGTTGACAACGCTTGATCGGATCTTGTATAAACGGTGGTGTAGATACATTTACGAATGGAGTAGGGGCCAAAGAATACCGTTTGAGAACATGCCAATGATGATGATAGAGAATGTAGACTGTAATACAAAACATTGTAAATTTTGTAAATTCCTTATTTGTTGTAAATAATTACTGATAGTTATTTACTTACTAAGATTAATATTGTTTTCTTGTTGATGCTACCCTGTTCAAGAGGTACAAAGAAATGTATTCTGGGTCTTGCAAAAGTGTTTTTATTTCCGTTTTTCTGCTCTCAGTGACTGAAGAATATTTAAAGTGATTGCGTTTTAACAGAAAATGATCTATTGAGCCAATGTCCATATTGGAATAGGCACATTTTATGGTTATGAACACATTCTTATATTTTTTCATGTCAAAGTAGTGTCAAAATGTACTATGCCTCTATTTTTTTAAATATTACTTCTTGAAAGTGTTTTTTTTACACAATATACCCAAAATGACAGATTTCGTTCAATCATCTGAACGAATAATTGTAGACTATCCCCATTCTATTTTGACATTACAGAACTGTGATCCTTTTTCTGTTCACAATAGTGTTAAGTACCCTGTTGTTATGGTTTTGTATCATAATTGTGCATTTTTGCTCCCAACCGGTTGTCAGGAACAGAGACTGCTGTTTCCATGGCAACAGAGGTAGTCCTGTTGTTTGGACAGTGATGCCAAAGAGGAGGGGGGAGAGACAGAGCTATATGCTCTTTGGATGTAACACGGTGGATATTGCTGATCGTGGTTATAAGTTAACTTGAGATAAGGGTTTAATTATTGTTAGAACCAATATGCCCCTGTATTTTTGCCTTTTATACTTTAACATCTTGGGAGACTTGGGTATAAATAAACCAGAACAATAAAATAGTTTTTGCTGTATTTTCTGCATTTGTAATGAACAACCATGACCTATGACTATTTTTGCCATCGCTGTGTGCTTGAACACAATTTTAAAATGCTATATTTGAGACTGCAGACAAGTAGTTTAAGGTCAGCTTCTCTTGCCAGTCACCCACTTGAACAAATGCAGTATGTTGCAGCCATGATAAAACATTAGCATCAGAATGCGTAATTATTATCAGACTCAGCATTCATTTGATAAATTCCTCTATGATTTGATGTGAGTCAGACAACGCTGTCACACTGTTAAGTAAGAGAGATGGCAGATGGCTTTTTTAGCCGTTGACATGGTTGTGTCATTGCCACCCACTTGAATGCTGGCATGCCAACTGCTTTGCCTGTAGAGCTTTGGCAGCTGCAAACTATTCAAACTGAAAACGCCCTCAAATTATTGACTATTATTGCTACAAAAGTAGTTTACTATCCTTTCAAAAAATATATCTAGGTTCCAATTGGTTATGGCTTCATGGAAAAAAAGATGTCATGGTCTTTGAAGGAAAGGTCTAAAATGTAGCTAAGGGAAGAGGGTCCATGTGTAAATCAGAGGACAACGTTTCCCAGAAGGCTTGTGCTGATCTGTTTCATGGCCCAGGGTTTGTTGAACTGTCCCTGGGTGTCTTATCTATTCACCGCAGAGGTCTAAATGAGGCCTGATCTGATACATTCTGCTCTTGAATTATCTTAATAATATAATCCAACAGTGTACCACACCACAATGACCAAACATATCCGACTGTAGATATGAATCTATTGCCAGTAAAAGTATGAGTGTTTCAAAGAAACCACCATAAAAAACACAAATTCAGCACAGTCAACAGCAGCTGCAGTTTCTCAAGACGCCTTACATTTAGTTTGCGATATTTCAGTACAGGACAGTCCAGCTGTAGTGAGTCTTTTTTTGTAATCATTTTAGTCTTTCCTATTTGGTCCCTTCAGCCCTCCATGCCTCCCCTATCAATTCCTGCATTCGTTAATTGCTTCATCCTACTCCCCGACAGGAATGTCTGTTCATCAATCTTCATGGATTATTCTCGAGTCATGACCGAGGCCTACACCCAAGGTTTGGCCTCCTGCCAGGTGTTAAGGTCACTCCCTCTCCCACTCTCCAGCACTAGCATCAGCTTTCTCCAAACACACATGCATGCACACGCACACGCACACGCACACGCACACACACACGCACACACACGCACACACATACAGACGCCTTCCGCTCCCCAGCAGACTCTGCACGTTAGCACATTCCTGCTCTCGCAGCCTCTTATCTGAGATTATCTGAACACAAACAGCAACACATCAGGCATAGCAGTCTTCATACTTCCTCTGGCTTCAACCCCAACTGAAGTTTTGGAGGACAAGGCCCTTTTACTCTGTATGTGCAGGCTAAGACAAAGGATTTGTAAAAGGGATAAATCTTGTCTGAATTGAATCACCATCTGTAAGTGCAGACAGTGTGCCGGTCTCCCAGCCTTGTGATGCAAACCTTTAAGTCTGTCTGGGAACCATCCTGGAAACTTTGATCACAGCTCCTGGACAAATTTTTCAAATAATAAAACTTGTTGTGGGTTTTAGGCGAGAGGAGCCCCCGCCTCCGCAGGCCCCATCGATGTGGGTGAAAGGGGTTCGTAGACCCTGCGACAGAGCACCAGCGAGCTAGCAGACACAACCACGTTCCCCCCTCTGGAGTGTTTTCTCTTGTCCTGAGAAATTGTGGGGGCAGATCCCCCATGACTCAGAGGCAACGGAGCCAAAGGAGCTCTAGGAGGCTGGGGGAATATGGTCACAGTAAAAGGAAATTCATGGTGTTTTTGTAGGTTTAAGGTAAGGAAATATACCTTGTAGGCTATTGTTTACCAAAGTAAATGTCTAATGGGTTATTTGGTTGGTACCATACATATCAGTCTCTGATGTGGAGACTGAAGCTTTAGTCCATGCAAAGGGTTGTTCTTCAACTCGAGGTAGTGGTCTGTTATTATATAATAAGAGTCTCTGATATTATTCTGTTCACCACAATAATGAGACTCACAACAGACTTGCCCCGGAATGCAAAAAAGAGTGACCTTTCTCGTTAAGGGCTGTGCCCCCAGGCCCTCAAACTGCCTCCACCTGTGCAGACGGTGAGAGGCATGAGCAACAGTTTGCTCTGCTCCACGCAAATTACTGACCAGAAACGTAGTTAGTCGCAATACATTTAAAAAAAATGTAAAAAGGATATCTCAGACGTTTGTGCAACCCCACAGAGATGCTATTCTTACTCAATGTTTTTGCGTGTCTGTGCCTTCTACCCTGTTGCGTCAACGCCAATGCTAACACAGAGAAAGCATCTGGTTGCAATTAAAACAATCTCCTCCCCTTCACGTCACCCCAGTCTTCGTAGTTCCTTCTCGCGACTTCTTTACGGTCAGCATCTCTCCCCTCTATCCCCTCACTCCTGCTTCTCACTTCCAGTTGTTCTTCTCGTTCCTGCGTCTCCACTGGCTCCCTCCCCATTGTTCTCTTCACCACCTTCTCCCTTCTCGCTCACCCTTCAAGTCCTCTCTACCTTCCGTGCTAGCTAGCTTCTGCTGTGTGCATTGGACTGAGCATGATGAAGGATAGGAGCTGTACCTGGGGTCCTTCCTTGCTTCTTTGTCTCTGTTTAAGATGGGTGCAAAACCAAGCACAACAGACTAACTACACCAGGTGAGACTATAAGTGCTGTGCATGTGTGGATGTGTCCAGTGTCTAAAGGTTGTAAAGTAATTACTTGCAATTTCTTGATTATAGAGAGACTAATATTGATGGCTCTGGTAGAGTGATATAATGGAGTTTGTATAAATTACAAGAGTTGTTACTTATCGCAGCAAACGTAGCATGTAATGTAAGTTGCTCAGTTGTGAAAGTTCTTGTTCTGTGGTTGTAAATAGATTCTGTTTATGTGAGGGGGCTGTTTTGGCAGCAGAACTGTTCCAGTGGCCTTGTGATTGGCTCATGATGGTAAGTCGGCCTAAGGGGTAAGCAGATGTTGCTTCGGGTCTGTCTGTAGTGGGCGATTTGTGGAATGCTCTGCCGTACTTTATTGATTCTTGCCAGATTGTGTTTGGCTCATTTTGCTGGGGCTCTGTAGTCTTAGCGTTCAATTTGTGAAATAATAATATTTGACAATGTTAGGCTTGAGGCCTGAAAAATATGGTGTATTGTTTACATTTTCTTTCCCCAAGAATAGTAATTGACTGCGGTTTTACGCAAATGGTTCATAATAAGTACTTATCAAATCAAAACAAAGATTATGATTGGATTTGATTTAAAGGACATACTAACGATAATTCGGTAAGGTAACAGCAGTTGTGAATCTTGCTTCTTTTTTAACATGTGTGACATGTAGTATATCCCACATTATCTTATTCTGTAATTAATTTAGTTTGAAACATGATTCTATTGCCCACACTATGATTCGCTGACAGACCTAGCTATAAGAACAACCCCCAGGACATTGGACCTCCCTGTCCCTATTCCTCCAAATCTCAGTACTGCATGCTCTATCTGTACATTGGTAATAAATCTGGACCAAGGAATTTTCTTTCTTAGAAAGCAGGCTTAGTGTTTTGTGTGTGTGTGTGTGTGTGTGTGTGTGTGTGTGTGTGTGTGTGTGTGTGTGTGTGTGTGTGTGTGTGTGTGTGTGTGTGTGTGTGTGTGTGTGTGTTGTAAGAGGATTACCTATTTGATCAGGTAAAAATGGGAGGTATTTTCTTTATTTTAGGTATAGGTAAAGTAGAGAACCAAACCATTGAATAATAACAAAACTGTTAAAAGGGATCCGTCTTTTTACGACTATCTCTCTTTAAACTCCTTGAGGGAGGCCAGTCTACATCCTGTCTCCAGCGTTCTAATCTCTCCTTGTAACGGACAGCTGTGTGCGGCGAGAAGGCTTTATTGTTGTGTACTTGAGGGATTTCAACATAATCTGTTGAGGAAGTGAGTCATAATAATTGTTTACGGAGTGAGTGCGCGTTCGACTGCGTGTGTGAGAGCGGCTGTCCATGTGTTTGCCTGTCTGAAGGTCACATGTGCTCATGCGATTAAGCCGTCTGATGGGCATAGCTCACAGACGTGTTTGTCATTTGAAAACAACTGTCCGAATGGATTTCTTTCCTCAGGCCGGTGTTCCACTGTGGTGGAGACCTGGTTGCGGATTCCGGCTTCATAGGCAGCGAGGGCTTTCCCAGCTTCTACAAAACCAACAGCAAGTGTCTATGGCGTATCACAGTGAGTCTGACTCTTTACATGTGTTAGCTCCACCGCCTTTTTCAACTCGAGGGCGTTTGGCTAACCCCCCCCCCCATGAAATGCAGGTCCCGGAGGGTAATGTGGTGATGCTCTCGTTCCGCATCTTCGACCTGGAGGCCGACCCGCTCTGTCGCTACGACTACCTCGACGTGTATAATGGGCACTCCAACATGGTGCAGAAGCTGGGAAGGTTCTGCGGTACCTTCCGGCCTGGCTCCCTGATCTCCACCACCAACACCATGATGCTGGAGATGGTGTCCGACGAGGCCACTGGAGGACGGGGTTTTCTGGCTTATTTCAACGGGGGCCAACCAACCGTGGACGGTATCAGCACTGTCTATACATACCTTTGGCCGTCCTATTGAAGGCTGCTTGAGCTTTATTCAATAGAGGTTGTATTATTTGTTTGTGATATGTGTGTTCTATTCTGTACTCACTGTGAGGTTTTATGTGATCTGTTTCAGATCAGCAATTCTGCGGTGGCAAAATGACAAAGGCCCAAGGAGAAATCCAAACTCCCAACTGGCCCCAGAAGAATTACCCAGCTGGTATCTCCTGCTCTTGGCTTATCACTGTGGAGCCAGAGATGGTCCGTTTCCTGGCTATACCGTATTCTGCACACACAATCGGAAAATATAAAATATACTGTATTAAAAACAGTGCAAGGTTCATTTATATTTTTCTTTTGTGGACTTTCTCTAGGT
Organism: Aplochiton taeniatus; assembly: GCA_017639675.1. Taxonomy (NCBI): domain Eukaryota; kingdom Metazoa; phylum Chordata; class Actinopteri; order Galaxiiformes; family Galaxiidae; genus Aplochiton; species Aplochiton taeniatus. The sequence continues at coordinate 15,313,118 of CM030177.1, forward strand.
GATAGCGGTGAAGTTTGATAAATTCGACTTAGAAGCTGATATCTATTGTCGCTTTGACTATGTGGCATTCTTCAACGGAGGAGAGAAAGATGACTCACGGCTCATTGGCAAGTTCTGTGGCGAAACAACCCCTGAGTAAGTAGTAGACTTAGAACACATGCATGTGACGGGGACTTGATTCTATGTCATTTTGTATTTGAATTGTCATTTGGCATTTTTTTTGTACAGCTTATATGTAACATGAATCCTCTGTCGTCTCACACCCTCGCCTTCAGTTCCATGGTAACCAATAGCAACGTCCTGCTGGTCCAGTTTGTGTCGGACCTCAGCGTCACCTCTGACGGCTTCATGGCCAGTTACACCAGCGTTCCCCGGGGCTTCCAAGGGCCAACGGTTCACTCAGCCGGGTCCGCACCAAACGTGGGGTCAGTCCCCGCAAGGCCCACTATCAAACTCCTGGTGCCCCAGCCACCAGCCACCACCACCCAGCCACCCGCCACCAGATATGTGGCTCCTCCAGCCCCAGAGCTCACAGAGGTCAAACGTGTAGAGCCGGTGAGGACTCGAGTACCAGGCACCCCTGGGCAGGGTGGTAGGGGGGTGGTCAGAAGACCCATTCCAGATGGCAGGAGGCCAGGTCAGTGAAGCTTTTTATCTATCTCTGTTTATTTATCTCACTCTCTCTCTCACTCTCTCTCACTCTCCCTCTCTCTCTCTCTCTCTCTCTCTCTCTCTCTCGCTCTCTCTCTCTCTCTCTCTCTCTCTGCCTCGGCCCCTCATTCTCTCCCTGTCCCTCTCCGTCTCTCTGTATGTCTCCCTTCTTCTTTTACTTGACGTTTTTCTGATTGTGTATTTTATTTTATTTACAGTTGCCCTAAACCCAATGTGCGCCAAAGCATGCAGGAGAGACGGAACTATTAAAACGAGTTACTGTGCCAGTGAATTTGGTGAGTATAACAGTAAAATTAACTTAACAGTAAATTCCATCTCCCCAAAACCAGATTACCATAATTCTACAAGAAGGAGAAGCTATGTAATGCACTAAGAATCAAAACTGTGTTATATTTACACTGTCCAAACTCACGGTGGTTTGCATCACTTGATTATTCGGACAGAACTGCCAAAGATGTGAGCTGTTTGGTGACATTACTGTATCCAACCACTGTATGTATGTAAAAGCTGCATTTTGAATGGCCATCCTCTCTTCTTCCCTCCCCTCTTCCAGTCCTGACTGGCAAGGTGACAGGCATGTCCCCTGGGCCTCAGGGCAGTGTCCAGATCAGCATTTCCCTGATCCGGACTTACAAGTCTGGCCGCCTCACCATCACTCAAGCTGGCGAGGCCATGTCCGTAAAGCTGCTGTCCACGTGCAAGAGGTGTCCATTACTGCGCAGAGGTAATGTGCTTTTTATATCAGAAAGATAAATGCCGGTGCAAGGTAACTTTAACATTATGTAGATGCTGATAAAAAGGATTTGAGCACCAACACACTATGATTATTTGTAAATATTTTGAACACCATAAACGTGTCTTATAGTCTAACTGACGCATCTCAGGCCTATGCATATTTTAAGAGATACTTGGTTAAATATTTACACACTGACCAATGTATGTTTCTTAAATTCTCCCTGAAGGTTTGAACTACATCATCATGGGCCAGGTAGATGAAGATGGAAGAGGCACTCTGTCACCGGGGGCCTTCACAGCCCCATACAAGGCTGTACACCAAAGACTGTTGATCAATATTAGCAACCAACCTTGCTGAAAACACACCCTTCCTTCCACTGCACAATGACAGTATCTACCACATTACAGGAATATAAATTGCAATGTTTTTGTAGTTTTATATAGATACCAGAGGTCAGACCTTACGTTTGTAATTTATGCCTAAAAAATAAATAATTTTTAATAATTATTGCAAATTACATTACATTCACAGAAATACCATTGAACTGTAATATTGTTGTATTGTCAACAGCAGTTTGATGCCAAGGGAAAACACATCCACTATCAATTGATTTAAGTTGTGCCTCAGATGAGCTATCTAATAATGAACACAATCATAATTTATTAATTTGGTTATTAACATATTTATGCAATGCAAATAATTAATTGTAAGTTCGATGGCAAGTTATTATAGCTAGCATTCCAGGTTCAAGCCAAGCCTTCACACTCACAAACCGTTCATTACAGATAACAGTGCCACCATGTGGCACTTCATGTTGAAACTCCAACAATATTTGTGCTTTGTCATTCTCATTCTGTTACAGTGCAAATGTGAGCTTTTATTTTTAACCATTTACTTGATAGACTATGGGAATTTTCTGACAATAGAGCTTCTTTCTTCGGTGATGGATATTTGTTGATGTTAACAACTCCCCTCCCACTACTTAACCTCTCCAACTATGAGACCTGTCCAGAGGTTTGCCAAATACTTGTTTGAATGGTGTAACAACTATTTATTGTTTGGCTGGGGATTAGCCAAAACACATGTGCTATTGTGGACCAGTGTAGGCTATTGATAGGCTATTGTGCTGTTTTAGGAATTGTTAAAGAAAAAAAGGAATTTCTTCAGTGGTTTTAGTCCGTCTGCAGACTAAAGAAAAACGTCTAAGATCTGCAACATACCCAGTTCCTCCTTATCTTCGTGCAATACAAGTCACTCCATGAAGAGGGGAGAGTTTACAGAGAACACAGTTTCATTTTTCGTTAGCCAGTGTTATCTGGAGCTTCTCTTGATCCTTGTGTCTTTTTTATTATTGGTCGTCTTCATTTTTGGTCAGGGAGTGTGCTGTTACTCCTGTCTTCTGCGGTTCAAAATTAGTGCTGAATCCCTGGAGTGGACTCCAAATTCTCTGCCCTTGACACGGACGACTATCTTTCCCAGATTAAAAGGAGTCTGGTGATTTTAACGTGCTTGTTGCTTCTGGCTGTACGCCCAGACAAGACATTGTCTCAGAGTCCTCCCTTATCTGAGTTAGTTCTAATTTATCGTTTGCTTTGAACTGTTGCTAAAGAGAAGTTATTACATATTGGATTATTTACTTGAATTATTTTTTTATTAGATTTTACTTATTTCATCAGAAGCAAGTTGCCCTCAGTTTTTGAGTGTGTGCTCAAGATGTGTCAGGATGGCCTGGGACCATAAACAGAACATTGGCTCACATCGGAGACTTCCATTTTAAAACAATTATTCATAGCTTTCCCACAATAGACTAAAATATTCCTTTCCCTTTCTCAGCTTCATGACACAACTCACAGCCATAGCCACTAAAGTATGTCATGTATATACCCTGTTATGTAACCCTCCAGATAGCCCCACACAGTTATCACATGCCTTGGAGTCTTTCTCATATTTATAGACCTGATGGTTCCAGGGAACCATAGCCTACCCCATTTTAACGACAGGCATGACAGAGATAGGACAATGAGAGAATCAACATCTCTCTCTCTCTCTTTCTCTCTCTCTCTCGCTCTCTCTCTTCTCTCTCTCTCTCTCTCTCTGTCGCTCTCTCTCACTCTCTCTCACTCGCTCTCCCTCACTCTCTCTCGCTCTCTCTGTCGCCCTCTCTCTCTCTCTCACTCACTCTCTCTCTGTCTCTCTCTCTCTCTCTCTATCTCTCTGTCGCTCTCTCTCACACTATCTCTCTCTTTATTTCTAACTCACAAACCCAAACACAATCACACATGCACAAACACATAAACATAAATCAATTAGACCACTTATATTGTCTGTGAATTTATTTGAATCCAATCTCAACACTTTGTGAAAACTACGAAGAACTTGTATATAGGGTATATTTAATGGGCATGATTCAAAGTGCGTCACTCATTTAACAATGATCATTATTTAATTATTTCACTGAAATAATAGAAATTCAATACAAATTGACATGATCAATTATTTTTGTACAATCGGCAACGAAAATACATTGCAAGTCACATTTATGTTGATGGAGTATTACCAGCCTTCAAATTTTACATTTCAAGTCCGGTACATAGGCTACATTTTGTTGCAGGTAGATATGATTCTGAAGCTGTTACACATTTTTTTTAAACGCACACACACACACACACACACACACACACACACTCTCTCTCTCTCTCTCTCTCTCTCTCACTCTCTCGCTTTCAAAAAAAAAAACCTTTGACCTCAACCTTACACCCAGACCTTATTCTAACCCTTGTGCAACCTCAGAATTGTCACGAGCACAGTTGAAGGCAGCTGCGTAAACAAAGTGCTTCTCCCATTTTAGTAAAACTGGTGCGATGTCAGTCAGACAAGCTCAAGATGTTTGGATTTTGGGGTCGTCTCTAAGCTGGTGATTAGTTACAGTAAAATCAAATCAACCATCAACCCAGTGCATAGTCTCTCAGTAACACAGGATGTGTCTAGTGCCCCTGATCGTCAGACCTGGTTTCTGCGTTGCAAATATTTCAATGAAGTCCTTACACCAACACCCCACAGAGTCTTTGGTCAAACTCTTTTCAACAGGGGGGGGGGGGGGGGGGGGGGGGATCTGGAACCGAGTCAATTGGGTTAGTGGAATAAGTGAAAAGGAGAAAAAGTTCAATGTTGTGGAAGTCTCATGACCAGACAGGCTTGATGACGGCAGGCTGGCGCCCACAGCTTGAGGTCAGTAGGTGGAGTCGATGACGTTGCCCTCCATCTGATGCCGGTAGGTCACTCTGGCCTTCAGGGAGCAGTACCCTGGACCGACTCCTACCCCAGCGGTGACGTCACTGGCCCAGGCCACGGCCGGGGAGATCTGCGCCTGTGCCTCGCTGGAAGACTCTGCGGATGGACATGGAGGAAATCTCCTGAGTTCCCCTCACTGTGATCACTGTCATCACTGTCATCACTGTGATCACTGTGATCACTGTGATCACTGTGATCACTGTGATCACTGTCATCACTGTAACACATGTTGGCTCCAGTCATTTAAATCTTTGCAAGAATGCATTTTATAGATGATGTAAAGATACATAGATGTTTATACAACCAGCTTTTATGCAGGGTTATTTGTTTTATACAATTATATATAAATATATACATATATATATATAGTCTCCTGCTTATAGAAATCATATATATATATACATATATATATATATATATATATATATATATATATATATATATATATATATATATATGATTTCTATAAGCAGGAGACTAAATTGACTAATTGACATTACAAAGCTCAAAGGTGTTTTGTCTTGCTGTAGTGTTTGTATAGTACCGGTCTGGGACGGACGGTGTCTTCGTGCTTTGCCCCTGTCTTTACAGCGCCTGTACCATGGGAAACACTGCAGCACTTTGACACCCATGGGTGCAGCTGCTAATGGAGCCAGTCTGGAGAAATTAAAACCATCAATTTATTAGATTACGTAATGTCACTGTACCATCAGAACACACGTACAATTATATTTATAAGTACAAAAACACATTTATGACCGGACAGTGGCCACGGTATTTGATCCAAAACCTTCATTTGCTCTCAAGTAGGAACCTTTTATGCAGGTCCGGTTGGATTTTCTTTTCCTTTTTATTCAGGCCATTTTGATTTATTTTACATTTGACCTACATTTTACTTTAATAAACCATCATTTGAAGAGGATGCCCTCAATAATGGCCGGAGTGGACGGTTATTTAATCAGTCGAGGAGATTTGAAAGGTTACAAGCTCAGTATCTGTGACCCACATTAATGTCTGGCGGAGGCAGAGGCCCAAAATGTCTTATTTAGGGGCCCTAATCCGAAGCCTACGCGTGACGCACCACAGCCTTTTAAATAGCATCGACAGTGCGGATTGCGCAACGATGTAAGACGGGTTCCCCATCACGTCCCTTGAAGCCCACAAAAACAGGGCTTCGGTCAACTCAAGGTTGCTTTCCGTGTGCTTCAGTTCAACACAGTGCTTGGCTTCATGCATCGCATGTCAAGTTGTGGGGTGACTCCAGGAAGTTATGTGAGTCTCTTTGGGAACCGTAACGAGGACATTGGTTTAATTCGTCTCACCCTGTCACTGGGTCGTCAACAAAAGGCTAGCCCAACAACAAACATGAAATACTGATAGAGCTTCCAAAAAGATTAACAGCAGAGAGTAAAAGAATCTTCTGATCATTTTTAAGTTGCACTAAACAAATTTAAACTGTTACTTGAATGATTTAAAATCATATGATGGATCATAAAATAAACCTACTGAAATGTTCAGATTTGGTTGGCTTCATGTGCAGGTCTTAAACTAGTTGAAAGGCTTGTATCCCAGTTTGAACCCTTGCCACAATGTAATTCCAAATTCTCTTAACAGGCTCTATAATCCTACTGAGCACAGATACGTACACACCGGTAATCCTTTATTGTTCTGCGCAATCAAATATGAAAATCATAACGAAACCCATGAAAATGCCGTAAACATCTTCATCTTCACTTCTTTTGAAAAAAAAATCCTTTATTTGTGTATGATTAGCCAGAGGGATATATATAATATTAACCCAAAACGTGCGCTTGTGTACTTAAATGTATTCAAAATATGTCAACAAGGGTTTGAACAGGGTTGACAGTATTCCCTACTTGATCTCCCACAACAACTTTCACCCATGTAGAATCTCGAAGGGTAATCTGACCAGGTAAATCAAATAAGTAGAGACTACGCACGACAGGTTGGTAGGTTAATGAATGGCTCGGTCATCCAATCAAGCTCTTGCCAAGGGGATAAAATACCTGACTGCACACGAAACATCCATTGCTGAACTATAGATAAACTGCCTTCTCTGAAAAGTCTGTTATATAAGACAGCACTCGGGTAATCTGCTGTGGTCAACACCTCAAGGCATGCTAGAAACCATGGATCGACATGACTACACTGTTCAATCTTTATACCAGGAAAGACAATGTCATAATTGAGAATATGGTTTGGTTGTTGACATATTTAGATGCCTTAGAATAAACCTAACCAGACACTGCAGTTTCCAAAGGCTTGTTCCGTAGATGTGTGTGTGTGTGTGTGTGTGTGTGTGTGTGTGTGTGTGTGTGTGTGTGTGTGTGTGTGTGTGCGTGCGTGAGCGTGTGCGTGTGCGTGTGTGTGTTTGTGTTTGTGTTTGTGTATACAGACATTGTTCATTTACAAACAAATCTGGTTAACAATTCAGTTTACAGAGCCGTCTGTTTGCACTGTAGAATTGCTACTTTGAATAATAAATAAATAAATCAATGAAAAGGACTTTACACTGAAGAATGACAAAACTAAATGTTCATGCATACCTCTAAAAGTCCTAATAGAAATAGCCTAAAATACACTTTTTTAAACATTTCTTAATGAATGACCAAATCTCAACTCACCTGTCAAATGCTGAGTTCCAAACATGCAGTCTTTTTCCAACAAGTACTGACTTTCTTCGGACGTATGCCCTCTTAGTGACGTTTTTTAAATGTTGTTTTTAAGTTTAGTGCCAATATGTCAAAAAAGCGAATTCCTCCAACCGATTGACGATGATGCTCTGATGCTGCACGGCCGTCTCTGAATGAACCTCTCTCTCTCTATCAGCGACAACATGGAAAATTTCCACTGCCGTCTCTGGAGTCTTTAAATAGCTAATCCCTCAGCGCATGGCCACAAGACAACACATACCACCCCCGTCGACGTCCCTGCCCTTGTGTTGTGTTGCTGCTGGCATCCTAAGGTCTGATGCCTAATAAGCTGTTGTTGCTAAGTCGTTTCGAACTGCCTGGGCAACAAAGCTCAGGGACAATATTATGCTGACCCAATTATTTCAACCTGGGAGGAGTGGACTGACAGGAACACAGCATCATTTCAGTCTTATTACCAATAAAGTTTCATTTTAAAAAGGTAATTGTAATTTTAGGTAAATCAAATTAATTTGTATTATTACAGTTATTGTAGTGTTAGTACTACAGCACATCAGTTGGATATAAGAGTAATTAGTATAGACCTGACAAGTGTATTGCCTTTGTTGCAACCGTGTTACAATGCAAGGAGTTAGAACGTACATGCAGGGTCAAGCATGCAAACAAATAATAAAATAAAAAAAAATATCTTGAGCTTATCTATAATTCCTGCAAATATTTAAAGCTGCAACAGTAGGTTTCAGTCGACACTGATCATAGCCAGCTGGAAAAGCGCATGTGTGTACTTGCCTTGGCAGCACACTGATGTACTGCTGTACTAAACAGGCTTGGATAGCAACACCCACATGATCAAAGGACAAATGCAAAATGCCTGACATACAGTATAAAGCAGTACAATACTTTATTAAAAACAGTAATAAAAATGGAACTGTATACAAAAACAATATGATGATGAATAACAGTGTATTTTACATGAATGATTGATAGCAGTCTGTGTTTTTACTTATAAAAGGATATTTGTATCACTTTAGGAAACAGCGTAGCCTTTTGGACGGATCTTTCAGCTGTATATATTTCCTACCTCAAACTTCTATTTCTATTTCCTCTATTTAAGTTCGTCTTGAAACCTCCTCTCCTCTCCTCTCCTCTCCTCTCCTCTCCTCTCCTCTCCTCTCCTCTCCTCTCCTCTCCTCTCCTCTCCTCTCCCTTGATTTCCGCCCGTAACTTTTCAAGTACCCTGCCTTTCCCCGTGCCACTTTGTCCTCTCCTCTCTAAACCCAAACGCTCCCCTTCCCTTCTCTATCTGTCTCTCCCTGCTGGCTGCAACAGCGCCCTGCACCCAGGCCGCGGTGATGCGTGGCGGGCAGGTTCTTGTAGACGGCCCGGCTGTAGGGGATGAAGCAGAGGCCCAGCTGGAGGTGGCGGGCCAGGCGGCAGTAAGCGGCCAGGGCCAGAACCAGCAGGGGAGTGAGCAGAAGGAAGCCCACGACCAGGAGGGCCACGCAGCCCCCATCATCCAGCACGTCGGAGCAGTAGAGAGAGGTGCCATGGGGCTGCACCTGGACACACCGGGAAACAGACAGGGCTCAGGGTTGGTTTAAACACACACACACACACACACACACGCACGCACGCACGCACGCACGCACGCATGCACGCACACACACACACACACACACACACACACACACATATGGCTACACAGAAACCACTCATATCGCATGTTCTTATATGACTTACATGAGAAAGCTGACAATGAACTGTCAACTTGTTTTTCTGGAGTCTTATGTGTGTCACTCTATCTCTCTGTCCCTCACACACACACACACACACACATATAGGTACACAGAAACCACTCATATTGCATGTGCTTATATGACTCACACGAGAAAACTGATAGAATCAATTGTTAGCTTGTTTTTCTGGCCTCCATGTCATTCTATCTCTCTGTCACACCCACCCCCCACCCCCCACCCCCCCACCCCACACCCCCCACACACCCCCACCCCACACACACACACTCACACAGACAAGCACACAGGAAGGAACCAAAACACATGCTTCCCCTCCCCCTTCCCCTCTCTTTCTCCCCGAGGCACACACTTCCTTCCTTCCTGAGGGCCCGTCTCACCGTGGAGTGGCACAGGAAGCCGAACACGACCATAACTAGGGCAGGGGTGAGGATGGCACCGAACACCAGGCCGGCCAGCCCGCCGTTGACCAGCGCCACGATGAGGTTCTGCGCCGTGACCAGCACCGAGCAGGCCCAGCAGTCCAGAGAGTCCCTCAGCTCCAGCGGGGCGTCCCCTCGACCGCCCCCGCCGCTCCCCGCCACGGAGTACGGGGGCGGGACCACCCCTCTGGAGCCGCCGTTGGGCGAGCCGACCACCGAGGAGTTGGTGGAGGTGGCGCGCTGGAGGTTCGGGTGGCAATCGGGCTCCTCGCCCCCCGGCGACTCCCCCAGGTCGGAGAAGGGCTGCTGGGATGTGTTCTTGTCCGGCGTGCCATTCCGTGGTAGACTCATTTCCCAACGTGATCTAGAACAGCAGGATGAGTCAGGCAATCCGTTTAGTTGTTCACTGGCCTTCTTTCCTTTAAAAAAAAAAAAAGGTTGTTTCTATAAAAAAGAAGGAGGGTATTGTTTTGCTTTACTGAATCATTTAAAAAAAAAAATGTTTTCAGTTACATTTTTCATTTGACACAGTGGTGGGTACTGCCTGGCAGGGGTAAACAGGAAAAGGTCTCCCATTGGGATTCAAACCTAATGAAAGGGGACCATCACTTCTGTGACAAATACATAAAACATAATATCTGGGTACAAAGGCCAACAATTCAATCAATCCAACAATGACAAATAGTCCTTTCTATGCCACAAGCATTCCAAATGGTTGATGGCCTAGTAGTGCTACCAAAGTTATTTGGCCAGGGTGCCAGTCTAAATGAGCCCCTACAAAAGACTCCAGTTTTGACGTGACCTCAAGCTACACCGAAGATTTGTGGCCCAACTGAAAAAATATTGTTCCATTAGAGCAGTGGGGTTGGGGTTTTCCGAACGCCGGCTGGTGTGAGGTTTGAGAGGCGGAAAGTAAACACAGATAACTGGGAGCCATTTGGAGCAGGAGGGAAAGTAATTCTCTGTGGCCTCCCTCCAGGCTCCAGGACCACCACCGCTGGAACAATAAGCCAGGAACAGCCAAGCACCGACCCCCCTTCCCCTGGCCCTTCACACACACCTAAAGGGTCCAGCGTTTGTTTTGAGTGTAATGCTAGATCTGTTTTCACTGTGACTCGCAGGGCTTATTTCTCTGAGGAGTCATTTTCTGTCCCATGTGCCAAGGTAACTTCACTCTAAGCTGATACTTTGTGGGCTCAGACAATGTCATAGGACCTGTTAATTCATTGGAGCACAACTTCAGTTTTTTTTACTTCAAAAGTGATTTTCTACATTTTAAACATTTCTAATCTTTGCCAAACACAGTGAATCTTATGATTGTGTATGTGATAAAATCTTTTGAATAAAACATTTTTTTGTAGCCAATGTAAAGCCCAGAAGTTTGAAACTGTGTTTGACTAATGGAATATGACAAAGGTAGTACTCACTTTGTGGTGGTTATTGGAGTATTTCAGTGACTTTCTCCCTCAGCGCTCCTGTGTTGAAAGTAAGAGCCTCCAAGAAAAAAAGATCTTCTCCGCGGACGCTTGAAGAGTAAAAGGATCAAAAGGTGGGAGACAAGAAGCGGAGTCGTCCCCCTGCCTTTTCAGAGTGCAAGAGCTCAGACCTCGCGTTCAATCTTCCACATCCCAGGCTCCTGTGTTTCAACGAGAGAAAGACTGGATCGGGTGTATGCTGTTTCTCCTGAAGCTCCTGGTGTTGCTTTTTGACTGACCTCTGGGACCACTCTGAAACGCTCCGACAAGGACTCTCTGCGCGCTGAAGTAAAGACGTAGCTTTTCCTGCTCCTGCTCTTGCCTTCCTGGCGTGCTGCTTATTCCCTGAATCTTTTGTGCATGGTGTGTGTGTGTGTGTGTGTCTTTCAGCGTGAGAAGGGACTGGTGCTGGTGGGTACTGCGGGCCCAGCTGCAGTGCGTTAGGGGGGCAGTGGTGACGGTATGTGGGAGAGGGGCGCACAGGAGGGATTACTCAGATAACCTCGGCCTTAGTGGGGATGGATGGGGGAATGGGGGGGGGGGGGGGGGGGGGGGCGCCATAAGGGGGGGGGGGGGGGGGGGGGGTGTTTATTTTGATAGATTAGAGGAGTCCAGCAGAGTTCTCCTATAAACCCAACTCTCTACTCTAACCCACTATGTTACTAGGTGCCTTTTAAAAGTTATGGCGTAACCAGCGGAATGGAAAAAGATGCCAGTTAGGGAGTACATCTGAGTTGTTTTTTTTTCAATTTAAATCTTACTTTGAGTAGCCTCTGGTGCATTCTTGGCCCATTATTTAATCAGAAATAGAGAACATGCTTTGGTATCATTACATCAAAGTTTGAATCCTCAAACATTTAATAAGCAAACCAATTGTATTTAATTGGCCATCTTTTGCTTTATGAACCACTTAAGCTATTGGTATTAATTAATGACAACAAATCAACAAAAAAGACGAATATTTGGAAAACAATTCAAACTTCTCAAAAAATGTACAAGATGACATTTACATTACATTCCATGACTTTACATTTCTTTTACCGTTCACTATTACTGCGCTACTGGAAAATTGCTGAATGGTCTCCATTCTTGACTAACAAGCACATTTATCTGTTGACTTGCTTAATCAGAGGACGAATATGTCAGCCCTTGAGAGAAGTGGATCCCTGGAGGTGTTGGAAAATTAAATGTCAACGTATTGTGGTGTCATTAAAAGGGAGTGGGCCTTACCATCAATATGCAACACATGTATAAAAGAAAAACAAACATTAAATCAAAATTCGGAAGATACTGTATTCCCATTTCAATAACAATAGTACATCTACAAATTATTTTTTAGAGATTGGTCCTGCGGTAAACCCATATCAGAGAAATCAGAGAGAGAGACATCCAAAATCCACGGGTCGAGTCCTTGGCCTCTAAAATAAATAAAGGAAAGTGCAGCTCGGTGGGAAAACCTGATAGTGAATGAGAGAATAATGGAGCTGTTCATATCGGTCATGCAACTCTGTCCGTATGCTACCACTGTACTGATCTTGAGTTGCACTATCTGGGCAGAGGTGGAACAGAGGAAAGACAGTCTTCCTGTCCTTGGGAAAGGGATGTCCGCTGTTCTATCTGCTTTAGGATGGAGTGTCCCTGCATCCTCTGAAACGATTGGCCGTATGTGAATACTATGCAGGCCCACATGTAGCAGCAAATCTAGTCCATATGGACATCGAGACATCAAGAGCCATCGACAAATCAAAGACAAACACATTTCATCGAATTAAGGACACCGACAGATTGACCTTATAAGAGCAAAGTGTAGGAAATGTATATATGTGTGGCAGACAGTATCAAAATGATCATTTGTGCTTGAGCCCAGTACAAATGAAGGTGATCCCATCAGAGAGGCGTTTGGAAGCCTGCCATCTACCACGGCGTAGCCTTCCAAAGGAACTCACTTTAACGCTAGGACGTTTGCAGTATTGTGTTTATCGCTCTTCCTGTTGCGACAGGAAGTTAGATTTTATTTTCGAAAGGCAAATCCGTCACTCATTCTTTCCCCATATATATCACCAGGGAGACACATGAAAGTAAAGACACACCAGCCAAAACTGAAAGAATTTATCAAAACATTTTATTTTCTTTCTCAATAATACTCACAATAATGTCACAGATAAATCACAGATTATGTTTTTAAGACAGGTCTGGCTCAGGTTCTCTTCTATGTGAGTGCAGCATCAATAAAATAAAAGAGTCAAAGAAAGAGAAGAGCAATATTACTCTTTTTTTTTTTTTTAAATAATACTCATGAGGACAAGACACAAAACAAACGTAACCATTTATACACATGATCCCTAAAGGATTTATTTTCAAAACTGGCAAAAACCACAGATGCGCAAAATCACAAATGCCTTTTTATGAATTCCATACGATGCAAAAAAGGTTTGAAAAAGGTATTGTGTGTTTCATCTGTTTGATACAGTACAAAGACATCATTCCATTCATTTTACTGGTCAAGTGTACTGATGCGGTTCTAAGCACCAACCTGTCGGTTTAAGTTATATTCATTTACTTATTTTGATACATCATTTACACAGTGAGGGGGGTAGCAAGGCCAGGGGGGTTCAGCACCATAAAAATCAAATCGCCCTTTCTGCCTGTCCCTTATCCTCATATCTTGACAATAGGAAACTTTAAAAATATCTTGTGGCCCCTTAACAAGGGGAGTACCATCAATATGCAATAAATATATTTAAGAAAACAAACATATACAGTATAAATAAAGTCACAATGTACAATTCTTCATTTTCTCTATAATCCAGAAAAGAAGGAGAACAACAAAAAGAGGTATAAAAACAGTGGAAATATTCCCATTGCAATAACAAAACAAACAAACAAACAAAAAAACTTCAGGGTGTATTAGAATAATCACACCAACAATGATTTAGCTAGGATGCAAATACCAGACTCACAATATGCACACTTGATTTCCAACTAAGAGTGAAGCCAGATTAGTCCTCTAGTAAACCCGTATTTTAGAGAAATCCAAAAAGTTCTCAAATCAATATTTCTAATGCTTTAGAAAACAGTTTTTGTCTGTGTGTGTGTGTGTGTGTGTGTGTGTGTAAGTTAGATCTTTTAACTACTTCTCATCTAAATACAGTTCACAAGGCCAATATGGTGTACCTCAAGGCTGGTAAAACGTTTTGAAATACCTAAGTTAGAATAAATAAGATTGAAATAGCACCCCAAAGAGTATACAGACAGGAATTACAAATATCAGATTTTACCTGAATACTAACAGAAACAAAAAACCAGAACAATGTCATAATGACCATCAGCTACTTTGCTAGTGAAGCGATTTCCCCTGCTGGTACCGTAACAACACGGTCAACTTGTGGACGTAGAACAACTAGATCGGTGTAAAAAAGTTTTTATGAGATTTGCATAAAAGTACCTGAATTAATGTCAATACACATAATAACCAGCTACTTGACGCTTTTGAATCACAGCAGTGTCCGTTGTACGTACATATGACCTGATTTTCCAGTGCTAACAATGTTCACATTTTCTGTACATGTCCGAGTGAGGGGGTACCAGTCTAGTCATTCTATCTCAATGATTTACGTCCAATCAGCAGCTGGTGGATGGGGAAGACGACAGTGAGCTGGGATATAATTGGCTGTTGGCCAGATATTTTATTGTGATGTAAACAATACCGGGTAAACGTGATTGGCTGTTCAGCAAGTCTTTGCAGTAGTTCCTTGAAGACAATGCTTGTGCTGCCACAGAGTCAGAGTTTTGGTTATGGCTGTCAGACAACAGGGAGGAGTCTTCATTTAGAACATGGTAATGGTGCCTGTGTCAGACAGAGAGGGAGAGCGAGAATCGTGGAGAGTTAGAGTGGATACGCTTTTGAAACTCCTTGCTCGAAAAGAAATGGGTATGACTGCATTAGTGTAAGTGCGTATATGTGTGTGTGTAATATGCATGACTGACCCAGGTCAAACTGTCATAGGTCCTCATCAGCTCCTCCATGCGGTACTGCTCCAGCACCACCACTCCGGCCAGCAGGGGGCTCCTGACGTGGGCACACTCCTCGCAGTGCACCACATAGCTCTTTCTGTTGCTGCTCTCGCTGGTCACAAACAGCAAGTCAAACACCTCGAGCTGCACAGGGCCCACACAAAGCACCAGGACGGGGGTGAAACTACAAAATCTGTCAGTTTTATATGCACCTGTGCTCATACACACACACGTAACACACTCTAAAAGTAAGACTCGCTTTTTGGTTCTCACAAATATAGTAAAACGGGTACAGAAACACACAGAGATACACACAGATACACACAATCTCATTCACTACAAAATATCGCCATTTATATGCTGGTGTACACAGACAAACAAATACACACTGTCATGCACTACTCACGTCACACTCGTTGCAGTAGTAGGCTGGCTCGTCCTTCACACGGCTCTGGTAGGAGATCTTCTTGCCTGCAGCCACCAGCTGGTCGCGAAGAATCTGTATGTGCTTGATAGACTGCATGAGACAGTGTCTGCAGAAGCCAAAAAAGAAGCGATCACTAGCCTCTTGACTTATAAAGTGTGAGGGTTTGCATGCTTCACTAAAAATACAATTTGTGTTTTAAACCATTGAAGTAAATGGAGATAGTAATTATTGCGAGATGATTAAAGGCCATAACCACTACATGTTTAATTGGATAGACAGCAGCGCACGTTTAGAAAACGTTGCTTAATCCAAGTACAGAAACAAACTATCTAAGAAGTAAGGGAAGCAGCCGTACTAACTTTAGGAGTTTAAAAGTATCCTCGTCAGTGATCTTGATGGTGCGCGCCACATTCCAGGAGACGTGGATCATGGGAACGATGGACTTGACTTTCTTGACCTCGTTCCACTCAAAACGCTCCAGGGCTAACTGATATTGGTAGGCTGTGGGGGAAAACAGCGGACATTTTACATAGAAAGGGGTGGTGTACATGTGGGGGATGCCATGTTTATTTTCTAAATGTTCAAGCAATGTCATGCAGCGGTCTTCTCACACCATTTTATGCTACGCATTGAATCTTTTGTATTGGTTTGATATTTTTTGTTGAATTAAAGATAGAAAAAGCCTAAACCTGTAAATAAAAAATTATATTTATCAGTTCATAAAACAAAACAAAAAGATATTCTGTCTTCTCTGTCTCCCTCTGCTGGACATTACAAGCAACTCACAGTTGAGTGGTCCGACGTTCCAAGCGATGTTGTTGCACCAGCCTACAGCCTGGACCCAGTGCACGGTCCCGGCGTTGATCCACACCAGGTCCCCGGGTCTCTGGATGAAACGGTACACGGGGATGTTGGAGCGGTACAGGTCCTCCAGAACCGGCCACCAGGACCCTGTTAGGTAGTCTACTCCATGCCTGAGGGGAAACATCCGTGTTGCGTAATCAAAGAACAGCTACAGATACAGGGCATAGACAGTGTTCTCGCTGTTCTACACTAATGTAAGTACAAACTCTGCTGTGAATACACCAATACATTTTCTTTTACTTTTAATGGCAGAGGGATATTTTAGCTGTATTATCATTGCCCCAGCAGCAGGTACGTCTATGTTCACCGGGGCTAGGGGGGGCTATAGCCCCATCACAAAAGCTCCAGTTAAGCCCCAGTTAAGCCCCCTCAAGCATTTCGGTATTGTTTTTATTATTTTTTATAAAGAAATATGTAAAAGTTTAGAAGCAGCCATTCTGTTCCCAATCCGATCCTTAGCTGCTTGCTCATCCCAAGAGTGTACCCTATGATGTGTGTGTGTGTGTGTGTGTGTGTGTGTGTGTCTGTGTGTGGGCTCGGGGGGTCTGACATGCTCGCGCTCGTAAGCTACGTTACAGAGATGGCCCATTTTCTGATCAACAGAAAAGTGCGGGTTGTTGTGGTAACTTGCATTGGGCTTATAGCTATTTCGGTAAACATTGTTTTCTTAGCACCCCAAGTATTGGTCAAGCTCCCCTTTAGCCCCGGTAGAGAAAAAGCAACCTGGCGCCGTGCTTGTCCTAGCAGTCTCCATGCTCACTCACTTTTCACAGAAGTTATTGATGGCCTCCCAGTAGTGCTCGTGGACAGCAAACCACTCACAGTCCCCAGGGCCGATGTTGATGTTCACCGAGCAGAAGTTGTTGTTCTCCTGGTGGCCTAAACAGAGAAAACAAACAACATTTATGGCATGGCAATTTAATCAGCAGTAACATCGAATACAAATAAAAGGTGTTCTCTGTGTTTTAATAATGACCATTTGGTACAAGAACCCTATGAACAAAAAAAAAATACACTGCACAAACCCTACACTAAAGGTAATATTGCAAATAGGTGCATAATATAACATAAGTGCATACATCATCTACAGCGCCAACAGTTTACTTGATCCTTCTATATTTTATTCCAGAACCACCCTAGAACCATTTTACAATGCGAAAACCCCCAGGTTCCAGGTTCTCTGTGCACGGCCCTTGGAGCCGCTCTGACCTGGAGTGCGGCTGCCTGGCACCTTCATGTAGAGCTGCACGGTGTTCATGCCCAGGATGGTGTGTCCCACGTGACTCAGCATGTTCCCGCCCGACGCCACACGCATGAAGGCCGGCAGCTTCAGCAGCTCCTGCAGCTGAGGCTTCCATCTGGAGCACACACACGAAACAGACAAGGGCTGTCCGTTAGAGAGACCACGGTCACATATAGTGGGCTTCCATCTGAAGCGTACACATAACAGGGGCCTCCAGGCTGACACACAGACACACAAACACACACACGCACACACACACACACACACACACACACACACACACACACACACACACACACAAACACATAAACACACACACACACACACACAACCGACAACAGCCAAGACCAGAGTGAACCCCGCGGACAAGACAAGACATGAATTGTCGCCATTAGGGAAAGGAGAGGGATGAAACCATTAGACGGACTTAAACACAACCATACAGTCAGCCGTCAAATTCAGATATTATATTAGTGACGAGTGCAAATGACGAGTGGCCTCAGACTTTATCTTTCTTTCGCACTTAAATGTCTACAGGTATGTCAGAGTGGATGACTTCCCCCAACACAACAGGCGGCTACTTTACCAATTCTTTCCTTTAATAGATTACAGGGTGTTATCTCCATGGATACTTAATAGATCTAAATGTGAACGTTACCTTTTAGGATCAGAGAGGTCAATGTTGGTTCCAAACTTGATGATCTTTCCAGCATGTTTTTGCTCCGTGCTTTGAGAAAATTTCAAACAGAAGCGGTTGAAGAGGAATCTCTATATCGTCCCATTTATATTTATTATTTATATTTGATATTTATTTATTCCCGCCTTTGTCCCTCAGCCCATAATCAGTGACGAAGCTAAAGGACATTAATACTCTGAGACCAGGGCTGAAAAGGCTGCTGACACCCTCGGTCCTTGTGTGACCTTACCTGGGTGTGCTGCTGGCAGGATGGGTAGCGTTAACTGGGGTCGAGAGAGGGCTAAGACTGCCTTTAGAGGAACCAGAGGCTGGTGCCGGATTAGAGGATGGGTCCGAGGACTTCGCTTGGTCTTCCTCCTCCTCATCCTCGCTGCCTTTCTCCTCCTGCAGGCACGTCGTCAACACACGCCATCACCATCCTCATTCAAACGCATTTGGAACGTTTTGAAATGCTTGAATGAGGCCGCGTAATGCTTCTGAGACTGCACTATATACTGTGATCATTTGTATGTCCTTGTACAGAGGGGGCTCTTAAATAAATGAATCCAGTTAATGCTTTTCTTTCGGGGAAAACCTCGGAAGTAGCCACGTTGGCCTGGGTGTGAGCGTGTGTGTTTAATATGACAGTTATGTCTCTATTTGAATAAAGAATCGTCCATGTTTCATTGTTGCTGTCTGCTTGGCTTTTTTTCATGTATGAGCGTGTATACTGTCCCAGCTGGCCAGTTCTATGTATATGTGCGTATACTATCCACGTCTTTGGGTGTATATGAGCAATGCGTGTATACTGAATGTGGAAACTGGCCAGCTATATGTATGTGTGTGTATTCTGTCCAGCTCTGGGTGTATATTGTGTGTGCAAACTGTCCAGCAGTGGGTGTATACTGTCCAGCTCTGGGTGTACATTGTGTGTGTATACTGTCCAGCAGTGTGTGTATTCTGTCCAGCTCTGGGTGTATATTGTGTGTGTATACTGTCCAGCAGTGTGTGTATTCTGTCCAGCTCTGGGTGTATATTGTGTGTGTATACTGTCCAGCTCTGGGTGTATACTGTCCAGCTCTGGGTATATATTGTGTGTATATACTGTCCAGCCCTGGGTATAATAATGTGTGTTTAATGTCCACTTGAACATGTGAGTTTAACTGCAGCTCCATGTATATATGAGCTCATACTATCCTGGTCTGAGTGTGTGCACTTTCTAGTTCTTGTATATGTGAGTATGCCATCCGCATCTCTGTGTATACTTTACACCTCACTGTATATATGTGTGTGTGTGTGTGTGTGTGTGTGTGTGTGTGTGTGTGTGTTTACCTGCAGCTCAGTGTATATATGTATATTATCCATGTCTCTGTGTGTATACTGTCCACCTCTGTGAATGTGTGTGTGTGTGTGTGTGTGTGTGTGTGTGGGTGTGTTTACCTGCAGGCTCTCCTGGAAGCTGGAGGCCTGGTACTGGGCGTACTTGGCGATGGTGGTGTGGGCGCGGCTGCTCTCGCAGGGCCAGGTCTGGGTGGAGCCGCTGGCGTCCCAGTTCTCGTCGGCGGGCTGCTGCACCTGGGTCCTCACCTCCACGGCGTGCTCAGCGTTGGCCTCCACCAGGGACTTGGTGGAGAACAGGCCCAGGTCTGGCACAAGGATAAAGAGCCCAGTATCAATCCCTAAGGGTCGAACTGGTAACGGACAACCAGGGCACTTTGACGTTATGTTTGCAAACGCTTGTATGCGATTTGACCAGATTTGTAAAGCGTGGTGACTAAACTAGCCCTAACCCTAACCCTAACCATAACCCTAATCCTAACCCTAACCCTAACCGTAACGCAAACTCAGAACTCAGTTATGAAATGCGCTATCAATAATAACGCATAGCTGTATCTCCCATTGAGATCCTCCACGCTCCCTGTACTAACACTTAGATGTGATGGTTCTCCGTTATCACTTCAACGCAATCAAACGATAGCATGCTGGAATGAAAGGGGGAAGTTGATTCAGGAGGAGAATACCACAATATTAAATATCAACTTCTGTATGAAATGTGTATTCCAAAGCAAGAGACGCGACCTACTAATACCCTCGAGACTAAATAAGGTGATCCCGGCTTGTAGTATGACTTTTAATATCACAACATGCAGGCACAACAGATCGTTATCTTTTCTAGTAAGTGCAGGGCGCAGGGGCAGGCTCCGTGTCTGCGCGTTTAAAGACGTGTTTAACGTGTAAACGCGACTCACTGATGCGGAGGGATCCAGCCAGCCCTCTGATGACAGTGACTGCGTTCTTGGGGTCTGTGCAGAACTGCAGCAGCACCGGAGAGAAGGCATCCCTCTTGCTCTCCAACTGTACACAAAACACACGAACAGATGTCATGCGAAACACATCAGCTGATTATACGGCTATCAGAAATAATATAAAAAAAAGAACCGTAACTGTGTTGCGACACGGCCGCTAGTGTGTGCGCGAGCATGTGCAATGTGCTCACATAAATACTAGGTGTGGGAGGGTTGAGTTTCTCTCGCGGGATCAACGCGCTCGTGTTCAGGTTAGGCTTCACTGAGAAAGCCGGCAGCAGGTAGGAGCACCGGAACTTTCCGCTCACCTTGGCACCCCTGAAGTTGGCGTGGAAGAGAGAGAGAGAGAGCGAGTGAGACACATACGGAAAACAAACGTTGTGAGGAAACGTTAAAGAATCGACCCCATTTTTCCTTGATTGTACTTTCCCCCAACTTACTCCAAGACAACTTTCCACTTCAGAACCCAGACTATGAGCGGTTGTCCTTGCCTTTATGTGACGCTGTCTTTGTCTTTATCTTTAGCTCTTTATCTTTAGCTTCCACTTACTTGCAGGCTCGGACCACCTGGCTGGCCGCGTGTTTGATGGTGACCTCCGAGAGCGGAACGCGGGGCTCCTCCATCTCCGAGGCTTTGAAGGTCTCCCTGGGCCCGCTCTCCACCTTGATCAGGCGGATCTTCAGCTCCTTCGGAGGGCCCATCCCCAGCGCCTTCAGCTTGAGGAGGTCGGCTGGAGCCAGGGGGCAGGGGGCGCGTCTGGCAGGGCCAGCCGTGCCTAGGGCGGGGTGAGGAGCGTCACTGCGCGTGACGCCGGAGGTGGCGGCGGCGGTGGGCGTTTGGTTCTTAGTGTTGCGGGCGGGCGGGGCGGACCTGGCGGGCGGCGCCACACCCACGCCCCCTTTCTCCTGGGGAACGGGGTCGTCCCCTGCTGAGGTTCCGCTGCGCGCCCTCTCTTTCGGTCCCTCCTTGGTTGTTCTCGTCGAGTCGGGGTTGCCCTGAGTGACCGGCCGTTTCTCGCTCTCTCTGGGCGGCTTTTCCGACTTACTGGGAGTGGGCGTCGTCTTCTTCCCACTGCTCCTTTCATCCTGTTTCTTTTTCGGGCTCGGTCTGCTTCTCTGACCGCTTTCCTGTTTGCTACGCTTGATTTGCCCTCTCTCGGCTTTTTTCCCGCCCGGGTTGGCCAGCTCCTGTTTCCGGTCGGGGCGGCTGCGTGCCCCCGAGTCCCTGGTTCCCCTTTCTGGCTTGGCGGGGAGCAGGTCACCGAGGGAGGCAGGGTGCGTGGTGGTCAGCCTCAGCTCGGCGCTCAGAGACGCGGTCAAAAGTGGCAGCTCCAGCTTCTTCTCCCTCTCCTTCCGGACGCCCTCCGGTCTCGCCTCCAGGCCCTCCCCCGTGGCTGGCTGGGATAGGCTGACATCCAAAGGAGGGTGGGATGTTGAGGTGGGGTCTGAGGTAGTATGAGTTGGTGATTGGTCGTTTGAGCTGGGGGGAGTGGCGGTGGGGTCCGCGGAGAGAGCGGGGCTCTGGTGCTCTTGACACTGGATCTCGGGGCCCAGGGCCAACGAGGAAGAGTACTTGACCCCTCCCAGAGCGTCGGGCGGGGGCCGTCCAAATGGACCCCCCCGGTAGGTGTACCTCTGGTCCCCGAGGAAAGAGGCCAGCGACTTGAAGACGTCGGCCATGCCCGTCTGATGCAGGTGAGGCCGACGGGGGTGCAGTGAGCTGGTGGACTCCGGACTGCTCTCCTCCTCTTCCTCCTCCTCTTCCTCGCCCACACCGCTGGGCGTGTCTGGCAGGCCGTAGAGCTTGGCCAGGTCGCTGTGGCGGTAGTCGGCCCTGCTCCCCTCCCCGAACTCGAAGGGCATACCCACGGCCCTCTCTGGGTCTACCGGGCCGGGGGAGAGGGGCGGACCCGGAGTGGGGCTCGGCTGGAGGACGGGTCTCAGCAACACGTCTTTCTCCTCCTCCTCGTCGCTCAGCGTCGACGCGGGGGAGCCCTGCCAGCTGAGCACCGGGGGGCTGGCGGGGGGGTCGCTCCCCAGCTCCGCTAAAGCGTCCATCCCAGCCGCAGGCTGCAGGTCTGGGGCAAGGAGGGCGCCGCCTGATGGAACCTGGACGGCTCCTTCACGTGAGACGCGGAGGGGAAAGTCCGGCTTGGCTTCCTGCTGGTTGTCTAAGGGGCCTGGCGGGGTAGGGCTCTGGCTAGGAGTCCAGTCAGTGCTGGTGCTCGTGATGGAGGAGGAAACTGGCGGTGGCGGGCTACGGACGCACGGTTCCGCCAGGCTGCCGGTCTGCTTCGAGGGCCTGTGTTTGGAGAGGGTTCTGGGGCGGGGTGCCGGAGCAGCGCCAGAAGAGGCAGGAGATCTGTGCTTGTGTGTCGCCTTTTCTCTCTTGACGACGCTGTCCCTGTGTTTGGACAGAATAGCTTGAGCGACTGCTGGAGACTTGACCGGTTTCCTTGAAGGGAGGGCCGAAGAAGAATGGGCCTTGATCGGGGGCCTTTTAAGCTTGCTTTCCACCGAGGAACATTTACCCTGTAATGTTGACGTCCCCTTAGTGTTTTTCTCCGCCTTCAACGTCCTCCACTTCTCCTTCTCCTCTGTCTTCATCCTTCTCTTTCTCTCTCTCCTCTTCCTCAAGTCCTCCTTGTCCCTGGCTTCTCCGCCTTGGATTCTCCTCACCAAGCCCCCCGCTTTCTCTTTATCTCTTCTCCTTTTCCTCTCCTCCTCTTTTCCCGCTGCCCGGGGTCTCTTTTCCCCTTTCTCCCCTCTCCTCTCCTTCTCTTTATGCTTGCGTTCTCTCTGCATCTTCCGCTCCTTCTCGAGCCGGCTGACCAGCGGTCTGTCTCGATCAGAGGCGACAGGGGACACCGGGCACAGGTGGAGCTGGAAGCCCCGGCTCCCCGTCACCTCTGACCCCGGGGCGTCGGCGTTGGCCTGGGTCGGAGACGCGGGACCCGGGGAGGGTGGCGGGCTGGGAGCGGGACTGCCCTGCGGCGTCCTGGGTCCGCGTGGGCGGAGGGCCGGAGCGGGGGCCGGACTCCCCGGCGGCTGCGTGGCGACTTGCGGGCGTTTCCTCCCCCGCAGGGCGCCGGTGGGGGCGGCCGGGCCGGGCGTCGGAGAGCGTCCGTCTCCGGGGGAGCGCGGAGGGGGGTCGGCGCTGGACGGGTCCCGGCTGGAGCAGGGATGGTCCTGTGGAGTTAAGAGGACACACATAGCTCTCCTCCAGGCCATTGAACGAATCACACGACTACAGTGCAGCAGAATGAAATCCTTACAGCGGGAAATACTGAAATACAAGATTTTCATATATATATATATATATATATATTACAAAGCATTCTTTTTTGTTTGGACCATCTTACCATGGTGTGCTTGCTGTGGCGGCTGTGAGGGCTGTGCCGCTGATGTACAGACACAGGGCCTGCGTGCCGCTGTTGTTGCTGTTGGTGCTGCTGCTGTTGCTGTTGGTGCTGGTGTTGGTGGTGGTGGTGGTGGTGTCGGTGGTGGTGGTAAGGCACGCCGGCGTGGTCTGCTGGTGTGGTGGGGGCTCTCCCATCCACCTCCCCCCTGGGGTTGGCCCGACCCTGGCCCTGAGGATGGGACGGATCAGAGGCTTTGCTGCCATACAGTCCCATTCTCGATTTGGCGGATTCCTGTCATGGTAACACCCAGGGACAGTGATAATAAACATGTCAAATATGTCAAGTGTATTGATTTTAAATTAGGTCATATTAGGGAAAATGCTGTTCAATAGCAACTACTCCTACAACTAATTAGTAGTCGTTTTATTTCTCAGTATCCAACAGAGTTTTTTTTTTTTTTTTCCACAGACCGTAGTAGTGCTTGCATTGCAATGCCAACGTGACCCGGATTAGGAATTCACACCGCACAAATACGACAGCTGCTGTGGACGGGGCTTACAAAGCAGCACAGTGGGGCCTGTCTGTTTGTACCTGTAGGTGTTTGGACGAGGGCCTGCTGTCGGGGTGGAGCCTGGGAGCTGTTCTATTGTACGGGGGTCCCCAGGTGCCTTGTTTGGAGGGGTTGACGTGGGGCGGTGATGGAGGCTGACCAGAGACAGCCAGATGCTTGGCTCCACGGTGACACGGCTAAAAACATTTCGAGGTGCAATCACAGTGTTACCGCCCTGCCCGAATAGGCAGACCATTACCAGCACATAATTGCTGGTCTTACACTGAAATGTTATTCACTATACCGGTTCATTGGCAATTCAACGTGTTTCTTGTTGGAATGAACATGAAGGGTCTTGAGACGGTTTTAAACGTTTTCTGTTCACCTGGTCGCTGCTTGAGCTTCTGCTTCTTTTGGCCGGACACTCGTCTCTGGGGGGCAGGGGCTGGTGCTGTGGGGGGGGGCTGCGCAGGGAGGCGGCTAGGTCCCTGGGTCGATAGTGGTGGTAGTGGGAGGGGGCCGGGCGTTTCCATGGCCCCGGGCCGTGCTCCTTCATCCGGCCGGCGAAGGCCAGGGGCCGATCCGACGGGGCCCACCGCTCAGCTGGGGCCGGCAACTCTCTGGGGCCACGGAAATGTGGGGGGACCCCGTTCTAAAACGGGCCGACACACTTTTTTTTAAGACGCTACATAAAAAAAAAAGCTTTGTGAACTGTGCTATAACAGCAGAAAGCATCGAGATGATATCGTCAGCGCCGGTAGGGTGGATTAGTGATATAGATCTGGATCTATATATCTAGAGGTAGATCTAGGTTATTATGTAGATTTCACTGAGATAGTTTCACAGGGGATATCCGTCCCACATTTCCTGGGTGTCTCACCCTAGGGGAGTGGCTGGACAAGCGGTCCCAGTGGGAGTAGGGCTGGCCTGGGCTGGCCGGGTACCCGCCGTGGGTACGACCCGGGTTCGGGTAGGAGCGCGGGGCCGTCTCTGGGTGGTGCCAGCTCTGGCTCTCGTAAGGCTGGTCCTTGCGGTCCCAGGGTCGCGGTGGCAGCCTCGGCCCCCTGGGGGGGCCCTTTTCCTGGCCATGATAGGGTGCTCTCTCCTCCCTAAAGTCCAGATGAACAGGGAAACGATCATTACTCGGGAGGATTAGGCCTACCTTGGCAGGCAAGTAAGAGGAGGGAACAGCGGGTTGTGGAGGGCAGGTGTGGATTCTAACGGGGGGGGCGCTGGGGGCTTTCACTCACCTGCTATAAACCTTGCTGAGGTGCGCAGCGTGGTGACTCTGGGGCAGCTGCAGTGATTGGTGGATTCCCCCGTGACACCTGCAATATGTTGGAGGGATTCAGTGCAGGCCGGAGAAGAGGAGGCTCGCAGCACACAATGCACAGAGAGCAGCTTTGCCCCACAGGCTCAGAGCAGAGCAGCACAGAGCATGATGTCAAATCTTAAGAGGAACTCCGACTTGATTTAAACGCTGAGTTAAGCAGAGCGAAGTGTTTTTTTTACATTCAACCCCGGAAAACGACAAGAAAGGCAGTTTAA